>OESE01000214.1:0-352500 GCA_900240875.1 Crithidia expoeki
ACATGCGGGCGTACCTTAGTGACTGGCATCGCATTACGTTAGCCCACACAAAACTGCATTTTGCAACACAAGCTCTCAATAAACCTACACATACACACAATTACGCTGACCAAAATGAAAACCCCACACAAACTGCTGTGAACTCACTCGTGCGAGCACATCCTCACCTTTTTCACAAAGCAACTCGTTGCTCTTCGATGCGTGCGTGCGTCCCGTTCGCTCCATCGCTCTCTCACCGCGGTGAGGTGGGAAAGCCGGGTGGCAGCTGAATATTAAAGTGGCGTTCACACGACGCAGTCGGCCTCGCCGTCGTGGTGGTTGGGTAGAAAAACATGTGTTGCACCATCGTGCGCCCGCCGTCTTGGAACTGGAACCAGACACGCTCAATGCCCTCTTTCACATCCGTCTCTACGTACAGCTCCCGCCCGCTCGCCAACACGCACGAGCGGGATTTGACAGGGCCGCGTGAGACGCTCTCCCATGCCCACTCCGTTCCACTCAACATAATGACAAAGCTGCGTCGCTCCAACATCGTGGACTCATCAATCACCAACTTATCCGCGGCTGCATTCACTGCGATCTTCCACGTCGGCACCGCGCTATTGTTGACGCTGCGCCACAGCACACCGACACCCTGTTCCATCAGCAGCGCATTCATGCTGCCTTTCGTTTTGTTCGGGTCCATCACCCACGTGCCGTCCATCAGCGCTTTGATTTGCGCCGTTTCGATGGAGGAAGGCGGCTGCAGCAGCAAACTGCGAGCCGGTAGCGTGAGGGCGCCGCTGTCGGCGACGTCGTTGTTGGCGATCCAACTCACCGGCACCGCGACGTCGAGCGCCTCTGCCATAGGCGGAATCCAAGACCCACACTTCGCGTGCAGTAGGTCACACAGCTCCTGCATCATGTACGCCCGCAGCGTCAGGGTGCGGTAGCTGATCTGTGACACTCCGAAGAAGCTGACCCATTTGCTATAGCACCACTGCAATGCCTTCTTTACCTGTGCCGCCTCGCTTGCGTGGTGGAAGATGTAGCCGTACGTGCCGATAAAAGCGGCCAGGACGATCTGCTGAGGCGAGGTAAGCTCAAACGCTTGCGTCTTCAACGCCACTCTCAGGTTTGCGACGGCGGCCAGCGCAGGACCTTCGGCGACCGCCTCCCACGAAGCCAACTTCCCCACTTCCTCCTGTAACATCGCCGAGGTGGCAATGCCGTGCAGCATCGTGAAGAGCGCCTCCTCGGCCTGCTGCTTGCCGCGGCCACGACTGGTCAAGTAGCCGTCGCCGCTCACGTTCGACTCCTTGCCGTCTGCCTGCACCGTTTTTCCTTTGACCAAAACAGTGCCATCCCAGATGCTGGGCTGCGCCATGGCAGTGATGAGTTCCTGCTCGGGCAGTGTCGCCGTGAGCTGCAGCTCCACGTGAGCGCCGTTTGGCATCGGGCAGCGCACCTTCCACTTTGTCGGGTACACGATTCCTGTGTCCTTGCTAAGGTAGCAGTCATCCATTTCCTCCGTCAAGAACACATCAGTGTTGTACTGGTAACCTTGCCGGCTCATACCCGACTGCACAGTGGCATAGCACCCGAGGATTTTGTTTGTGCTGCCGCTTACAACCCGCGTGATGGTTAAGCAGTTTGTCTGCTCATCGTAGAGACGGATGAGGCACCGGTCGTGCATTGCTGGCGCCCTTTCTTGGGCAATGCGGCGGCGGCACAACGTACGGACGAAGCGCGCCTCCTCTACACTGCGCGGCACCACGCCACCGAAGCTGTGCTCCATCCAGACGGTGCCACGCTTGATGTCCGGGTCGCGCGCCACCTCCAAGTTATCGGATGCGCGCATGATGCGCAACGACCCAGTGACAGACTTGGTGTGGTGCAGACAGTAGCAGAACTCGTCCTCCTCCCAATTGCCGTTTGACATAATGCCACGCACGCCGTCCACGGCGGGTGGCACACCGCGCGGCATGAAACTCAGCTCCACCACCGCCTTCACCTCCCCCTCCGGGTTTGGGTCCTCGTGCTCGTTGCTCGTGCCCTCGAGGTGAAGAGAGTAGATGGGCCGCCGTGATTCGCCGCGGTAGTTGCGCGGCGGCGTAAACGACTTAAAGATATTCTTGCCAAACTGCAGGTCCAGCTCCGTCAGTCGCGTCGAGGCCGCCTCACTCATCATCTGATCAGGCAAAACAAGGCGGTTGTTGTTCAACTGCTCCACGATAGCCTGAAGCATCGCCGGTTGGTCCCGCATACTCTTCTTAGCGATCAGCATTGAGTACAGCTCCGGCGAGCGCTCATCCGAGGAGTTGAAACGATAGAACTTGCGCTTCTCGTGATCGGTGATGGACCACGTCACGACGCTCGCGTGCGTCAGGTAGACGTCCTCGTTTGGTGGATCGACATCACTGACAACCGCGACCGTGCGAAAGGTAACGGAGAGGCCAAAGCGGTTGTGTCCGCCGAAGCGGAAGCGCAGCGTCCAGCGTTCGTTGAGACAGTGCTCATGTGCGCGATCATGGTCAAAGAGCGTGGTGCGTAGGTCGGTTTCAGACATGGTGACCTTATGCGAGTCCGGCGAGACGCTGAGCTGCGGCCATGAGCTGTGTAGCCGAGCTTTGACAGACTTCTCTTCGGCCGATTCGTCTTCGACGCGCAGGCGCTGCGCGGGAGGCTCACCAACAGTTTCGAGAGCAGCAAAGTGCATTGTTGTTTCCAGTGTTGTTGTGGTGGTGGTATCTGAGATGAAGTGACTTGATAGAAGCGCTAGACGCTTTCTCTTTTTTTTGTGTATGTGCCGTCGATTTCCTCGCGTTGCCCCGTCGCTTGTGTTGACAAATGGGCAACTGAAAAATGTTGGAAAGGTGAAGTCACGGTCGAGGCAAAAACAATCGAAAGCTAGCAATTACTTTTCTGTGTTGAGTACGCGAAAAACAAAAACTAAAAATATAAAAAACCAAATATGGATATACATGTATATCCACATGTACATGTATGTATCTATCCGGAATAAGACTGGTTAAAGAGGTTTTAGGCAGAAGTAGTGTCAATGTAGCTTGGTGAGAGCAAATAACGCGCAGATCTGGCGGCTAAGGAGACTGAAGCGAAACATAATCTGGAAGGTGCAGATGTTTACCAGTACTCTCTTTAACTTGTAGGAGGAAAAAAGGGGATTCCTGTTGCTTAGCAAATAGACCTTCACCCACTCACACAACTCCTCCTCCCCCAAAAAAGTAGCAAGCGGACTTCGCCACACCTCCTCCGATTAGGAAATGCCAAGTAGAGCACGCGCGTACGATCCCGAATATCAACGTGGGTGCCCTAAAAGTAGAATATGTAAAGGCCAAAACGGGGAGATGATCACCAACTGTTGGGTTTCTTTTATTGTTGTTGTTTTTTCTTCTTAAAAGTAAAAACGGTCTGATATCTTGAGCAGTGCATCGCAGAAGACTCATAGAACTAACTAGACTACCTTCAATTGTCTTTTTTCCCCTTCTCACTAACGCGCGGTGATAATCAAAGTTCAAATAATACGATCGTTGTGTGGTCGTTCGAAACATCCCACTTATCAGAGAAAAAAAAAACGCACATTTACAACGGACAAAGAAAACTCAAAATAAGGAAGCTTAATCAAAACAGCCAAACCGGAAAAGGAAAAGACACACAAACAAAGTGGACGTCTTAAATGTGAGAATGAAATTGAGAACTAATTAAAAAAAAAAAGAAGATGCAAGACGATAAAACAAAAACCGTAGACCCCGGCCACGTTGGGGGAAACCCCCTTTTCGCCACCTCCATTTTTCGTGCCGAGAAAAACAAATGAAGAGCCATGCTCTGCGCGAGCGACGAATTCTACGGAAGGAACGTAGGATGGCGAGGGCTCCGCCACTGTGGACAGGTCGACCGCATTTTATGAGCGCTGGAGAGAGAAAAAGCTGACAATAAAAGCAGGAAAACAACAAGACACGTTTTCTTTAAGAAAAAGAACCAGAAAGGTCAAAAGGAGGAACATGCTATTTACCTTGGCCAAAGGTGGGTGTGCCGCGTGGCAGTGGAACCGTTTGCAAACACCGAAAGTGGGAAAGCAACATAAACTCACAGCTTCGCACACATGCAAACACCAACTCAAAAAAGAAGGAGGGAAAGAGGCGAAAAGCGAAGCAGAACGCGAAACAACGCGACGCACCACATCTCGTTTTTTTTTGACTTATCTCCTTACGTACAGGAGTGTATTCCAGTACCCACGAACGTAATGATTTGAAAATAAAGGGAAGGGGGAGAACAAAAACAAGTGAAGTGCCTCTTCGGTACCGGCCTTTTTTCCGACAGGGCTCAAAATTTGTTGCTGTTCAGCGCCTGGGCGGCATCCCCAACCTTGCGTACGCGCGCAGTGGGACCGTTTACTCCTTCTATTCTGTTGCTCGCTTAAGCACCAGCAGAAGAGAAAGAAGGCGGTGAAGATCATTACAAAGGACAACAAATAAAAAGTGACGTTAGATCAGGTAACCCGCGGCATGAGCACGCACACACACACACACACACACACACACACGCAATATCTACAGCTAGCCAGATCGCACGAGCTCAATTAAAATGCTATACGCAAGCACCACCGCCGACATCGGGAAAAAAAAGGCCAGCCAGGCGCCCACAACGGGGTTGCTTTAGGTTCATTGAGGAGGGGGGGGGAGGGGCGTGATGCGATACTGGACACGTGAGACCGAAGAGGGGCGCGACGGATAAGAGAGAGAAATCACGAGAAAGAACTGGAGGAAAGCTACCTCACACTCCTCGTGTAGGTCAAACACACCGCCTCTATCAGCTTTAGAATTTGTGTGCCTTAAACAAACCCAACAGCAAAAGCTGCTGTTGTCTCAGTTTTCGCGCTTGCTTCACATGCATACCGAGAAGTTAAAAACACACAGACGCGAAAGGCTCAAAAGAAAAAAAAGAATAAAAAGATAAAAAAGCGAAGGCTGTAGTGCTGCGCAGCGTCAGAACGCCCTCCATCACACACATGCACCACCACTCTTTCTAACACTCATTGTCACCGCTTACAGCTTGGCCCATTTCGAACGCTTTAACGCCTCGTTCCACAGATGCACGCGGGCTTCGCGCACCTTCGGGTCGGTGTTCGTCGGCCGCACCGTGTCGCCCGTCATCACCGCCTTCGAGATCTCTATAATCTGCTCTTGCGATTTCCAGACGCCGCAGCCGAGGCCAGCGCACAGCGCAGCGCCTAGCGAGGTAATCTCGATCATGTGCGGCACGTAGAGGTTCACTCCAAGGATATCTGCCTGCATCTCCAGCAACAGACGGCTGTGCACCAGACCGCCATCGACCCGCAGCTGGCGCAGCTCCAGGCCGCTGTCCTGCTTCATCGCTTGCAGCACAGCGGCGGCCTGCATCGCGATGGCCTCCAACGCTGCACGAATGATTGTGAGACTTGTTCGTCTTGTACGTCATACCCAATATCGTGCCGCGCGCCGTCGGGTCCCAGTATGGGCAAAGCAAACCACTGAAGGCGGGAACGAAGACGACGCCTTCGGTGCTCGATTCTCTGCGGCCAATCACTTCCATCTCGCTGGGGTGGGTTGAAAAACTTGAGGCTGTTGCGCATCCACTCCAACGTGGCGCCGCAGCTGGCGATAGAACCCTCCAGTGCGAAAGTGGCCGGTTTGTTGCCCAGCTTGTAGGCGATGGAGGTCAGTAGTCCGTGCTTCGAGTACTGCACCTCCTCCCCGATATTCATGAGCATAAAGCAGCCCGTGCCGTAGGTTGTCTTAGTGTCGCCCTTGCGGAAGCCGAGGTGGCCGAATAAGGCACTCTGCTGATCGCCGATGCAACCGGTGATTGGTGTCACGGCGCCGAGCGCCTCGCGCACCCCGAAATCCATCGTCTCGACGTCGCAGTAATGCTCACTGTTGCTGCGGATCTCCGGCAGCGCCTCGATTGGGATGCCCAGCTTCTTGCACAGGTCCGGCGACCACTTTTGCGTGCTCAGCTCCATCAGGAAGGTCCGGCTGGCGTTCGACACATCGGTCACGAAGGTCTTCCCGGCGCTTAGTTTGTACATCAGCCAGCAGTCGACCGTGCCGAGCATGAGTGTGCCGTTCTTGCGCGCCTCGGCGACCGCTGGAACGTTTTCGAGCATCCAGTGATACTTGAAGGCGGAAAAGTAGGTGCTGACTGGCAGGCCGGTTATCCCAACCGCAAAGTTGTTGTCGTTATTGCCGAACTCCCTTACAATGCGATTGCACACTTCGGACGTGCGGGCGTCGCTCCATACTGGGGCGTGGCAAAGTGCCTTGCCAGTCTTTCGATCCCACGCAACGCTTGTCTCGCGCTGGTTCGTGATGCCGATGCCGGAGATCTTGTCAAACTTCGGGTCCTTCGTTCGCAGCTTCTTCACCGCATTTACGAGACACAAGCAGCAGTTGCGGAAGATTTCATCCACGTCGTGCTCGAGCCAGCCGGGATGCGGGGTGTACTGCTTGTGCGGCAGCTGGTGCTCTGCAACGACCTTAAAATATTCGTTAAAGATCATGCACCGACTCGAGGTCGTGCCCTGATCAATTGCGGCGACATACGGCATTATGACGACGATCGAGAAAAAAAAACAAAAGATTAGTTTTGTTGCTGTTTACTTCCGAGTAAGATATGAAAGCGAAATAAAAATGGTCTCTTTTCCTGTTTACTAACGTTTTGTTCAGTTGAGAACACTGCAAGCCCGCGTGAAGAAGTAGTAGGAAGTGGTGGTGAATATTACCTTTTACTGCAGGTAAGAGTGCAACGCACAAGTACAGGAAGAAAGAAAAAGAAGGACACAAAAGACAGTACAATACGCCAACACACAAATGCTGTTGGAAAGCAAAACGTCATCGAAACAACCGAACTCCCTGAGCAGCCGTTTTGTGCACAGAAACATCGCAAACAAAACAACTAAACCACAAAAGACACAAAAAGAAAACATCAGCACAAATTACGCGTTTTCACTTTCCCCTTTCAACGAAAGTTCCACCAAGTTTAACAGCAACCACGGCAGAAACTACCCCGACACACAAACCAAAACAACCCGTACATCAGAACGTTAAAAAAAAAAAAAGAGACAAGTACAAAGAGTAGAGCACGAACGCCAAAAACCACAAACTCCCAAACAAAGACTCCAACACAGCTACAGCAGTCCAGTTATATTTACAGGACTGACACAGCTCCGGGAAGCGACAAGAGCACCTCGATCCTTCGCACAAGCGCGGAACGCAAAACAACAAGTAACTACCGAAAAGAAACTGGCTACCACCCAACGCGCTCGAGTAAAAACGATCTATCAGTTCACCTGCCGTGCGGCTCCCTTTCCAGAGAAAGAAGGCACACACACAGCAGGCAGCCTCCGCGGTCGAGACACAGTGCGTCATGAAAGTCCCCGACTCGGTGCCGAATTGTGTTCAACGCGGATCATCCCTTAAGCAGTCCTCCTCACAAACATGTATGAGCTGGAAGTGCTGTGGTGTCCTTCACCTCACTAAGCATCCGCTCAAATAAAGCGGAAACCACTACACGGGTAGTCCTCACCTTAAGCGAAAGCAAACAGCCCTGCACCGAGGGAAAACTCGCGCTTCGCCTCATCTAGCTCAAGTATACTAACCCGTTTATGTTAGGCCGATTGACACAGCTCCGGGAAGCGACAAGAGCACCTCGATCCTTCGCACAAGCGCGGAACGCAAAACAACAAGTAACTACCGAAAAGAAACTGGCTACCACCCAACGCGCTCGAGTAAAAACGATCTATCAGTTCACCTGCCGTGCGGCTCCCTTTCCAGAGAAAGAAGGCACACACACAGCAGGCAGCCTCCGCGGTCGAGACACAGTGCGTCATGAAAGTCTCCGACTCAGTGTCGAATTGTGTTGAACGCGGATCATCCTTTAGACGCTTTACTTTGACAGGGCAGTTGGGCGGAAGAAAGAAGCGTCAGTTCACCTAAAGAGCAACGGTTCTGCCTCAAGAACACGTTGCAGCTCGCAGTTGGACTACTGGAAACGGTGTACGCCCCACACCCTCCCTACCACTAACAACGACAGGCTTTGAGAACAGGCGCTCTCAGTGCACCTGCTGCACACTTCGCCATCAATGAAAGGAAGTTCACGCACAGCAGGCAGCCTCCGCGGTCGAGACACAGTGCGTCATGAAAGTCCCCGACTCGGTGCCGAATTGTGCTCAACGCGGATCATCCCTTAAGCAGTCCTCCTCACAAACATGTATGAGCTGGAAGTGCTGTGGTGTCCTTCACCTCACTAAGCATCCGCTCAAATAAAGCGGAAACCACTACACGGGTAGTCCTCACCTTAAGCGAAAGCAAACAGCCCTGCACCGAGGGAAAACTCGCGCTTCGCCTCATCTAGCTCAAGTATACTAACCCGTTTATGTTAGGCCGATTGACACAGCTCCGGGAAGCGACAAGAGCACCTCGATCCTTCGCACAAGCGCGGAACGCAAAACAACAAGTAACTACCGAAAAGAAACTGGCTACCACCCAACGCGCTCGAGTAAAAACGATCTATCAGTTCACCTGCCGTGCGGCTCCCTTTCCAGAGAAAGAAGGCACACACACAGCAGGCAGCCTCCGCGGTCGAGACACAGTGCGTCATGAAAGTCTCCGACTCAGTGTCGAATTGTGTTGAACGCGGATCATCCTTTAGACGCTTTACTTTGACAGGGCAGTTGGGCGGAAGAAAGAAGCGTCAGTTCACCTAAAGAGCAACGGTTCTGCCTCAAGAACACGTTGCAGCTCGCAGTTGGACTACTGGAAACGGTGTACGCCCCACACCCTCCCTACCACTAACAACGACAGGCTTTGAGAACAGGCGCTCTCAGTGCACCTGCTGCACACTTCGCCATCAATGAAAGGAAGTTCACGCACAGCAGGCAGCCTCCGCGGTCGAGACACAGTGCGTCATGAAAGTCCCCGACTCGGTGCCGAATTGTGCTCAACGCGGATCATCCCTTAAGCAGTCCTCCTCACAAACATGTATGAGCTGGAAGTGCTGTGGTGTCCTTCACCTCACTAAGCATCCGCTCAAATAAAGCGGAAACCACTACACGGGTAGTCCTCACCTTAAGCGAAAGCAAACAGCCCTGCACCGAGGGAAAACTCGCGCTTCGCCTCATCTAGCTCAAGTATACTAACCCGTTTATGTTAGGCCGATTGACACAGCTCCGGGAAGCGACAAGAGCACCTCGATCCTTCGCACAAGCGCGGAACGCAAAACAACAAGTAACTACCGAAAAGAAACTGGCTACCACCCAACGCGCTCGAGTAAAAACGATCTATCAGTTCACCTGCCGTGCGGCTCCCTTTCCAGAGAAAGAAGGCACACACACAGCAGGCAGCCTCCGCGGTCGAGACACAGTGCGTCATGAAAGTCTCCGACTCAGTGTCGAATTGTGTTGAACGCGGATCATCCTTTAGACGCTTTACTTTGACAGGGCAGTTGGGCGGAAGAAAGAAGCGTCAGTTCACCTAAAGAGCAACGGTTCTGCCTCAAGAACACGTTGCAGCTCGCAGTTGGACTACTGGAAACGGTGTACGCCCCACACCCTCCCTACCACTAACAACGACAGGCTTTGAGAACAGGCGCTCTCAGTGCACCTGCTGCACACTTCGCCATCAATGAAAGGAAGTTCACGCACAGCAGGCAGCCTCCGCGGTCGAGACACAGTGCGTCATGAAAGTCCCCGACTCGGTGCCGAATTGTGTTCAACGCGGATCATCCCTTAAGCAGTCCTCCTCACAAACATGTATGAGCTGGAAGTGCTGTGGTGTCCTTCACCTCACTAAGCATCCGCTCAAATAAAGCGGAAACCACTACACGGGTAGTCCTCACCTTAAGCGAAAGCAAACAGCCCTGCACCGAGGGAAAACTCGCGCTTCGCCTCATCTAGCTCAAGTATACTAACCCGTTTATGTTAGGCCGATTGACACAGCTCCGGGAAGCGACAAGAGCACCTCGATCCTTCGCACAAGCGCGGAACGCAAAACAACAAGTAACTACCGAAAAGAAACTGGCTACCACCCAACGCGCTCGAGTAAAAACGATCTATCAGTTCACCTGCCGTGCGGCTCCCTTTCCAGAGAAAGAAGGCACACACACAGCAGGCAGCCTCCGCGGTCGAGACACAGTGCGTCATGAAAGTCCCCGACTCGGTGCCGAATTGTGCTCAACGCGGATCATCCCTTAAGCAGTCCTCCTCACAAACATGTATGAGCTGGAAGTGCTGTGGTGTCCTTCACCTCACTAAGCATCCGCTCAAATAAAGCGGAAACCACTACACGGGTAGTCCTCACCTTAAGCGAAAGCAAACAGCCCTGCACCGAGGGAAAACTCGCGCTTCGCCTCATCTAGCTCAAGTATACTAACCCGTTTATGTTAGGCCGATTGACACAGCTCCGGGAAGCGACAAGAGCACCTCGATCCTTCGCACAAGCGCGGAACGCAAAACAACAAGTAACTACCGAAAAGAAACTGGCTACCACCCAACGCGCTCGAGTAAAAACGATCTATCAGTTCACCTGCCGTGCGGCTCCCTTTCCAGAGAAAGAAGGCACACACACAGCAGGCAGCCTCCGCGGTCGAGACACAGTGCGTCATGAAAGTCTCCGACTCAGTGTCGAATTGTGTTGAACGCGGATCATCCTTTAGACGCTTTACTTTGACAGGGCAGTTGGGCGGAAGAAAGAAGCGTCAGTTCACCTAAAGAGCAACGGTTCTGCCTCAAGAACACGTTGCAGCTCGCAGTTGGACTACTGGAAACGGTGTACGCCCCACACCCTCCCTACCACTAACAACGACAGGCTTTGAGAACAGGCGCTCTCAGTGCACCTGCTGCACACTTCGCCATCAATGAAAGGAAGTTCACGCACAGCAGGCAGCCTCCGCGGTCGAGACACAGTGCGTCATGAAAGTCCCCGACTCGGTGCCGAATTGTGCTCAACGCGGATCATCCCTTAAGCAGTCCTCCTCACAAACATGTATGAGCTGGAAGTGCTGTGGTGTCCTTCACCTCACTAAGCATCCGCTCAAATAAAGCGGAAACCACTACACGGGTAGTCCTCACCTTAAGCGAAAGCAAACAGCCCTGCACCGAGGGAAAACTCGCGCTTCGCCTCATCTAGCTCAAGTATACTAACCCGTTTATGTTAGGCCGATTGACACAGCTCCGGGAAGCGACAAGAGCACCTCGATCCTTCGCACAAGCGCGGAACGCAAAACAACAAGTAACTACCGAAAAGAAACTGGCTACCACCCAACGCGCTCGAGTAAAAACGATCTATCAGTTCACCTGCCGTGCGGCTCCCTTTCCAGAGAAAGAAGGCACACACACAGCAGGCAGCCTCCGCGGTCGAGACACAGTGCGTCATGAAAGTCCCCGACTCGGTGCCGAATTGTGCTCAACGCGGATCATCCCTTAAGCAGTCCTCCTCACAAACATGTATGAGCTGGAAGTGCTGTGGTGTCCTTCACCTCACTAAGCATCCGCTCAAATAAAGCGGAAACCACTACACGGGTAGTCCTCACCTTAAGCGAAAGCAAACAGCCCTGCACCGAGGGAAAACTCGCGCTTCGCCTCATCTAGCTCAAGTATACTAACCCGTTTATGTTAGGCCGATTGACACAGCTCCGGGAAGCGACAAGAGCACCTCGATCCTTCGCACAAGCGCGGAACGCAAAACAACAAGTAACTACCGAAAAGAAACTGGCTACCACCCAACGCGCTCGAGTAAAAACGATCTATCAGTTCACCTGCCGTGCGGCTCCCTTTCCAGAGAAAGAAGGCACACACACAGCAGGCAGCCTCCGCGGTCGAGACACAGTGCGTCATGAAAGTCTCCGACTCAGTGTCGAATTGTGTTGAACGCGGATCATCCTTTAGACGCTTTACTTTGACAGGGCAGTTGGGCGGAAGAAAGAAGCGTCAGTTCACCTAAAGAGCAACGGTTCTGCCTCAAGAACACGTTGCAGCTCGCAGTTGGACTACTGGAAACGGTGTACGCCCCACACCCTCCCTACCACTAACAACGACAGGCTTTGAGAACAGGCGCTCTCAGTGCACCTGCTGCACACTTCGCCATCAATGAAAGGAAGTTCACGCACAGCAGGCAGCCTCCGCGGTCGAGACACAGTGCGTCATGAAAGTCCCCGACTCGGTGCCGAATTGTGTTCAACGCGGATCATCCCTTAAGCAGTCCTCCTCACAAACATGTATGAGCTGGAAGTGCTGTGGTGTCCTTCACCTCACTAAGCATCCGCTCAAATAAAGCGGAAACCACTACACGGGTAGTCCTCACCTTAAGCGAAAGCAAACAGCCCTGCACCGAGGGAAAACTCGCGCTTCGCCTCATCTAGCTCAAGTATACTAACCCGTTTATGTTAGGCCGATTGACACAGCTCCGGGAAGCGACAAGAGCACCTCGATCCTTCGCACAAGCGCGGAACGCAAAACAACAAGTAACTACCGAAAAGAAACTGGCTACCACCCAACGCGCTCGAGTAAAAACGATCTATCAGTTCACCTGCCGTGCGGCTCCCTTTCCAGAGAAAGAAGGCACACACACAGCAGGCAGCCTCCGCGGTCGAGACACAGTGCGTCATGAAAGTCTCCGACTCAGTGTCGAATTGTGTTGAACGCGGATCATCCTTTAGACGCTTTACTTTGACAGGGCAGTTGGGCGGAAGAAAGAAGCGTCAGTTCACCTAAAGAGCAACGGTTCTGCCTCAAGAACACGTTGCAGCTCGCAGTTGGACTACTGGAAACGGTGTACGCCCCACACCCTCCCTACCACTAACAACGACAGGCTTTGAGAACAGGCGCTCTCAGTGCACCTGCTGCACACTTCGCCATCAATGAAAGGAAGTTCACGCACAGCAGGCAGCCTCCGCGGTCGAGACACAGTGCGTCATGAAAGTCCCCGACTCGGTGCCGAATTGTGTTCAACGCGGATCATCCCTTAAGCAGTCCTCCTCACAAACATGTATGAGCTGGAAGTGCTGTGGTGTCCTTCACCTCACTAAGCATCCGCTCAAATAAAGCGGAAACCACTACACGGGTAGTCCTCACCTTAAGCGAAAGCAAACAGCCCTGCACCGAGGGAAAACTCGCGCTTCGCCTCATCTAGCTCAAGTATACTAACCCGTTTATGTTAGGCCGATTGACACAGCTCCGGGAAGCGACAAGAGCACCTCGATCCTTCGCACAAGCGCGGAACGCAAAACAACAAGTAACTACCGAAAAGAAACTGGCTACCACCCAACGCGCTCGAGTAAAAACGATCTATCAGTTCACCTGCCGTGCGGCTCCCTTTCCAGAGAAAGAAGGCACACACACAGCAGGCAGCCTCCGCGGTCGAGACACAGTGCGTCATGAAAGTCCCCGACTCGGTGCCGAATTGTGCTCAACGCGGATCATCCCTTAAGCAGTCCTCCTCACAAACATGTATGAGCTGGAAGTGCTGTGGTGTCCTTCACCTCACTAAGCATCCGCTCAAATAAAGCGGAAACCACTACACGGGTAGTCCTCACCTTAAGCGAAAGCAAACAGCCCTGCACCGAGGGAAAACTCGCGCTTCGCCTCATCTAGCTCAAGTATACTAACCCGTTTATGTTAGGCCGATTGACACAGCTCCGGGAAGCGACAAGAGCACCTCGATCCTTCGCACAAGCGCGGAACGCAAAACAACAAGTAACTACCGAAAAGAAACTGGCTACCACCCAACGCGCTCGAGTAAAAACGATCTATCAGTTCACCTGCCGTGCGGCTCCCTTTCCAGAGAAAGAAGGCACACACACAGCAGGCAGCCTCCGCGGTCGAGACACAGTGCGTCATGAAAGTCTCCGACTCAGTGTCGAATTGTGTTGAACGCGGATCATCCTTTAGACGCTTTACTTTGACAGGGCAGTTGGGCGGAAGAAAGAAGCGTCAGTTCACCTAAAGAGCAACGGTTCTGCCTCAAGAACACGTTGCAGCTCGCAGTTGGACTACTGGAAACGGTGTACGCCCCACACCCTCCCTACCACTAACAACGACAGGCTTTGAGAACAGGCGCTCTCAGTGCACCTGCTGCACACTTCGCCATCAATGAAAGGAAGTTCACGCACAGCAGGCAGCCTCCGCGGTCGAGACACAGTGCGTCATGAAAGTCCCCGACTCGGTGCCGAATTGTGCTCAACGCGGATCATCCCTTAAGCAGTCCTCCTCACAAACATGTATGAGCTGGAAGTGCTGTGGTGTCCTTCACCTCACTAAGCATCCGCTCAAATAAAGCGGAAACCACTACACGGGTAGTCCTCACCTTAAGCGAAAGCAAACAGCCCTGCACCGAGGGAAAACTCGCGCTTCGCCTCATCTAGCTCAAGTATACTAACCCGTTTATGTTAGGCCGATTGACACAGCTCCGGGAAGCGACAAGAGCACCTCGATCCTTCGCACAAGCGCGGAACGCAAAACAACAAGTAACTACCGAAAAGAAACTGGCTACCACCCAACGCGCTCGAGTAAAAACGATCTATCAGTTCACCTGCCGTGCGGCTCCCTTTCCAGAGAAAGAAGGCACACACACAGCAGGCAGCCTCCGCGGTCGAGACACAGTGCGTCATGAAAGTCTCCGACTCAGTGTCGAATTGTGTTGAACGCGGATCATCCTTTAGACGCTTTACTTTGACAGGGCAGTTGGGCGGAAGAAAGAAGCGTCAGTTCACCTAAAGAGCAACGGTTCTGCCTCAAGAACACGTTGCAGCTCGCAGTTGGACTACTGGAAACGGTGTACGCCCCACACCCTCCCTACCACTAACAACGACAGGCTTTGAGAACAGGCGCTCTCAGTGCACCTGCTGCACACTTCGCCATCAATGAAAGGAAGTTCACGCACAGCAGGCAGCCTCCGCGGTCGAGACACAGTGCGTCATGAAAGTCCCCGACTCGGTGCCGAATTGTGCTCAACGCGGATCATCCCTTAAGCAGTCCTCCTCACAAACATGTATGAGCTGGAAGTGCTGTGGTGTCCTTCACCTCACTAAGCATCCGCTCAAATAAAGCGGAAACCACTACACGGGTAGTCCTCACCTTAAGCGAAAGCAAACAGCCCTGCACCGAGGGAAAACTCGCGCTTCGCCTCATCTAGCTCAAGTATACTAACCCGTTTATGTTAGGCCGATTGACACAGCTCCGGGAAGCGACAAGAGCACCTCGATCCTTCGCACAAGCGCGGAACGCAAAACAACAAGTAACTACCGAAAAGAAACTGGCTACCACCCAACGCGCTCGAGTAAAAACGATCTATCAGTTCACCTGCCGTGCGGCTCCCTTTCCAGAGAAAGAAGGCACACACACAGCAGGCAGCCTCCGCGGTCGAGACACAGTGCGTCATGAAAGTCTCCGACTCAGTGTCGAATTGTGTTGAACGCGGATCATCCTTTAGACGCTTTACTTTGACAGGGCAGTTGGGCGGAAGAAAGAAGCGTCAGTTCACCTAAAGAGCAACGGTTCTGCCTCAAGAACACGTTGCAGCTCGCAGTTGGACTACTGGAAACGGTGTACGCCCCACACCCTCCCTACCACTAACAACGACAGGCTTTGAGAACAGGCGCTCTCAGTGCACCTGCTGCACACTTCGCCATCAATGAAAGGAAGTTCACGCACAGCAGGCAGCCTCCGCGGTCGAGACACAGTGCGTCATGAAAGTCCCCGACTCGGTGCCGAGTTGTGTTCAACGCGTGTCATCCTGGTTCCGAGGTCTTAAGTTTGTTTCCCTTGCAAGCATATTACGTTTTTCGAGTTTCGTTCGTAGCTGCAGTCTCTTCATTCCAAACCTCAGAGGGACCCCTAAGTTACTGTAAGTAAACACGTTTCTAGGTGCTGTGGTTGCTCTCGCTCCAATCATTCTGCTTACGGCTTGCGTTAATCCAAACAATCAGCAAAGTTTCTTGACGCTATAGTGGATAATCATGTACGGTGCACCTCTTCGTTCGAGTAAAGAGTGTTGTCGGCAGTGGGAGGATTCTGCAGTTCAAAAGCTTCATTCTCCTTCTTTCGCTACTATACCTTTGAGCTAGTTTTATTCGGTCATTCTGCTTACGGCATGCGTTAATCCAAACAAACATCGAAATGATTCTTGACGCTGAAAGTTGAAATCATGCACGAATGGTACTAGCCGAGATGTAAAGCGAAGCGCGGAAATGAGCGTTACGTTGCTTTGACAATTAAGTTTGTTTTTCTCTTACCCGTTAACTGGGAAGGCAGTGACGTTGCAAAAAGAAAATAGAGAGGGAAGAAGGGGGAGTGGGTCAGTAAACGTAAGGTAAAAAGGAGGGTGGAAACGGAGAGGCTCCAAGAAGGCAGAATACACGTTGTGATGATGTCCATAGAGAATGTTGTTGTAAGAGCCTGCATGACTGCACGTCACACGTAAGAACACCACCGAATGCTTTGTTTTGTGTCGTAAAGGTGAATTTTGAATAGGGACAATATTTCGAAAAGCGGATGATAACTTTGTCGTTGCGTCGAATAGACGCCTCGTAGCCCCCCACCCCTTTTGTTGAAACTGTCCCCTGTGATCCAGCACTTACTTGACAGCACGCTTGAAACGGCGGATTGGAAAAGCACGTCAGATAGAAAAGCATTGGCGGGAAAGAGAAAAGAAGGAATATTGACGTTAAAGGCACTGCAACGCGTTGAAACAATTGCAGCTGAGCTGTCGTGTACTACAAAGACGGCGTTCATTTACACTTTGAGCAGAAAAAAAAGAGGGAGGGGCGAGAAAGCTAAACGCGCTACTCGCAGTTATCCGAGAAAACAATAAACAACTTTTTTTTATCATCTTCACGTCCTGGTCAATCAAAGAAAGCAAAGAGACACAAATCACAGCTTCATCATCTCTAGCCCAATAGACAGGTCCTTCAATGGCAACGCACCACCCTTTACCAACGAGCGTTTCTTCAGCTTCCCGTCCTTCAGATCCTGTTGGCGCTGCTCCACCAACTCCGGGTGCAACTCCGATTTTCCAGTCACCGTCACCCTCTGGCACATGCCCGTCTGGTCAAAGCGCAGGTTGCGAATGGCAGCAAGGCAGGTGGTCGACGCTGCTCGCGTCCCCTGATCTAGGTCCGTGTATTCTATGAATGTCCACTTCGTTATGTTGGGACTGTTGGCCGCTATACTACCGAGACCTTTGGCTACGAGAGCCCCGGCGTACGCGGCGTCCGGAGAGACCCATGGCGTGTCACGAATCGTCTTCTCCAACTCCTTCTGAATGGTGGCGTAGTTTTCCGCCCGCTTTTCGGAGTTAAAGTGCCGCACAACCGGACACCGCTTCGGGATGTCGGCCTCGTTCGTGTACTGATAGCTAAACCGGGCGGATGTCACCCTCCGGGCGGCTATCGCCTCCGGGTCATAAACAAACATGAACTCGCGGAAGTCCTCGAACTTGCGCTGTGTCGCGCGGCGGTACTTCGACTCCTCGCGGATCCGCAGCGCGTCGATCTGCAGATCTGTTGACGCCGGCGGCTCGCTGTATTTTGCCTGCAGCTCCTTGTCCAACTCCATTGGCATCGGCGGAGGCAGGCCCTCGTCCATGTTCTTCAGGTGCAGTCGCTTTTCCTCCAACATGCGGTTGACAGTGTGATAGCGCTCCACGCTGTACAGCAGCACTACGACGACGGTGGCAAGCGAGATGGCAATCTCCGACCCGCTGAAGATAAAGAAGAATTCGCTGAGCAGCGTCTTTTTGCGGTTTTTGAGAGAGCGATCACTCTCCTGCCGTGCCCACCGCTCCTGTTCACGCCGGTCGTTCTCCCTACGTATACGCTCATTGCGCTCCTCCCAGAAAGCGCCGCCGGTCGGCGTGGCATGACCGCTCGGTCCCGCCCCGCTATTGCGAAATCGCGAGGACGAAGCACCGCCACCGCCCTCGCCCGTTGCCCCACTGGGATTCGCCGTGCGGCTGCGATATTCAGCACGCAAGATACGATACGCGGTGTTAATCTCACGAAACTTCACCGGATCGCCATCCTGCATGTCGGGGTGGTAACGCCGCGTAAGCTCGTGGAAGCGGTGGCGGATCTCCTCGAAGGGTGTCTCAGGCGTCACGCCGAGCACCTGATGCGGGCTCAGCGGACCAGTGTGCTGGTAGGACGCACAGAGGAAGAAGAAAGTTCGGCGATGCATGGTAAAAACGCCTCGAGGAACAAAAAAAAAAACTGGAAATGTGCGTGTTCGATCAATACCGCTGAAATGAAGCTCAGCTTAATAAACAGACACTATGGTGCGAAGTAGTCGCTGCGCAAATTTAAATAAGAGAACCGAGGAAAAAAGATAAGATCAATGCTATTGGATGTTAATGCCTAAAAAAGACGAAAAGTGTAAAAGTAGCGTAACGGGAATAGTCGTATAGTGTGCGATGCGAGTCACACGAGGGGAAAAACAAGTGCTTCACCTGGTTAACGTCGTGAAGCCAACTCTAGCTTTCCTTGACGTATGTCAAACTCGGAGACTAATATTGAGTTGTGAGAAGCAATCTTATAATCTAATGTTGCAGCAAAGGGCACTCTTACAACAGAACGGAAGCAAATGCTTGTCTGGTAAATTATTCTGATAAGGACACAGAGAGAATGTACGAGAGCAAGAGGTCGGTCCCTTTGTGAAGGCTCGTAAAGCTCAGACCTATTGATGCTGAGGCTGACAACTAAGAGAAGCAAAAGCTGTGAACCTACGTTTCCGCTGTAATGTCTTGTGGTATGTTTACAGCGTTTATACCCCCAATCTGGTCATCACCGCGTAGTGGTAGATACACATATTAACGGTTTAAAAGGGATGAAAAGGCCGCGATAGGACGACAGAGAGGAAAGGGAGATAAAGAAGGCATCGCCTACTGAGAGCGCAAAAATAGACTTGCTGCAATTGATCGCAAGAGTGCTCCAGCCGTGTAGTCTACGTTTGCACTTGGGAATCTGAAAGAGTCCAAATGCTAACTCCACAACGCAGCTGTAAGCAGGAAAAATGTGAGAATAACGACAACCAATTACCACGTTTCGCTTTGAAGCGCACAAAAAGGAAGCTTGACCGTTCCACAACCGCTGACCTGTAACTTGCAACACGGTGAACGGAACGTCAAAAAAAGCGCCGCACTCCACTTTGCAATCCAGCATCACTGCGCAAGTAAACTCAATGCCGTGGAGCATTCCGTGTAAATTAGCGATAGAGCGCTTCGTTAAGCTGGTTGATGAACGCCGTTGATTTTCTTTTTCTTTTGTTATTTAACAATCTTTCTTCGAGTAGACATCTAGTCATTTAACAGTTTGCAGAGTTTTGCTTTAGAGAAAAAAAAAACACGAATAACTTTTACCTTTTCTCGCTGACATCGCACAGCAAAAATAAACAATAAAATACGCGCAGGTTTACGTACATACACACGAAATACTCGCATAAATAGACAGCGAGCACACACAAACGCACACACACACACGCGCACTACAAAAAGCAGCTCCGCTACGAACTGAGAAAATAATACGGGAGACTTTGAATTTGTACGTGTTAGCAAGCTACCCGCACCTTTTCGTTTTTTTCCTTCGTTTTTCAATGAATGCATTAGTCACGAGATACAGACTTCATTTTCTTTTTCATTGTTATTTCTTTCTGTTAAAGGCGGCGGAAGTCTATTCAACGGAAGTTATCACTCTCGATAAAAGCAAAAAACAAACAGAGAGAGAACACCAACAGCGCGTCTATATGCGAGGAGACAAAGACCAATAGGTAGAGAGAGAGTACCTTTCGTTCTGTGAGCCCAAGCGGTTTTGTGCACCAGCAACGTCACAAACAAGAAAAGGGGATTTTAGAAAGAGAAAAAAGAACAAGTAAGTGAAAAGAGTTCAGTTCGTTTGCAGACGTATAAGAAAAGATACGCAGAAGCTAACAGTAACAGAAAGCTATTGACCCACTCATGCTGCTAAGGTGGACAACCTCCCTCGCTTTTACCTGGTAGAAAACATACTTACTTTCTTTCTGCTTTTAACAGATGCGTGAAGCTCTAAATAGTGTTCTTTTATAGGGAGCGAAACAAAGGGTAAGAGAGAAGACAACAATACAAGGGTATGTGTCTTGGGAAACCGCACACTTATAAATATCAGTTAAAAGGGAAAAAAAATACAGGAAACGAATGTAAATCGAGAAGGGAAAGAAGGCGACGGGTGAAACACTGAGTTTTTTTTTTTTGGTTTGTTCTTACTACGCTACTACTTTAACTTCTTTTTTTTTTGTGTGTGTGTGCTTTGTTGTTGTTTTTTTTACTGTTTGTCGCGTACGCCGGGTGCCGTTGAGAAAACAACGTCTTCTTTCGTTTCCTCGCTTTTTCCTTTTTTCTTTTGCGAGAACTGCAAAACCCAGGTTTTAAAAAGGACGAAGAGGAAGAGTCTTCGATGACGGCAAGTGAAACAGCCGGCGGACGGTTCTATGAAGGTCTTCAAAGCCAACCAACAAAAGGACTACTTTTTCTCTTTTTTTTGGTTAACGCCGCCTCCACAAGCAACCAGCTGGTCGAAAAGAAGAATGAGAAGCAAGCTGCGCCAGCAGAATTGCCCTCACATTACTTTCCTGATTGTTTACCCTAAAAGCCACCATCGTCGAGCGCACCGCCACGGCGAGTGGGCATCGAGGCAGCCGCAGGGCGGCTCTGGCCCCAGGTACCACCACCGCGTGCGGCACCACCCGCACCGCCACCGCCACCGCCACCGCGATGACCGCCACCGCCGCCTCCACGACGACGGCCACCGCCGCTCTCGCGCGACAGCATCGCCTCGCCCTCCACGAGCTCCGCCTCCTGCTGAAACCACTTCGGGATATCCTGGCCGTGTTCGGAGAGGTATTTGTGCAGCTCCACCGCCAGGCGGCGGTTGTTACGATTGTAGAAGGACGTCGCCGTACCCTTGTTACCGGCGCGACCCGTACGACCAATGCGATGGGTGTAGTCGTCCATTTCCTGCGGCAGGTCATACTGCACGACGTGGGCGACATCTGGAATGTCCAACCCACGCGACGCCACGTCGGTGGCGACGAGGATCGGCGTGATCTTTTGCTTGAAGTCCTCCAGGGCGGCCTCACGATCCTGCTGGCGGCGATCGCCGTGGATGGTGGTGCTATGAATACCTTCGCGGTGCAGGCGGCGGTTCACTTCCTCAGCCATCTTCTTCGTCTCGACAAAGATGAGCACCATGTCACTCATCTCGTGTCCATAGATAATCTGTAGCAGACGGTCCATCTTCTCGTTCTCTGGCACATTCTCAATCGTCTGCGTAATGTTCTTGGTCGTCGAGCCGACACGGCCGACAGTGAGCAGGTAATACTTGCGACGCAGGTAGCGCTTCGCCAGGTTCAGGATGCGCTGCGGGAAGGTGGCGCTGAACATGAAGGTCTGGCGATCGTTGACGGTCGGCATGTCTGTGTAGCGCGACGCCACCAACTCCTCGATCTGCTCTTCGAAACCCATCTCCAGCATGCGGTCGGCCTCATCGAGAATGAGGAACTTAATCGCGGCAAAGGAGAGGTACTCCTCGTTAAACATGTCGCGAAGGCGGCCCGGACAGGCAACCAGGATGTCCTGCTCAAAGCGGTTGGGGTAGCGGGTGCCGCCGTAGACCACGTCGTAGAAGATGTCTGTGTTGAAAGTCAGCTTGCGAACCTCGTCGAAAATCTGCACGGCCAGCTCGCGTGTCGGGGCCAGAACGAGGGCGATCGGGTAGCTCTTACGGTTGCGCGCCGGTGACACACCGTACACGAGAATGTGCTGCACCACCGGGATGAGGAAAGCGGCCGTCTTACCGGAACCAGTCTGCGCGCAGGCCATTAGATCGTTGCCAGACAACGCCACCGGGATGCCGTAGCGCTGCACTGGCGTAGGGCGCTTGTAGCCACAGCGTTCAATGTTCTGCGCCAGGGCCGGCTCGACGAGCAGATCGGCAAAGTCCTCGACGGGCTTGATGTCACGCGGCACCATCTCAACAGGGATAGAGTCGTAGTTATCGAGCGAAACACCGGCCTGGCGGTGGTGGTGCGTAAAGAGCTCCTCCACCTTTGCCTCGTCGTGGCAATTCTTGCGCAGGTGAGGCGCACGCATGACACGGTGAATGGTGGCGTGCGGTTGTTGGAGCGAGACCGCAGACTCCTCCCAGTCACGAGGCGCGTCAGCGCACCGCTGCGGCTCCTGCTGCTCCTGCTGCTGGGCGGGACACGAGGCCACAACGGAGGCAGCGGTGGGTTTTGCCGGGGCTGCAGGAGCAGCAGGGGAGTGCACCTCGCGGGGTGCAGACTTCTCCTCTGCGCCGGGGGTTGAGCTGGTCGGCTCGGACGGTGTCCACGCTTTCTCCCGCGTCGCATCGCCTTCCTCCGCCGCGCCATCGTCACCGTCGCGGAAACTGCGAAAGTCGCGGCGAAAACCGTGGTGTTCGCCGCGGCCACCACGCGGACGGTCGTGATCGAAGTCGCGATTGCCACCACGACCGCCACCACGACCACCGCGGCGGTATCCACTGCCCTGGTACCCGCCCTCGTTGTAGCCCTGCCCGCCCTCCTCCTCAGGATCGTAGTAGCGCCGCCCACCGCGGCCACCACCACGTCCGCCGCCGTGGCCGCGGAAGCAGCCGCGGCCGTAGCCGCGGTCGTCCTCGCGGTTCCAACGGTCGTTGCCGCCTTCCTGCCGCGGCTGCGACACCGCGTTGCCCTCCGCCGCTGGGGCAGCGGGGGCGTCTTGGTCACCGTCGTTGGCCTCCTGGTCGGCCCAGGCGTTGTAGCCACCGCGGCCTCCCCCACGACCGCCTCGGTAGCTTCTGTCGCGGCCACCACGGTTGCCGCCGCCCGCAACGTCACCAGAGGCCGGGAGCGAGCGCCAGTTATCCGAGTGGTGGGCCCCGCCTCTGCGGCCGCGCCCACCACGTGAGTATTCGCGTCGGTCGTCACGGAAGGTATTTACATTACCACCTTCCACGGCGCCATCTCGTTGATACTCAGTGTCGGAGGTTTTCTTTTCGTTGGTATAATCCATAAATAACTCGGGTAATTTCTTGTGACGGAGAATGATTGTGTTGATTTCAATTTTTGTAAAGCAGGTGTGTGTGTGTGTGTGTGGTGTGTGTGTTTATGTGTAGCACCGAAACGTCAGCAAGGCAGAAGCGGTAGAAAAAGCGATAGGAAAGAGGAAGAAAAATTAGTTGCAAAGCTAAAGAAATTAGCAGATATGTTGGTAGAGTGAGGAGAGCGTTTTATTTCTTACTGCATTCGAATAAAACTATTCACCACAAACAGCGAACTGTACTTTGCACATAGAGTCAGTTGTCAGGAAAGAGTAAGATTCTCTTGTAATAAGCTGCTTTTTAAAAAAACGCGCCCTCAGCTGCACACACGCGTGCACATGCACATACATACAAATAGCAAGGAACCTTGTCGAAGACCTTTAACGCTGCCGTAACGTTTACTATTAAGCGTTGTCTGTATGCTAACAACGTGAAGAACGGGAAAAAGCGTTGGCGTGTAAAGCACGTACAGAGCAAACAGAACAGAATTGGGTTGAGCAAGACTTTTCTTCCTGCCAGAGAACTCAACGTAACCGAACCGCCAATATTCTCACCTCCTCTCTCATGCTATCAGCATCATACCTCTGAAAGAAACTGTTTTACTACCAGGTTGAAAGAGCCTGGTAGAATGAAACACTAAAACACTGCAGTTGCGTCAAGCACGCCAACCGCAAAACACACGCAAACAAAAAAAAAAACGCCTACCAAAGAACAACAACACACAGCAGACGCTTCCGAGAAGCTTATCCTCATGAACCACCAAAAACAAGAAAAGCTGGCCACATAAAAGCACAATGACAACTGCAGTAATTAGGAGAGTCAGCAGGCAACGGTTCCAAGGCAACAGTTGAAAGGGAAAACAAAGTGTGATATCTCTGTCAAACATGTTTAAAGGACCAGAGGCAAAATAACCAAAAAAAAAGGAGGTCGAGTTACGTCACAGCTTTCTTCGACTTGGTTCACTTTGTCATCGCGGTGGCATCAACGTGCAGAGTGTCGAGCGTCTGCTGAAACACCGGCAGGTACTTCTCCCACGTATCAAGCGCCGTTTCCCACCGGACAATCAACACAGTCGAGGCGCGAGGCAAAATGTATGAACGGCAGCGCCGCCCATCGCGCACCTCGTGGAACATGACGCAGCGGATGCCACTGATCTCTGTCATACTGCTCGACACCGTCGCCGCCTCCCAGTTCGTGAAGTGGAAGAGGACGTTGTGCCGTAGCTCCTCATCATCCTTCTTCAGCATCTCCCACGTCTCGGGCAGTTCGACAACGTACTCGATGGACATGCGCGGCGGGGAAATGCACCCCTCGCCGTTGCCGTCGTCGCTGTCATGGTCGCCGAGGGGGTAGTACAGGATACGAGGCAAGTCTGTCATCCACGGTTCGTATACAACGGAAGAAAGGGGATGCACCGAGAAGAGCACGCCGAATTGCGGCTGCACATACACCATCGTCATCATGTTCGTGCGCCCGTGCGAGGGCTCGGCCAGGGCACACGCCGTAATGTCTTTGAAGGCCGCCGCGGCCATCGGTGTCGCTTCGGGATTTCCCCTGCTTGCCTTCCACAGCGTTGTCGCGGCGTCTTCGGGGTTTTCGACCAGAGTCGCAAAAACTTCCTCCGTGACACGCACCTTTACGGCGTCTTCCGTGGCAAGAGGCGACGGCGCAGCTGTCAGCGTCAGTAGTGCCTCCGGTAACGCGTCTATCTGCACCTCGCCGGACACACACGGCACCAAAGGAGAGCTGGTCGGCGTAACCAACGACAGGTTCACCAGCTTGCTGCGCACCAACACCTCAGTCGGGACACGCAGCTCTAGTCCCTTGCCGTTTCGCACGCACAAAACACGGTAGTAGCCGCGATGCACCGCGAAAGCAGCCCCACCCGGCAGACGCGCAGCCGCGAGAGTTGGGGGGGAGTTGGTGTTACCATCGGAAGGCAGGGGTACCTTGAACGTTGCCTGCGCCACCCCGTGCACCACACCAGCTACATTCAACACGGGGTCTGTAGAAGCAGTTGATGTCAGCGTCGCAGCGCTAGTCTTGCGTGCGTCCGTAAGCGCTTTGGGTGAAGAGTTCGGCGACTCAACAGCATCTCCCGCAACGGCTGTAGCAGCGTCAGCCAACGCACCCCCAAACCCGCTGAGTACCGCCACGATGAAGTAAGGACCGTTTACACCGCCCAGCAGCACACAGTTGTCGGGCCCCTGCAAAAGGTGCGTGAAAACCGGCGTGATAGTGTACCCATGCTCGGCATCCGCAGCCGCATCGTCCCCCCTCTTCTCCGACGCCGGAGGAACTGCGACGAGCGGGACCCACTGTGAGGCAATCGGCGCAAACTGCTCTTTCAAGAGCGGGTGGTGAGCCAGAAGGTCAGCTAGCAGCTTCTTCTGCCGCGCCTCCACACTGTCAGCTCTAACATCGGTATCGCCCTGAACGGTAGTCGTAGCAGTACCAGCGGTGGCTGCAATAATACCGGTATGACTGCACAGAATGAAAGCAAACGAGCTCGGACTGTTGCTGTCGCCGCTGTTCGTATCCGCGCTCACTTTGTTGACGAGGTGGCTGCTGCGCTCGATCTCCGCCATCTCGCTCGGCAGCACCAGCGGAATCACCGCGCAGTGCGGCGGGTAGAAAACAGGTGGTGCAACACCCCACCCCAACGGCAGCGACGCAGGATGTACAAAAGCTGGGAGGACACTACGCTGCATCGCGGTGTGCAACGCCACTCGGGTGACGTTCGCGGCGTTCTGCCGAGCCGCTTTGAGCTGCTGCCGCTTCCGGCGCAGCAGCAGCAGCAGCAGCAACGTGGTGGACACGGCCGCGGTGACCCACACCTTGCGGTGACCGTTGTTCTCCGACATATCTGCCTTTTTTTAGTCACGCCCCCAGTTTCAATCGTGTTGAAAAGCTTAATCAGCTTGCGCTCGGAAAGCAAATCGAAAGAAGACAGTTCTTTGAGAGTTAATCCGAAAACATAGACAGAAAAAAAGATGTTGGTGGTGCGGTATTGTCGAACGGTATTGACAAACCTCTCGATTTTTCTTTCTTTTGAAAACGGGAGTAACTGAGCTCAGTCTGTGAAAGCAGTAGATGAAAACACTTGAGGTTAATCTTTGGTGTTCTTTGCTGGTTTGGATTCGATGGTAGTTGATTTAAAATGTTAGAGAGCGAGTCTCTCAAGAGAAGCAAACTTGTCAAACAAGTGGCAGTACTCATGTACGTGCGTGTGTGTGTTTGCGAACCGAAAAACAAAAGAGTGACTATAAATGTAGTTGAAAGTAACTTCAGATGTGTTTCGACGGTGGCAAACGCCAACAAAACCCCCACAAAAAAACTTGTACTACTTCACAGGAGGAAAAAGAGGAACGAAGGGAAACGTAACAGGGAGCAAAGTACTCGGGGAATTTAACAATAGCAACGATTTTTAAAAAGTTAAGAGCGCGCCTGAAACCAGTAGATCCGACGCTGCCCCAGCAACATACATAGCGGCAAAGTGCTTATCCGCCAACGCTCATGTGGATTTCCACGCAGGTGCAGATGCTACTAAGAAGCAGAAGAACAAGGATAAAAGCTGTATCAATGGAAGTTATTGAAACCGAGAAGAGAATTACCTTACCTACTGGTCGGGCACAAGTTGAGAGGAATTCCACATTGATGTTATTTCCAAAGCAGGTGCACTGCGTGTATAAGGTGGCACGTGGTCTACGGAACCACTTCCGATGCCCAGGTAGGGGATGCTAACCGATAGGTGTTTCAGAATATTCCAGAAGTGAAAGATAGCGGAAAAGTGTGCTGACTTTCACCTTCGTCTCTTGAACAAGAAGAAATGAAAAAAGGAGGGCTCTAGACTACATAAAGAGAATGACAAATTCAACCTTGAAAACACTATCAAAAGGCGCGCGTGTGTGTATATATATAGGAACTACACACTACTGTACATAGCACACAAAACGTGAAAAACTCGAATTCAGTGTTTTCGGCGCTACTCTTCTTCTCACTGTGCACGTTAGGTATGTACCGAAGCGGTCGCAGCACTATTACACATTGGACCGCCGCGGTCGACGCAAGCGCTGCCGAAGTTCCCTCGAGTACAGCTCCAACGTCTCACTCCCCTCTGCTACTGAAGTGTAAACCAGCATGGGCGACACTCGCGCCATGGTGGTATCGCCACCGCGGCCGCCACCGCTACCTTCCATAAGCCGGGCTGTCGAAGCGGTTGCCGCTCGCTGCGTTGACGGAGCTGCCGATCTACCTCTAGAGATTGAGCTCAGTGAAGGCATGATACGGTCCCGCTTGTGCTCGTCAAGCCGGCCGTGGTAAAAGCCATCCGCCATTCCACCCGTCGTCTTTGGTCGCAGCATAAACAAAGGCGGAACTTCATCGTGCCGAGTAGGCGTGCGTGCGGAAAACTCAAGTTGGTGGTGCCGATGCCGAATCAAAGACGAGTGCTGCACGTCCGCAGGCAGGTATGGTCTCGTAGATGGGTTCGGGTTCCCCAAGGGAACGCCGGTAATCCACAGGGACGTCTCAAGCGCGCCCGTTGCTGCTGCTTCTGCCGTTGTTGCCTCTCCAGAAGGTGTGTGCATGTTTGACTTGTAGTCGATTTTATGGATTTGCCAGAAAGACTCGCGGTCAGGCAGCTCGGCTGCGTGTATGGGCGAAAGCGGTGTTGCAACGTTGGGCAGTGTCGACACCCCGGTGTTGTCCAAGATGTTCGAGCAGTAAGCCTTTTGTGTAAATTCGTTCACGTCTTTACGCGGTGAAGTTTGAAGGTGTTTGTTTTCATACGGAGCGGTCGGGGCAGCAACAGCTACATTATTAGTGGTTCCTGCAAATGAGGAAGAGCGGTGACCGCCTCTCTCTGCAGTACCGCATTCGTCAGCAGCGCAGTGGGGATTTGCCTGCGAATCCACGTTGGTTGTCTGTGTATTCTGTATGGTCTTGCCTGACTTGGTGAAGCGCAGCTGCCTTGGTGATCGATGCACCCGCTTTTGAGAAGCACAAAGCGGCAGAGGACGTGAAGCGAGAGACGCCGCTGCGTAAGCGAAAGCAGGGACGTGTGTGGAGGGACTTGGGACACAGCTGGTAGGCACCGTCTCCACGCTACTCTTTACTTTCCTCTTGTTCATCGTAGGTGCTTTCACATTTTCCGAAGCAAGGTAGTCCACCAAAACACGCGCCGGGGGTATGGAATGAGGGACGACTTTGACAGGACCCGTCTTGGGTGGAAAGGGTAAAGCGTACAACTTCTCAGCGTGTCCATCAGCCTCATCTACACGGAACGTCATCACTGCTTCAGGTGCTGCAGCACCGCAATCCGCCGCTTGGAAAAAGACAGCTTTTGGTGTGTGGTTCGATGTATCACCTCCCTTCATGAGATCCGGATGCGTGCAGCACACCGGGGGGTTTGCCGGCGACGGTACCGTCATCATCGAAGGAGAAGCTTCGTCTACCTCCTCCACGATTGGCTTCGCAGGTGGTAGAAAGAACGGCCGCTGCAAGGGTAGTGTGTCCTCGAAGCCGGCAGACTTGCCGTTTAGTAAGCTGGCTGCCAGCGGCTCCAGTGGCGGAGCATTGTTCATCTGTAGCGACGAGGCTGCGTGGAGTGTTTTCTTTGGCCGCGGCGGCAGACGCTCTGCGGAGAAGAAACCCAATTTGTCCCCATCCGCGTTCAGAAGCCAAACTTCGTGGTCGTTGCCGGACGTGACGAGAACACCACGGCTGGCAATCCAGCGTACACACACCACACCACCAGCTTCACGTTTGTGCGACTTAGTATTCGACAACTGCTGTTGCTGCTGGTTTTGTGGTGTTGCTGCTGCTGCTATGCTGGGGCTTCGTCTGCGACCAACGGAGTGATCACGATGGCTGACGTGCACTTCCACGGATCGCACCAGCACGGGGGCTGCTGTTGCCGCGTGCGCTGACCCGTCGCCACTGTCGCCACCTTGATCATCCGCGTTGTCATACCCATCCCCCTGTGGAGAACTGCGGTACGTTCGGTCTGTTGTGAAGAGCGAAAAAGCCGGTCGGCTGGAGTAGGAGCACTTAGGGAGCTTGTACCAACGGAGCAGCTCGCACACGCGGTAGATATACACAACGCCTTGGGTGTCGCCGAGGAAGAGGTGGTGACTGCGGCCGTCGTACGAGACAGACGTGAACTCTGGAACTTCAGCCGACAGAGCTTTTGCCCGTTCTTCGGGATTCATAATGAACGACTCCGGTGAAACAGATCGGCTGTCACACAGAGTAGTGGCAGCAACACCGGCAGTAACAGCAGCGCCACGACAGGCAGCTGAACTGCTGTCGTTTGATAAGTCGCGCATTGCGCTCGCCAAGTGATGTGAGCCACGGGTTGAAATACGCTTTGTTTTGCTGCGGCCGGTCATGGAAAAGGCAGTCTTACTCCGCGGCGTCACCGTCAGCAGCCGCACAGGGTTTGGATGCGTTACGGCCTTATTGGTCGGTTCCGTTATCGTGCCCGTCGTCGTGCCCTCTCCCACTGAGAGTGACGCCAGCACTTTTGCTGAAAGATCAGCACGCACGGAGGCGGCAGCGACAGCACTAGGAGCAGCGCTGACAGGGCGTCGCAATACACCCCTAGGCACCCCCTCCTTCATGCTAGTTGATACTGTCGCCGCTGCAGGCAGCTGCGGGTGTTCAATAGTGCTTAACAATTCGAAGCACTCCACCGCTGGCGGGCACGACCAACAATAGCACACACCACCAACGTGCACCGTCAACAACACCGGGGCCGCATCCAAGAAGGTCAAATCGACAATCTGACCATACGCTGAGAGTGGACAAGTCGCCGGCGTGTCCGTCCACGCCTCCATGTGGTACAGGTAAACCGAGTGCTGCGCATCCACGACCGCTACGAGTCCCAGTTCCTCGGACACACGCAACAGACGAAGCGGCAGCGGCGACACGTTAATTGTCGCGACGAAGGCCGTCTGTTGTTTGTCCGCCTCGGAGCACACCAGCAGCGTGCCGGCTGACGTGATTGCCACCCACGTACGCAGCGTGGAGAAAAAGTGCATCTGCTCCACTTGCACGGGTGCTGGCGGCGACGACTTCTCTATCGTGATCGCTTCGGCTGAAGGAAGAGAGGTGTTGCCGTAAACTGCAGTTGTTGTAGTAAAGGAGCTGATGAAGGCATTCCATGTCTGAAGGGGCTCGTCCTTGTCGGTGGCCGTGTCAGCGGTCAGCAGCTGCGTCGCATAAATATAGACGTTACCGTCACTCACGGAAAGAAACACGCGACTGCCCAAGTCATCGAGGCAGACACTCTTAATGTCCACCTTCTTGTGTGTGGCGTTCCTCACTTTGGTGCGATCCAGCAAGCCACGCCGTACGCCGTGCACGCCATCCCACACGCTCAACTTTGTCGCACTGCGAAGTAGAAAGGTCTGCGTGCGCACGTCGTACAGCACGTCTTGGCACACCTCCTCTGCGTCGTACTTGTACGGGTTCTTGTTGCAATGCAGGCCCCAGCAGGTGATGGCGTTGGCGAAGCCGCACATCAGCTCCTCCGTCTCCGTGCAGTAGCTCAGTGAGTGGCACGGCGCGCTGCCAAGGTGGTTCATGCCAGACGACTCCGATAGTAGAGTGTGCAGGCCATTGTGGGTCAGCATCATCATGTCCCGCCCGGCGCTGGCAGCGGTGAAGTTGCTGATGCTCTTTGCTGCGCCGTTGCACCTCTGCGCCCTGTCCTGCGACTTTAGTGTCATACGCGGTGTGGCCTCTTCAGCGTTATTGCTGCCGCTATGACCACCTGCATCGTTGCCGTTACCACTGGGCAAACGGTTACTGTGAAACGACTGCACGCAGCGGTGGGTAACCATCTCCCACACCTTCACCACTCCATCGCAGTCTGCACTCGCCAAATAGTCGGAGTCCGCCATGTACACCACGGCGACGATGGCGGCCGCGTGATCACCGTAGCCCGCGTGCTGAAACGGTACACCAGGTAGCGCACTCTGCGCCCCGACCTCCCACCACAGCAGCTGCCGCGTACTCGACGTCGCCGCGACGAGGCCGTTGTGCAGCGGCACATAGACGAGCGCGTGCAAGTGTTCGCGGCCAACAGTCCCAATATCCGATGACTGGCCCGTCACCAGTGAGGTGGCCACCACCCGTCCATCAAAGCCAGAGGAGTAGAGATAGGACCCGTACACGCAGAAGTCTACGAGACCGCCGGAGGAGCGGGTGTGCAGGCCTTTATAGGTGTGCTCCACCGTGAACTCCATTCCGCCAGCGCGGCCGCGCGGCACCGTGATATGCAGGATGTGGCCGTAGCTGTCGCCCAGGAAGACGCCGTCAGCGTAGTCGGCATACGTCGGCGAGGTCGACGGCATCACCCTCATGCGCCGCACAAAGCCTTCCACAAGCAGTGGCGTCACCGCTACCGTCGCAATAGACTGTGATAGGAGGGCGTACCATCCACGTAGCAGGCGGTCATCCGTCGAGTAACACAGAAAGAAGTCGATCTCGGCCAAGTAGGCGACAGCGGTGGGAACGGCAACATCCAGCATGTCCGGTGGGGCGGCGAAGACACGCTCGTGAGTGTATTTACCATACAGCAGGAAAGGGTGACTGCGGGAGGAAACAAAAAAAACGGCATTGTGGCTTTCCAGGCCATCTACCATTCGTACCAAGGAGAGGTCATCTTCCACGAGAATTGTGCCCGGGTTACTCCGCGTACCGCCGCTGCCGTTGCTATTGCTGTTGCCGGAGCCATCGGCGCAGCCGCCGTCATTGCTGCCCGTCTTCGCACGTGGGTTGGACATTTGCGTTTCCTGGATGCCGCGGTAAAACCGTTTGTAGGACAGCGTCTCGGTTGACATCGTGTTACCGTCTTGTCTTGACTGCGGTTGTTGCCGATGGTGGTGCTGCTTCGTAGGGCATCGCAGTGCTCTCGAGAAAGAGTAGATCTTCGTGCGGTTGTCGTTGTAGCGCATCTCTGCAACGCCATCACCGGCTTCCGCAACGACGTAATCTAGCAAGTTCTCCCACGTCACGCGCTGCTCGTTGTTGACGTTGATACGGTTAAACAGCTGCTTGATCGGGTCTACGGGTGCCGCAGAAAGGCCGGCGAGCTCCTGTCGCGCACGCACACGTCGTACGCGGGCCTCCTCGCGGTTTGCATCTTGCTCCCGCTGCACATGGGATCTCGACAACGGTTCTGAAGGCGAGGACGAAGTCGCGGCGGGGACACTTTCCACGGCCACCGCTGTTGTAACTGTGGTCCCTGGTTCTGGTGCCGTTGTTTTTTCTGCAAAAGCAAATGATGCTGTCAAGTGCGATAATGTTGGTAGGGCTTGCAGTCCTGTGGCCTTCACAGAGACAGGTAAAGGCGAGGGCGTAGGGCTCCCTGAGTATTTCTCTGTAATGGGCCTCGTTGTAGGCGCGAGATAGGAAAGTAGCACGTGGCGGAACTCCGGATAAGTGACGCCTTGCGGAAAGGCGGAGAAGCTCTGTTGCAAAGACGTCAGAGTCACCTCATTGCCGAGGACGAGCGCCAAACACGGTACACCTTGGCTTTTGAAGACATCCATGTGACAGAGAAGCGGATAGGATCTTTAGTCATGGACTTTGATTATTTAAGAGGAGGGGGCAAAGCAGGCACGACGGAGAACGAAGAAAAGGAAAGCCGAGAGAAAACGAGTAGGATACTCTCATTACCTGTTTGCTTTTTGAGCGCGCACTCAGGCACATCGTCAACTCGGAGACGTGGGCCAGAGCGAAACAAGAGTGAGGCAAAAGTAGTAGCGGCGCAATCGCTGCTTTACGTACAACGCTTACGCATTGAGGCTGACACTTGTTTTAAAAATAAAGTACAAAAGTATTTGACGTTAACAAAACACTGCAGTTGAGACGCATATTCTCGCTCTCTTTTTGTTGTTGATGTCTCTCTTAACAGAAGCGCACCACAAAAGGTACGGCGGAAATAACAGAGCTTTATTTACATTGCAGGTGCTGCACATCCGTTCAAAAGTACACGATAACTCGCTGCAGTCCGATAGCAAGTGATGCAACTTCGGGACATTATTCGACTCCTCTTTTTTTCTTGTTGTTTAGCCGCCGTGACGCCACACAACTACGTCGGCGCCTTCTATTTGAAAATGGCAAAAGGTGAGTCGCTTGTGCGTGACAAAAGTGGCAAAATCGCGCCCGTAGATGACGTGCCAGCATCCGCCCAGCTTCTCTGTGACACTCCTTTTTATGTCTTCGGCGATGCTGCACATCGCCGTCCGCTCTACATCGCGCTCCAACTCTCGACGCGAGCCTTCGTCCTTTCGCCACGTCGTACGGGTTGGGAGAAAAACATGGGTGTTGTAGGCGCGTAGAGCGCAGTTCATGATGAGCTGTACATCTTTCGCGGGCATGTCAACGTGAATCGCCTCCATCGTCACATGCGTGGCCCGGACATCAAGCTCCTCCTCGTCGGCGCCACCATTCAAAGGCATGACGCTGCCCATTTTGATAGAGGACAGCTCCGAGCTGCGACTGGTGCGCTTTGCCGCAGAGGTGGAGTTGCCGACGTTATGCTTGCTAGGACCGAGCGTGTGGTCGAAAGTGTCGCCCATGTTGGTAGGTGCCTCTGTCATTTTTCCTTCTTTAGCTAGATGTGTCAGGTCTCTCCGTGCAACAATTCCAAAGGCCGGAAACAGTACCTTCTAACATATAAAACCAGTCGAAATAGCTGACCTTGCGTGTTTCAAACATAATTCAGTACCACCCACACTAAACGAGTTTGGTGGTCTAAAAAAAAAAAAGAACGGGAAGAAGAAGAAAACAAAAAGACACGTGCCACAACTACGGTCTGATGGCCAAATAACAAGGAAATGAGAGCTATCGAGAGCACCCTCTGCACAACCTCACGCACAAAGTAGAGCCCGCTACAGTTACCTTATTCACACTTGTGTAAGTCACTTCGAAGATGCTAACGCACCTTAGTAAGGCCGTTATTCTGCTTTAAATCAATCGCATATTACACTAGCTCACCGCCAAGCTAAGAAATTTTAAACTTATCTTTTTCGTCTCTGTGAGACTTCGTAATTTCTGTCTGTCACCTTCGTCGATACAACGCTAAGCACGAGAGGAAAGACAATCGATGAAGGGTGGAACGATCCGGAATAGACCTATGATACATGCATACGTACACACACATACACACACACGTATATATATATATATATATATAATGAATTATATTTACACATGTACGTAAGAAAACATCGACTTGGCACCACGAAAAAAAAAAAAATGAGAGGCGCACCTACCTACTAAACGGTAAGAACGGCAACAAAATCAAAAGTCGACTTTAATAGAGATACGCAGAGAAGTGGAATCACGGAAGGAGAGATAAGCAGAATAGCTGAGAGTTTGGCGTATACATAAGCGGACGGAAATAAATCTGAAAGACGCTGTGCTTGTATGCGTTATCGTGATCCTATTTTACCGGCAAAGCTACAAGGGAAGTGCACAAAGCACAACGCTGTGAATAGACGATGGAGATTTGAAGACTGAAGGTAGATTGAGGCGCAGCAATCAAAGAACCGCAACTGAGCAAAATGGGAAAACAAAAGGAAGCATGACGAACAAAGAACTGAAACCAGAGGTACCGGCAACCACCGCAACTGCATGGACAAACACTGACCAGAAAGCAGAAAACGCAAAGCAAATTGAGAGTCGTGACTGCAATTTACACAACGTAAGTGAATGTGGTCACTCAATGATTAAAAATAAAAGAGAGAAGAGGGGTAAAAAGTCTTAGCATAAAAGAGTATCAGAGGCGCAAAACAGAGAGGAAAGGAAAAGCACTACGCTTTAAGCCAGATAGGCGTCAAGGTTTTTCAGACCCTGCACAAAACCAACCTTCGCCTCGTCAAAGTTGAACTTCCGCCATGTCGAGCGCGCAAAGTCGATGAAGCGCAGCCGCGCAGTTGCCGGCGACGCCGCCGCATCATAGAGCATCAACACGCTCGCCGATACAAACGCCATGTGTTGCAACAGAAAACCCCCTTGTGGCGTCGCCTCGAAGAACTGTAGCAACGCTTTAATCTCAGCACAAATGTCGGCAACGCGTTTATGCATCTTTGCCTTCTCTTCCGCCGGCACAAGCGCCATTGCATCGCTGTGAAAGACCAGCTTATTCGCCATCGTTGTCTCAGCCAGAGGCCCAACGGATGAGAAAAACAGCTTCAAGCAGTTGCTGAGCTCCGCAACGTCGGACGTAGCATAGCCGATTTCCTTGCCAAAACGCTCGCACGTATGTTTCATCCCCTCTCCCCCATCCTTCCCCCCTTGTCAGACGGTGCATCAGCAGCAGCACCAGCGTTGACGTAGCGTTGACAACCACAAATTCGAAGCGCCGTGTTGCGCATGAGCGAGTTGCGCTCCTTTTTCATCATCCGCTCCACTTTGTCCTCAGGAGTCAGTGGAGAGTGACGAATGAAGCCGATCTTGACGTCCATTACACATGGCATTATCATGCAGGAGGCCTCGTTGATGAGGCCGATGCCCCAGATGCCTGTGTCATACGCCTCATCGAAGCCTTTCAGGCTCTCAGCACCATCAAAGAGTTCGTGGAACAGCGGGGCCATTAGCGCACGCGCCGGCGAGCCCTCTTCTAAGGCCACCCAGTCTGACATCGTCGCCGCATGCGACTTCAGCTCTGTAGACTTAGGGACGTAATTCTCCGGAAAGTGAAGCGAGAAGAGCTTTGGGGTAAAGGCGGCAAGCTTCCCCGTAGCGTAGATAAATTTGGTGCGCAGCGCGTCACTCTCCCGCGGCGCTGCAGACCGCGCTCCTAACTTCTGCTGATGTTCCCTTTCCTCTTCCTTAGCCAGCTCCATCGCGAGGTAGTAGATGATCTCCCACGCCGTTGTCTTCTTCCGCAGCGTGGTGCGACCGTCACGAGTTGTTTCGCCGTAGAAAATGGAGGACTTGTGGCCGCCCACGGCATTGAACTGGAGCGTCAAATCGGACTTCTCAAACATGAAGAGTTAGTAACAGCGGTAAATTGTGAGTATGTTGTAAAGGAAAAACAGGTGCAATTTGTGGTTCTGTGTTCGGATCGATAAATCCGTGGCAGAAAGAGTTCGCGAGAAGATGGTAAATCTAATGCGAGCGAAAACCGTAATAGCGATGTCGAAATAAAAAAAAAATGAAGATGAGCAATGAGCACTCCATATACCAAGTAGAGAATGGGTTTGTTATAATCAGCGAAATGAGTTTACGACGCCATCGGTGCTTCGCGGAACAATGTAGATTACAACGAAAGATCGTGGAGAACCGGAGGAAAATAAAAAGCAATTACAACAGCACGCAGAACATGTTGTATCCGAAATACTGAATGTTGATTGTGTCCTATAATAACCAAGAGAGTCCCCTCAGAAGCAACTGCCATTCAAAAAAAAAAAAAACTATATACATACGTACGTTATTTGCTCGTTGGCACGACACGGCAAAGCAGAATAGAGACTGATTTAGTAAATTTATGCGTGTCAGTTTTCCCTTAAAATGATAAATGCTGAGAAACACGCTTGGGTGTTTTCGGCTGCGACGAAAACCTGTACTCCCTATGAGAAAAAAACAACACAGAACATCGTAAGATGGGGAACCTTATCAACGTCATTGGCCCCCCCCCTCAATCTTTGGGTGCATGTCACGCAGCCGCCCCATCAACTCGGCGGCCATGTGCTTTGGCAGCAACCGGCGGTACCATGCCGCAATTTTGGCGTTCGCCTTACAATCACGAGCGTCTGTTCGAGGCAGCCGCTGCAACGGGTCGAGGTGACCCACGTCGTCGCCCGCCGTGTCGTAAAACCCATAGACGTTGTCGATTGGGAGTGCGCGTTCCTGGGCCTCAAACATTGGATCACTTTTGATCCACTTCGACTCCACTGCGAGGGCAGAGTCCTGGGTTGCTGCTGTGGCGTCGAAAAAAGTGATGTGCCACAGGTCGTCTTTGTCCTCGTCTTCATCACTTCCCCAGCCTCTTTCCCCCGATTGGACTCCGAGGAGGTCCGGCATGCGCGGTGGTTGCGTTTGCCACACGCGGAGTGGAGAGGACTTATCAACTGGGGCAGCGGGTGATGCAGCGGTACCGCTCTTCCCAAGTCAACTCGTTTTGTATTACCGGTTTCCATCGTCTGTTCAGCGTCTGCAGAAGTAACTTTGACGTCTTCCGCGGCCTCCGTGCCTTCCCTCTTCCATTCTTTCGCTTCAGTTTCTTTCCCCGCGTCCAACTCCACCACCGCCACCGCAAACTCACTCCGGTAGGTCGAGATAGAGATGCTCTTCCACACCCGCCGCCACGGCACGGGTGCAGGGGCGACACAAAAGACCTGCGTGTGTGGTATCTCCGTCCGGCTGTAGCACTTTAACGAACTCGGGCTGAGGCCATCCTCCTTCAACGTCGCCACCACGAAAGGTTCGGGCTTCACCCCACGTTGCAGTCCGAACAACACGACAAAGTACGGGTCTCTGCGGTCGGCAAGCAGCACCACACGGCGGTGTGGCACAGCCTCTAGAGAAGTCACCTTATAGTTCATGCTGCGGAGATCAGCGCGCGAAAGCCGCTTGAAGCATAGCGAGCGTCCGTTGCACAACTCTTCAATTACATCCAGCACGAGCGAGTTTTGCATGTCCGTTCCCAGCCCCGCGCCGCGCCGTTTTGCCGCGGCGAGGGCGTTTGTTGCTGATTGCGACAACCTGGTCGAAGAATTTGATTCTGTGCTGCCCAAAAGATCTTCGGGCTGCGACTGCGAAAGGACTGAGGCCGTCGCGGCAGCCACGGGGTCGTACCGACGCGACGGGCCACGGCGACGACGACCAGCCACACTGTCCCCTCGCGGTTGTTGTGGGCTGTCGCTCTGTGAAAAACCCGCTTGTGTTACCTGTGTCTGGGACAGCTGCGTGAGTGTGTTGTAGTGCAAGATGATCTTATCAACCGCGGCAACTGCTTCCTCGTGGGACACCATACGCTGGCCTAGGTGTGCCATGATAAGGTTCACAACGCGCAGCGGTGTCGCGTTCGGCTCTGGAACAACGCCGCGATGGATGCGCGGATTCTCCAGCTGTTGCACCGCCAACATCCGCTGACGAATGCCCGCCCGTCGTATTTGTGCTTCCTCGGTGAGGCAACGCCGCTGCCGCTTGATGCCACTGTGGTGCACACCGTCCCATGGTACATGCAGAACAGAAGTCGCAGCTTGTCTACTTTCCTGGATGCACGTGCGGAGCTCCGCGGTGTTGCGCCACGGTGGCCGCTTAATTGGCAGGTTGTGCCAGTAAACCTGCGTGCCTTGTGACGGCATCTGCTCTTTGTCTGCGGACTAAGAGAGATGGTCTTCCTCTCCTGTTGTACGTAGTATAAATATATATAGTTGTAGTATTTCTGTGTTCTATGATTGGAAAGAACTCTGATTAGCAACGTCGTGTGCTGCACAGCATGTAAAGAAGTATAAGTAAAAGAATAAATACATATATACATGCAGAAAAGGCGCCGTGGGTGCGCTGCAGAATAGTTGAACAGAAGGGTGAAGTGTAGGGAAAATAAAAGTCACAAGTTGCGCAGCACGTCGCGAGGATTCAGAAAACACGAACCCACGCAAAAAGCACCTCTTCTTAGGTAAGCAGTACTGTAAAACTACGTTGAAAAGGAGCGTCGGCGTACTTTTCTGGTGCAACGGCCTTCTTCAATATGTGTTTGGGCGTGTGTGTCTGTGCGATGTCTAGGAACGCAAAAGATCATCTACGAGAGGCGGAAACAAGTGATTAGTGATCTATATTTCTCATCACACTCCGAGCAAATAAGGCTTGACATCACCAAAGCAAACTTTGCCATCGTGATCGCTGTCCATGATCCAGAACACATGCCGGGTAAGCGCCTCCTGACGTCTAGACGACTCTGAAGCCGACTCTGCAGCATATCGATGTCGCGTGGAGGGGAACAGCGCAGCAGTTGATCGTGAATGCTCCAATACAGCAACGACATCTTGAAAGGGATGTTGTGCAGGAATAGTGCGTACGTCCGCAAATGTAATGTAGCCTTTGGCGCCAGCCACACTCTCAAACAGGCGCCAACACTGCATCTGTCTTGCCCGGGCCGTTTCAGACTTTAGATTCAACACCTCGTTGTCACGGAGCTCGTAAGGAGGTGCGTCGCGCTCCTGGGTACGGCCGGCAACAAGCCCAGGACCTTCCTCCTCAGCGCATAGTGTAATGAAACGCAAAAACTCGTCAAGAGCAATCTGCTTCTCTCCATCTGCTTTGTGCGTGGCCAGTAAATCGTTGCACGTCCCTGGCGAGCCAACAAAAGAAAAAATACCTTTTATCAGTGTTGGAGAGGGATAACGGCCAAAGAGGACATAAAAAGCACACTCCAGTCCTGCCCGGCCCAGTCCAAGCTTTCTGGCAACACTTGCGGACTTCAATGACAGGGGTACGGAATGCTGTGAGATAGCATCGCTTTGTTGCGAATCGGGCAGCGGTTCTGCGAAAATGTGAAAAACATCCTTAGCGCAGCGATGGAACTCACCCCACGACCGGAACATCCTGCGGAGCAAACTTACGCAACCTGCCTTTCTCCCATACCTCACTTTGCGGTGATTTAATTCGGTAGTGCTTCTATGTGTTGTCTTCTTTACGGAAACTCGCTGAGTGTTGATTCGGAAAAAAAGTAAAACGAGCCTGTTATGCACACTTTACGCAGCACTTATCATGCCGGATGAGAGGCTTGAACGTAATTTAGCAGTAATTGTGTGTGTGTGTATGTGCGTGTATGTGTGTGTTTGGTAACAGAAAGGCTAAATATAGCGTCGTTGTGTTCACTTCGCATTGCGATACCACAATACCTGCGCAAGCGGTGAGCTGAGCTCGCGCAACGCAATTTGATAAAACTATCAACGCACTATTGCGGGCACGATTTACTTTCCAGGTAAGATGCCCCAGTCATCCTTTTGAAGTGTTTTTTGGTGCGTCTTGTAGAGCGCATTTTCCGCCGCTTCCTTTGACAATAATTGCTGCAAAGCAATCGAGAGAGCAGAAAAGACAGAATAGGGTCAGTCAAACTAGTTCTATTCTGTACACGAGAATAGGAGCTATTACAATTAGCCAATAGGAATAATAATAAAAGCAAAGCTAGAAAAAAATACAAATCACAAAAGAGTTGTCAGCAGCACCACTCTCAACAGTCTCTCTCGCTCCGCGCACAGTGTTGAAGGCTCTCGACGATGGTCTGTAAATAGAAGGGTGCGTCACGACAAAAAAAAAAGGTGAGCGAAAAAAAAAGGAAACTTAAGAAGTAACGGGCACCTCAGACTACGCATCCAGAAAGCCGAACACGGGAACACTGTCTTCCAGTTCAAGCTCCGCAGGTGTCGCAGTTGGCGAGACTATTCTGTGGTGCTCGTACGGCGCCCACTGCGGCATCTTCCGATGTTCGTTTGTAAAAGCGACGTCGCCGTCGATCGTTTTAATGAGCTCTTCGAGTGTGGTGAAGGCTGACTGCAAACGGATCATCTCCAAAGTGATGATGCGCACGTTGCAGTCGTAGAAGTCCGCTGGGAACTTGTGCAAAAAATACACCTCCGCGCTGATTGCCACATTCTTGAATTGCGGGTTGTTGCCAATCGACATAGCAAAAGGAAAAGGCCCGAGCTCAGCCGGTGCGGCGGTGCGCACCGCCTCCTCCATGTGCTGTGCCGCCGAGGCGGCCTCCACACATCCCCAGCCCCATAGCACCTGGTTGTCAAAAGGCTTCAGAAACTCAACGGCTGCATCGTTGAGCTCGACGTTGGCAGTGGGGTAACCCAGTTGGGTCCCGCCGCGACCAAAGCCATGAATGACTTTACCGCGAAAAAACCAAGGCTTCATGGCGACCATTGGTAGAGAAAGTAGGGGAGAGAAAAAAAGGAGCTAACGAAGCAAAAGTAGTAAGAGTAAAGTGTAGCGGTAGTGAGCGAGTACGAAAGATACCACTGGAATGGCCCTATTAGCGGATCTTTCGTAGCTTTCTTTTTGCGTTCCTGGTGCTTTTCCTTCTTTCCCGCCCGTGTGGAGAGCAACTACTTGTGAGAGGTGGCAGAGAGTGAGAGAAAGAAAGGAAAAAAAGGTTGCTACCCCCTCTGCAGCGCAAGTGGTTGTGCTTGTCGTGTTGAGTAGTGACTTGTCAATAAAAAAAAAAAAGCAAGTCTCGTTCACTGGTGAAGTGAAGTGAAGAAGAGATATCGGAGTAAGTGCTAACAACAGAGAAAGAGTAGTAAAACGTGTCCAAGAGAACGCACCGTTTTTTTTTTTTTTTGGGGGGGGGGTTTCTGTTGTTGTTGTTGTTGTTCCCCGCTGCACGCTAAGTGGTAGCTGTCAGCACTTCGAAACTTCAACTATTTGTAGTCTGGCAAACTTAGCACAAGCTGGAGGAGCGGTACGTGCAGCAAAATAATAAAGAACAACAACGAAAGAAAAGAAAATCGCAGCCTATAGAGCTTTTGTGAAAGCCCCGTGTGGCGCAACACTGTACGTGTTTTCTGGCCACACCTTCCGGTAGCCATCTTCCATGTATTGTGTGCGAGTTCATGCAGCAACGGATACACTTAGTTAGTCCTAGAAAACAAAGGACAAGGTTGCCTTAAAAACGAAAGAGAAAACTTCGTAAAATTAAACAATAATAAATGGGTGATTCAGCAGCACAGCCGCAGACGGTCGATCCATGTAATCAAGCCGTAAGCACTGCTCAATAAAGCCTCGCTCCTTCAGCATCGTATCGCTCAAGGCATCGAGTGTCGGCGTAAGTCGGCCGCTGCTCACGCTCGCAATGAACGTCTCGGGATCCACGAATGCCTCCTCAGGGTACGGGTACTCACCCGTCAGACATAGGTACATGATCACCCCGACACTCCACACATCGTTGGCAGGGTGCACCAAGCCTTGGCAGGCCTGCGGAGACATGAAGAGTGGAGTGCCGACCACGGTCGAGTACGTCAGAGGCTGCTGATGTGGTGGGGGTGGTGGGGCGGGCTGCGGCGAGGTTGAATCGGTGCTGTGCGCTGAGCGACAATCAGCCGGTCCGTGGCTAGATGCACGCGGGAGCAGCGTCGTCATCACCGAACTCATTGCAGCACTGCGTGCTTCAGTTGACAGAAAAATGGAGCGCCCGAAGTCGATGAGCTTCGCCTCGCTGCTGTCCGAAGCATTTGTGATGATGATATTGTTCGGCGACACATCCCGGTGTACAAAGCCCTTGCGATCATGCAGGTAGGCGAGGGCGCGCAGCACGCCGCGGATGTAGTGCCTCACAACGCCGGGGAGTAAACGGCGGAACTTCATTAAGATGGAAGTCAGTGTGTCGCTGGCGTAATCCACCACCATGTACAGCGCCGTCGCGTCCTCCCAGTCGCCGATGAAGTGGACAATGTTCGGGTGACTCAGGCGGTGTAGCAACTGAATCTCGTTGCGTAGCAGCTGCAGCAGCTTCGGCGAGTTCTTTGTCACGCGCTTAATTGCCACTAAATACCCGTGCGGGTGAAACCCCTGAAACACCTGGGTGACGCTGCTGGCGTCGCCAGCGATGTAGCGGATGCGGGTGCACACCACCGATGTCGCCGGCGCGGCTGCAGCCCGCGTCGACATCATCGAGCGCGAACGTTGCATAGCCGACGTCATGGACCGCTCGTGCGAGACCTCCCCGAAACTAGTGATGTCAGCGTCGCCGGTGCTGTTGGTGTCGCTCCTCTCACCATCGTCACGGACGCCCGGCAGGGTGACGGCGTCGTCGGAGAAGAGCGGCAGCTTTGCTGATAAGGGCACACTGCGGTTGTGTGTGAAACCCGACAGCGTCAGTGAGTGCGCCGACCGCGACGACGTTGGCAGGTGATTGACGCCTTCCGTGGCAACGCGCAAGTAGTCCGGCGACTTCACCGAGTGGGGTGCGGTGACAACAACAGGTGAGGTAGGGTGAGGGGCAGCACCAAAACCAGCAACATTGTGTGCGATATGTGGCGTAAACTCGTTCTCACCCGACTCGTCGTCAAAGATAAAGGAGCAGCTGCGATTGCGCGAGCGGCTGCGTTTGCTACCCATACTATTTTTGCGCCGCACGTGACGCGAGCCGCCACTACGCGCGGAGAGGACGGCCTGGAATTCGTTCAGCTCCTCTTCCGTCAAAATGCTGCGCGGCGACAGTAGAATGGACGGAGCACGTGGCAGCTTCGTGTTTGGAGATGCGGCCGGCATCCGCTGCGCCCGCATCGACTCGGGCAGCGGCAGCGCCAGGGGGTTGATCGCAGTGACAACACCGCGCGTAGCGGCTGCGTGTGTTACGGCGGTGGCGGCGCCTTTCGCATTAGGACTGAGCAGGTTGAACAACGGAGAAGTGGGCCTCATTGCCGTTAGTTGTTGCTGTTGTGCCTCGTTGCTACCGCCGCAGTACGCGTTGGTGGTGCCGCCAGGTGCGCGAACCCCGGAGTGTGCGCGTTCCGCCGCTTGAATCGCAACTGGTAGGGCAACGGGGGTTTCCGCTGTCACGAGGACGCTGCGCCGCGTTGCCAGGGCAGATCGCGGCGACAAAGGGGATCGGAGCGCGCTCTCCACGTGGAAGGAAGACGAGTTCAACGTCAGCGGGCTGCGCAGACCACGTGTGGCGCTGCTTGATGACGGCAGCAACACGTCCTCCATAAAGACGTGCTGGCGCGAGAAGCCGGGTTGCTCCTGCGAAGTCTGCGGGATGCTTGTCGGTGTCGCGAAGGTGGAAAAGTGACCGCATCGGAAGTCCGGCGTAATGCGCCGCAAAACGGAAGCCTCATTACTGCCGGCGACTGGTGGAGACGGTGCGCTTTGCCGATTCGCCTGTCTTGTTGCCACGACGCTGTTTGTCCATCGAGTAAAATTACCTGCACTAATGTTAGCAGTGGACACTACCGTCATCGGTAGACGCCCCGTCGCCTCGCCGTTCCGCACTGTATTTCTCACGAATGAAAAACACAGGTTATTGCACTTTGGCGTTGCATCAGCAGCGAGAGCAGCAGCAGCAATTGTCGCTGCGTCGTCATGGCCTTCCTCCCATACCGGAGGAGGCCTGCCGTAAGCGTGCGCCAGCCGCTCCGCCGCCCACTCCGGAAAGCCGGGAACTACCGCCATCGCAGCTGTCGCCGCTGAAGACGATGTGGTGAATACGTTGAAGTCTCCCGTGTCGTGCAGCAGCCCGCTGCCCTCACTGTGGTTCAGCGCCTCGGACAAGAAGTGCGACACGTACAACAGATGCCAGGCGGCTGCGGGGAACAGCGTGCCCTCGTCCATGTGGCGTTTCCACGTCTCCAGAAAGCGGCACGCCATGCTGTAGCGACCACCGCGCATGAGGCTTAGCGCGTCCACCATATTGTGCTTGCTCTCATCCGGCACATCCTCCTCATGGAGCTGATACACGTAAAAGAGGCGCCGCATGCGGTCCATCACGTAGTCCACGGGCAAGCCGCGCGCTTCATTCATTGCATCCGTGAAAAAGTCGGCATGGCAGAGGACGCTGTAGTTGCACAGCGCCGCCAGCTGCGCCAGCTCCCGCGCCACATCGTACTCAAGTGAGCCGAAGCTTAAGGTGAGGCGCCCATTGACACCGGCGGACCGCAGCACAGCGCGGAAGCGATGCACTGCCACTCCCCACTGCACCCGCTCCCCACGGTACGTCGGGGCCCAGTCGGAGAGTTCTTTCTGCGCCGCGAGACCCAATGCGACGGCGGTGGTGGTAGCCACAAGAGACTGGACGGGTAGCACTGTGTTAATGCTGAAGACCACCTCAGCAATGCCACACTCCGTCAGCGACACCTGACGGCCCTGCGCCGCTCTGCGCAGGCGGGTGTGGAACGCGAGGGAGAGGCTCTCCAGCTCTTTCAGCTGAGTCCGAAGAAGAGGGTGGTGCCCGACCACGAGGGCCGGCGGGACGCAGAAGCGGCACACCACGACGGTAACGACGCTGTGCAAGCGGCTCTCATCGACCGGGTGCCGCGGACGTCGGGTGAGGATCATTTCCGACTCACGGTACCTTTGCTGCTGCTCACCACCACCACTGCCACTGTGCAGGGAGCCGTACTCGCCGGCAAACGGTACAGGCCGCGGCCCTGCCCCACTGAACGGCGCACCGGGCACAGTAGCATGAAATAAAGGTCGGTCGACTTGATCGCGTAGAGAAGAAAGATTGCGCTGCAGGTAGTGAAGTGGTGCGGTGGATAGCGGTGCCGTTGCAATGGCCGTGTCTAGTGGAGCAGCCAAAGCTTCCAGTAGCGCAAAAACCTCGCGGTGCCAACGGAAAACCGTTGACGATGTCGTCAAAGTGGTTCCGTCCACATTGTCGTCTTTATGGCGGCTTTCTTCCTCCAGTAAACGTTGTGGTGGAGTGTTACGCTCCGCTGCAGTATGGGCGGCTGCCCCTTCGTCAAGATTGCCACTCGGGCTCGGCCTTCCTTGCGCTTTCGTTGCAAGCCCGTAGGACAATTTCGCACACAACGCAAACGCGCACCGCTGGTAGCGAATGGCCTGTCGGTAGAGCAACGCGTACACGGAAATTCCACCACCGAGGCCCATGACGACAACACAAAGCAGAACACCCAACAGGAGCGTGAAGTTGGTTTTGAGCATAGATCCAACGTGTCCGCGGCACTTGGGTTCCAGGTAACTCCTCTCCTGCAGTTCCACAGCCCAGTAGTGAAGCCCAAGCAGCAGCACACAGAAACAGAGAGGCAGGAGGCAGAAGCACGTTCCGGTGAGAATGAGGCAAGAAGTGAAGCTGCGAGAGTGGGTAGTGGGGGACTTCATGTCCTTCACGTAGGCCAAGAGCGTCACACGAGGCGGGGAGTTGGGTGCCGTGGCAATGCTCCACAGCGGCGGCGGTGGCGGCGGATGTGCGGGCGGGCTACCAGAAAGGCCAACACGGGAAGTAGGCACAGAAGGCTGCAGCTCTGCACGCACCTCCAGGGAAGGGCAGTTAAGGTGGTGGTTTGCAACTGCCGCAACTCTCGACGACGCTGACGCCTCCTCATTTGTTTTCACAGCGAGATCGGGTTGAAATTGAGGATGATGACTCGCGTCGAAGACCGTCGTAGGAGTTGTTGGTACTGGAGGTAACGGTTGCGGTGATGGCCACTGCGGCGCCGGCAGCAACGCAGATCGTGCGTCACACGGCGGTGTCGTCCTTGTCATGCATTTACTGTGCAGTTGGTTGCTCTTGATGGTAAATGAGGCCGCGTCAGCCGAGGTTGTCAGTCTCGCCGCCTTACTTGCTAATCCACCGTGTGTTGGCGAGAGCGGCTGATAATCCGGCGAGGTCGAAGTAAGGACTTGCGGTTCTTCAACACTTAGAGGGGCTCCCACATTAGTAGATGTAGGTATACCGGTGCTTTCCCGAGAGGAAGAAGTAACGTGAACAGTCGGCTTCCTACGCTTTGCGGTTGCAGCAGGCGCAGTCGCCGCTGCGGCAGCTGGCGACGGCGACCGGGAGGCGGACATCACCACGGAAGAGGATAACGAGAGGGTCACGTGCACCACATTCAGGTTCGGTGGTTCCGGCGCTGAGTTCAGTCTAAGATGCTGCACCTGTGGCAACGCCCTCTGCGGACTGGACGGCAATGTTGGCAAGTTGAAAGGCGGCAGCGAAGAGTGCGGCTGCTCCGACTGCGGCAAATGCGAGGCACTGGTGCTCAACTCCGTCAGCGTCAGCATAGAGAAGCTCGACTCGGCCATGTTATCGTTGTGGGGTAAAGAACTGCCAAAGACATCCGTAGTCGCTGCGCTCGGTTGCGCCGCGGCAGTTGGTGTGCTGTGCTCGGCAGTCAACACAGAACTGTGCGACTTTTTTTGCTTACCGAGACTGGTGTAGGTATTGATGCTGCTGTTGTTGCTAGTGCTGCTTGCGTGATGAGAGTAGTAATGATGGTGGCCGGCGCGTGTGGGTCGTGTGGCTGCAGCGGGCGCTCCAGCGTGCGGAACGAGGTTTGCGTGACTCACTGCTGGTGTTTGTTCTTGCTGGCCACGGGTGAAAGCCTTCGTTGTTGACGCGGGACGCACAATTTCATCAGCTGAACCCTCTGAAGTCCACAGAATTGTCGATAGCAGTGGGGGTGGCGGCCACATCATCTCCTTTTCATCTTTGTCCACGTCTTCCTCTTCTGACGGTTGAGCATGACGGTTAGAAGGTTTTACTGTTGCGCAAATATCCATCGCGGCCATGGCAACAGCCTCGTCGTGCGAGGAGGTAAAGCTGAGCGCTGGTGGTGACAGCCCTATGGCAGAGTATGACATTTCGTCCAGGACGTTCGCCGTCTCCGTGCCCACTGCGTTTTTCTCACCACTCCATAGTGAGGCATTCGGCGACGGCACGTCAGCTTGTGCGGCACGCATTGGTGGACGAATATGCGTCGTCGGTGCGGGCGTGATGGAGAGGTTCGGAAGGCCCGCGTAACAGCCCTTACTTGCTACAAACCCTATGGTGCCTTTGGTGATCATGGGTGAGGTGTTCTCCGACCCACCAGTGATCACTGCATCGTCGCTCAGCCGGTGCATCTTCAGATGTGGAAGGACCGGGGTAGCCGCCCGTGATCCCCCTGCGGCATTCTCTCCGGTTAGCCGCGGAACCTTTCCGTTGTCGCTCGACCAGCGCGTCCTCGGTCTCATCCCTTCGTCCCCCTCGCCTGTGCTGGTCACATACCTCCGTGCAGGAAAGTGCGGTGGTGAAGACGGCAACGAAGAGCTGCAAGATGCACTGCTGCTCATGAGCAATGAGACACAAGGCTGTTGCACAAAGAACTAATATATATTGACCCCGTCGGCAAGAAACGGTATTGAAAAGAAAAACAGAAAGCCCCCCCAGAAAAAAAAAGAGAAAGAAAAATCAAAAGAAGGCACACGAGTCAATCACTGCTGCTGTGACGGCGATAAAAATCAACACACAGAAAAAAGAAACAAGTAGGGAACGTTTTGTTCGCGCACCCCACAGTTCAAGATAGGCAACAGAGAAAGAGCGTATATTAGCTGAGACAAAACAACTCACGCTTTTATTTGTGTGAGGTGTCTGCCGCCCACACAAAACTGCTATTCTGTAAAGGTTTAGCACACGTTGCAACCGCAAACAAGCAGATATGGAATCAGGTTTACTTGTTTGTGTTTCGTAACCCTAGGTTTAAAAACCGGGAGAAAGGAGAAACACAACGTGTAGGTTACAATGTAAAAAGTAATTTAACAAGGTGAAAGAGGGAAGAACAAGCTCTGTAAGCTCGGTGTCAGAAAGCAAAAGAAGAAACAACGCATGAGCTGTCTGGGCAACGACAAAACTATTATAAATGGGAAAAACAGGGAAGACAAACGCATAAACAGTGAAAGAGACGGAAATGGGAATAGAAGCAAAGAAAAGAGAAAAGATAAATAATAATAATGACTATTATGTATAGCTAACGAAAGAGAGAACAGCTACCTCACGCACACGTCTTGGCCGCGGGAGAAAAAAAAAAAAAGAGAGAGTTCGACTTGCGGCTTAGGAGAGAAGCAAATACGCAAGAAAGAGAAGCAATGACAATTACAAGAGAGGGCAGAAGCCCCTCTGTATATACCTGAAAGAGAGAAAAAGACGATAAAAAAAAAGCACGTCACTCTTTATTTTGTTCTTGCTTTTGTACGTTACGAATGTGCTTGCAACACTCTTCTCTCCAAGTAGTGGTCCAATTGGCAGTTTCACGCACTTGAGGAAAAGCGAGAAGGGGAACAACTGGCAAAAAGAATATCCAAAAACAACAACAAGATATAAATCTAGGGGAAGATGTCATGTAATTTCTGAAATGACTCGTGCGGAACTAAGGATGCACGGTAATGAGCGGAAAGAAACAAAGGCATGAACAACCCACGTCCGAGTTGTGCACAAGCGTTCCGGTGAAAGAAAAAAGGAAACCCGTTACAGACTAGAATCAAAAAAAAAGAGAAATAGACCATCGCGACGAGCACAAAATGTCAGAGTGTAGTCGCGATCTGGTCACACGCACGATCTTCTCACTAACAACAAAGGAAAAACAAAAAAAAAAAACGCAAACGCCACCAAGCTTCTTTGTTGTTTTTGTTGTTGCTGACAACGTTGCAATTGGAAAAAAAAAAAGGTGTCCTGTACGATTCCTGTTTCGTACGCAGAAACAACACAAAAAGGAGCAGCTGGAAAAGGGAAAAAAGAAATTGAAGCACTCACGTCGATAAATTCTGTTGGAAAACAGAGAGTTTAGTTACCCACTTTTGTTGAGAATAAAGAAAAAAACAAGTATACATATATATATATATATACTAAAAAGTTTAATTTTGAGTTCTAAGTCGCTAGATGCGTCTTTAAACAAAAACCGCACGGAGTGCGGTTGCACGCACCCTAACTCTCCAGCGTTCTTCAAGTTTTCTTTTTTGTGGTTGCTGTTTTTGTTTTGTTTTGTTTTTTCCTGACGCCAGCTTTCGCCGCTTTGGTCACTGCAGCGCAAGCATAATACATTATGATCGAAGTAGTAGAGACGAAAGTGTTACGAATTGACAGGTGGAATAGAAATGATGGAAAACAATTACGGGAAGAGCACGGAAGAAATGTGAAGAAGGGATGCAGATATCAGTTGATAGTTTACACTACGACAATGCGATGAGTTATCAAGCATTAGCCCGTGCATGAGCGGGCAGTTTGTGCATACCAAATGCCTTGTTGCACTTTAAGAGATCAACAGTTCGGCAGATGAGTCTTCAAGAGAAGATACCTAGTCTGTTCGGACCACCTCTCTCTTTCCCTAAAACAAAATAAAAGAGCACCCCCTCATCGTCTTTTGACGCCTTTGTGTACTCAAAAAGCAACTGAGAAGAAACAATGTGTGAAATAAGGTTGAAAGTAAAGAGCAACCGTAAAGGTACAATGATAATAACCAACACAAACGAGAAGCAGCTTGAAGGGTAGCAGATTTGCTTCACAAACTTATCTCCCTCGACTCTCACAGTTCTATCCCCTGTTGTTCTGACGCAACAGCACCCTAAAAAAAAAAAAACGTTTCAAAACCCCATTCGACAAGCAAAAAGCATTCTCCAAATGAACTTCCAAACATGGATACATTGCTAATCAACGCACCCCTCAAACCCTGCACAGAACGGCTCCGCGTCACTTGCGGTTTTTCATCGCGGCCACCTCATCCGCGTGTCCGGATGCCACCATCATCTGCTCCAAAAGCCATTCTTCCTCCTCCGCCCCTATCCCTTCGTCCTCGTTCATGAACAAGTTCTCATCGTCATCACCAACGTCCTCGTCATCCACCTTGCCATCGATATTCATCATTCGATGCGGCAGGTGTGCGCTGTGGCGGCGCCGCTCTACCTTCGGGTTGAGTGCATCCGTCTCGACCAAAAACTCTTCAATGTACGCCAGCTGCTCGGGTGAAAGCTCCTTCACCATCTTTTGCGCCGCACACAGCGCGTGAACACCCTTGTCCTTGTGCTCGTGATCGTGGTGCAGGTACTCGTCGCTGAGCTTGTCGAAATAAAGGTCTTGAATGTCGAGCGGCAGCATGTCCATCAACATCCCCACCTCGTGCCCCTGCATCTGCTCAAGGCACAGCATCCACATTTTGGAGAAGCGCTGGCGGTAGTTGTCTTCGTTGTCTTCCGTAGTGTGCCACACTTCTTCATCCCTGTCGTCTTCTTTCATCTCCACTGGATTGCCGCTTGCAGGTGCACCGGCTGGCTGCTGCAAAGATGACGGTGAGGCGGAGGTGAGTCCTCTATTTTCAGCAACAGAGGCACCGGATGCCGCAGCGGACGGCATCGGTGCCGCACGCATGAATGATGGAAAAAACGGTGCCGCCTCAGCAGAAAAAGTGTACGACGGAGACCTCAGCGACGGCGCAGGCTGCGAGGACGACACGGCAGCTGACGTTTTGCTGGTGGTTGTTGTTGATGCGGCACCGTCGCCTCTGAGTTGCTCTGCAGTGGAAGAGCTCATGTTCTGTATGAAGAGGGAAACAATGAATAATAAAACCTTGTATATGGAAAGAGCAATAGTGATGCTATAAATCCACGGCAGAATAAATGCAACGTAAAGACTTGATACCAATTGTGAGACTAGTTGACGCTGTATGAAACTAAGTTGCTGAAGTACCCGGCTCACAGCAAGGACGACAAAAACATGTGCACACAAAGAGGGGCTGGAAAAGAAAGAGACAACTTCGCTTAGATAAAGTGGTTTCCAACAGGCAGAGCACTAGTTGATAAAGCACTTGTCTTGCTGCTGAACAGGTGTAATGCATTTTTTTTTTCTTTGAGAATTTATAACAATTTGAACGGCAATGGCCATTAGACACTGTTCAAGCACCTTTTTCATACTCACAAATGGTGTGTGAATTGGAAAAGCCCCTAACGAGACACGCTCTTGAGCAAAACGCATTGCTCAAACCACTTTTACCGCCCTCTCTTAATACTCCTGTTGTCTGCCAGGGAAGTGTCGAAAAAAAAAAAAGTTCAGCTTTTCACTTTAATAGAACTCTCGGTTGGCACTACCGCTCTCATTTACCATTGGACGACATCCAGCGGACGCTTCTGGTGAAGACTGAAGGCAACAGAAGTCGCAAGAGCGAAAAAAAAAAAAAGGGTGCAGGACGTGCGACAACAGACGCACGGGCAAGATGATAGATAGCTACTAGCAAACTTCGAGAGAAAAATAAGGGAAACAGACCTAACGTAAAAAGAAAAAGCAACGTAATAGTAGGAACAATAAGAGTTTACGCGCGAGGTGAAGCCCGGAGTTCGAAAAAGAAAGACACAACAAAGTCAGTGGCGCGAGAACAGGAGCACTTATACAGTGAAACAGAAATTCAGCTCTTGTTGTTTTTGTGCCTGTAGGTGTTTGTGTGTGTGTGTGTGTTTGTATGTGCTTCGTGTTTGTTGCTACAAAATTTGCGTTCCCCGTCTGTTTGCGTCCAAAGGGAGGCGGATGAGGCTGAGGTACAGCGCCATCGCATCCATACCTAACACGCGCACATGCGCGCTCACATACACAGCGAAGAGAAGAAGAAAAGCAGCAGTGAAAGCAGCTTCAAATAAACAGATATATTTGGAGGCAAAAGTTACAACAGTGACGCAGAATATTGATCCAGCAAGAACATTCGAGCAACCGTTTTGGCAACGCGCGCAACAATGAAAAAAGAGGGTCTCAGCTAAGAGTAAACCACTCCGGTGGTACCATCACGCAACACACACACACACACACACACACACACACACACACACACACACACACACACACACACACACACACACACACACACACACACACACACGTGCAGGCGAAGAACGATGGATGCAACACGGGTTTGAATAACTTGGCTTTTCCAATATTACGGCGCAACACGGGCAAACTGTTAAAATGAAAAATGCCCGCAATCGACAAATCCATTGAACAGCAAAACGAGAACATTTTCCTCGCGCCATTAGCAACAGTCCAGCACGGCGTCCACCCGCGCCTCGTCCCACACACCGCGCACGACGTTGAGGCAGCCGTAAACCAGCGTTAAAATGAGGCCAGAGGGGGTGGTGTAGACGCGTCCCACATCAACCCATGCGTGTCCCGGGTGGTCCGCAGCTGCAAGCGCAACGAGGAAGCCGAGCATGGAAAGAGCAACGAGCTTTACAGCTGTCGCCACCACGTGACGGGCATACAACACAACCGTTTCGATGGCGTTGTTGCTATTCTGCAAGGTCACTCTGTTCGACGCACCGTCTTCGCCCGTCGTGCGTTCACGAACCTGCCACGTCATCCAACTTTCGTAGTGTATGGAGTTTGCTGTTGCCCCGTGAAAGTATAAAAAAGGCACCTCGGTAGACTCATTCCCATGCCCGTCCGCGCCAACCGTCCATGCGTGTTCGTGCGGGTCTTGTATGCTCAAAGAACCTGTCATCGACGGTCGGCCGCATGCGCTGAAACGCAGCTGTTCAACACCTCGACGAACGCACACAACACCCGGGTAGCTTGCCTGGCAAGAAACGATCAGCATCCCACAACCTATCAGTTCCAAGATGAACACCAGCACGCAGTACAGCACCTCCGAGACGTGCCCGCTAAACTCAATGACGGTGACACTAAGGAGCACAAAGCACACGAGACGCAGCAGGAGGGAAACGCGCGTTGCTCTGTCCACCGCTTTTTTCCTATCGATGCGTTGGGAGTGGCGCAACGTCGTGGCGTGAAACACACTACCGCTTGCGTCACTAGCCTCAGACGGTGCGGATGGCACGGTACCAATGCAGGACAGCCCCGAGGTGACGCTATGGTCGAAGCTCATCCCCTCGTGGCTGGCGACCGGTGTGACGCCACAGTTAATGTATCCGATGTCGCTCTTAGCGGATTGCACGGCGGGTAAGACGACTGCGCCGTTGTTGTGCGAGATGGTACACGCCATGGGTGTGGTAGAGGTGGGAGTGCAGTTGTCAGAAAGCCGTGGTGGCGGTGTGCAAGTATTTACCGCTGCTGCTACTGTTGGTGTGGTGATTAGAGCAGGATCAACAGCTAGTGTTGGTGTTGATCGTAGTGTCAGAGGGTTCGTGGGCTGTTGCAGTGGGACCAGCACCGTACTCACTGTCTTATCTCCCGTAGAGAAGGCGGAGAAGTAGCTGATGGAGTCGCCTTGTGCCCTCACACACGAACTCGTGCTGGGGTCCGCGGTGAGACCGCTGCAGCTGCTCGTGTCACACAGGATCGAGTCCACCGTCTTCCCATCTGACCATTTCACCGCCCCAGTACGTTCACTCGTTTCTTTTTTCGTGAGGTTCAGTGGTCGGTCAGGACCACCGTCGCACTGCAGTCCCCCCTCCTGTTGATACACCACTTCAGCTCCACCACCGCCATCATACCCAACGACAGTACTGCTGCCGCTGCCACGGCTGGAGGTGTAGCTGCTATCATTATTACTGTCGCTACTGTTGATGCTACTCTGCCCGTGACGGTGATCTGTGTGATCGCCCGCCGTTATGTAGACTGGGTTGCTCGAAGACTGCGCGGGTGTTCCGCCGGGCAAACGGATCCTTTCACAGCCTTCGCCATCTTTTGGGTGATGGCGTGGGTTGGAGAGCGAGTCGCCGCTGCCGGTGACGCGCGGCGTGTGGACCTGTGCAACAGCACCATTGGTGCTTGTGTTGAGAGTGCTAGCACTACTCCCGCCACCTCCGCTCATGGGGCGTGAGGTGTGCACAGCGGGCGAGTGTGGATGCGTAAGAAGTGGTGCGTATGTCTGTGAAGGGGAGAAGGTCGATGCAGCAGTGCTGACTTCACCGTTCACCTTCGCCGCACCGCGAGGCTGCGGCTGCAGTGGCTGTACCCTGCGGGGCGGCAGCCGCGAGGTGCGGGGCTTCATGCGACTTCCAGCGAAGCTGCACCGGTAAGCCGGCCCCTCCGCATCCTCGTCGAGGGAATCGCCCTCGTCCTCGTCGTTAAAGTCAGAGTTGGCGCCATCACCGTCAAAACATACACCGCTCGTCTGAAAGTTGCGGTTATTCTGATTCGCAGCCGTGTTCGCGTGAATCCTCTTTGTCGCCACTGCCGCAGTTGCCTCGCGCTCCATCTCCAATGCGTTCAAGATGGGATCTTGCGGCTCGCAGTCGATTCCCTCCACAAACCAACTGACGCCAGCCGATTCGTCGAGGTGGTACACGTGGTTATTCGGTCCATAGCGGCGCATAACGATGAAGGACAGAAACTCCGCCTCGTACACGATACGTGCGGGATAGAAATGCGAAAGCACCGCGCTGATCGCGTCGCCGTGCGTAACGAGAATCACATCACGTGGATTATCCCCTTTTAAATTACGCAGCATCGCGTTGTCAGGGGAACCCGGGGTGGATACATTCCATTCCCGCAACTATCTCCATTGTTGTTGTCATTGTTGCCGCCGTTAACGCGCTTCGTGAATGCAGGGGGGCAGAAAAGACTGGACGACGCCGGTAACTCTTCGTGCCCTCTAACCGATGCCTCGGCGGAAGCGGTGGCGATGTTGCAACAAGCGAGCGGGCCGCCGTACACATCACCGTTACGTAAGAAATTCGCCACGTAGCGATCCGTCGCCGTCTCGAGCGACTCACCCCATGTCGGCAGACCACCCACAGCACGCGAGGTCGGGTGAGCCGGCAGCTGCGGCGCGCGGCTCGTCTTAATTCGGCTCGGGCCGAACACTTCGCAGAGGGTGTTGTCCACCACCATCGCATGGTCGGTGCCCACGCCGTGGTGCTGCAACGCCTCGGCGGTCTGGACGGTGCGCAGAAAGGGCGAGACGACCAGTACGGCAGACCGCGCCTCCTCCTCGCCAAGGTAGTGCTTGAGGCGGGCGGCGGTGCTCTGGATGGCGGCGACGCCTTCCGGTGTCAGCGGTGGATTCGATTCTGCTGGCGCGTCGGGGTGATTGTCGCGGCGCTCGCCGTGACGCAGCACGATGACGCGCTGTGTCGGGTAGGGATACGCCGGACTTGGGAAAGTGGACATACCTGGGTTGTCAAAAGTCAGTAAGGGAGCGTATATAAATATACATATATATATATATATATATATATATATCGGCCCTAGACGCGGTGATATCGACTACGCACAAACGACAAATAAACGCACGTTAGCTCTGCTAGGCAAGAGATGTTAAGAGGCCTCAGTCTCACCTCAACTCAAACTGCTTTAAACAAGAGACAACACAAAAGCCTCCTCCCTTTTTTTTTTTTTGCAACGCTCACTTTAGCGACTGCCTCTCTAGTCTACCCTTATTTAACGACGGCTGTGCAGTTGTTGTTGTTTAATTTTTTTTTTAATCAGGAGGAGATGCGCACCAAAGGCGCTTAAACTGAAAGAAGAGAGCAAAGGGATGCAGCAACCCTTTCCGAAAACAAGAGAAGAACAAGTTTCTACATTCGTTGTGTGATGGACGGGCAAAATAAAGAGTGTCGGAGATAACAGAAATATGTAGAGGATTTTTTCAAGGAAAGGAGTAGTAGACGAAGACCAAGATTCTCGCAATCATACTCTACTGTGCAAGGCATATTAAATAACCCTAGAGTTAAGAATCTCTCCGCACGTTTGAAACAACAACGCAGCAGCGAATCTCGAGACGTTTTAGCCACGGCTGTTTCTACTGTTATTATACCTTGATGCAGTGTGCACTCTACACCGGTTCACAGAGTCACTGCAAATGATGCGTATTCAAAGCACGAACATGCCCAATACTACTGAGCTTTCAACAAAGGACTCGTGCGTTCTCATGTTCGTATTTTAATATTTTTCCTTGTTTTCGGAGAACATATATATATATATATATATATATATATATATATATATATAAGGAGAGGAGCCTTTTGCTGTCCTCTGCAGTTTTGTAGCGACGCCAACAGGAGAGCACGAACGCCTCCGGACCAGAAACAAAAAGTTCGTTAAACAATCAGAAAATGGCGTTATAACCAGAAAACAAATTCGTTCCTAAACGATGCCTTGTTAGAAGTGGGCGCACGGCGCGGCGCTAAACGGCAGTCAGGAGCCACAGCTTTATACTCGAGCAACCGAACAGAGAAAACAAGTCTTGCAGTTTGCGTTCTATGCTGCTGTGTTCTCGTTTCATCGGCTCCTCACAACAGAATTAAAGAAAAAAAAAGGCGTTTTGCAACAAAAAAAGTCACCCTCACTTTTCTCAGCTTTTCGTGCGACAGAGCTCACCCCACTCCAATCACACACAAAGGAGAAACTGCCTCCGCCTCGGTGCAGAAAAGGAAGAGAAGGCTTGCGCACCTTAGCAAGCAGCTCTTTTCTCAAAGCGCTCCCACAAGCCACTGTTACGTCCTTCCTTGCTAGCCCTTAATACGGCGGCGGCAACGGTGGCGGTAACGGCGGCGCAAGCATCCCTTCGCCCATTACCTCCTCCCCCGGCAGGTAGGGTGGCGGCAGCGCGTACGACGGCAGGTTTGGCGGCGCACCGGAGTGCAGCAGCTGCGTTGACCGAGGCGTGGTGCGGTAGTCGCCGGGTGGGCTCACCACATTGCCGTACGCAGGCGGCGGCGGTGGCGGCGGTGGCGGCGGTGGCGGCGGTGGCAACGCGGATGAGTGCACCGGTGGGTGTGCGCAACCAGCAGCTGCACCGGCAGCAGCGTCATTTGCAGAGGCGGGCAGCTTGTTGAAGCCGTAGGGAGTCTCCACCATCGGTGCAGGGGAGGGGTGGTACTCCGGCGAGGTAGCGCTCAACTGGAAGTGCGGGACAAACGCCTTCGCGGAGGCGTTCATGTGCGACACGCCGTGCGACGGCGTCGCCGAGCCAACGCTGACTGCCGCCTCGTGTTCGGCGCTGCCGCCAGCGAACATGCGCGGAAGGTCGATGGGGGCGGAGGAGGCAGCAACGGCCGTGGCAGATGATATTGTCTTCGCCGGTGTTTCTGCCGCGGCATGTGCGCGAGCGGCTATGGCGCCAGCGATGGCCGCCGAGGCGTTCACAGGCCGCATCGGTGCAGAGGCGAGAGAAGTGCTCTGTGTGGCAACGCCAGTGGCAGTGGCGGTTGCGGGACGCGCGAAAGTCAAAGGGACGTTGATGTGCGTCGCAGTGGCAGTTGATGGAACACCAGCAGCAACAGTGCTCATTGCAATTTGCGCGGACGAAGCGGAGGTAACGCGGTGGTGCGGCTGTGCCTTGCTGCCCTCCACCGCCGCCTTCACGCCGGTGGGTTTCGCGTGTGTCGCCGAGCTACCGCTGGGAGACACCGAGGGCCCACCTATGATGCCGTTATTACCACTGCTACCGCTATGGTTGTTACTGTTGGCGTTGCTGTTGGCAACCCCCAGCTTCGGGGAGCTCCCAGCTGGTCCTGTCGTTGTTTGTGGTTCGCGCTCCGGCTTCACCTCATGACCGCGCCGCGAGGCGGAGATGTAGGGCGGTGACACCTGCACTCGCAGTGTGCACCCACGCGTGTTCTTACCGTCCACGTCGAGCGCCTTGCGCGTGGCCTCGAGGTTCGCGAAGGTGAGGAAAGCGCGACGGCGGTGCGACGGGGCGTCGTCCTCCACGAAGGCTGAGGCAACAACCGGCAGCGGCTCAAAGAAGGACAAAATCTCCGGTAGCGTTGCGCCGTCATAGAGGTTGTACACTACCACGGTATTCAATGTGCTGGGCAAGTGGGACCAGTGCTTCTCGACCTCGGACCAGTGCTGGTCACGCAATTTGCGCAGCGCTGAATCTTCAAGCGACGGCACCGACACGAGCGGCGACACCGGGCGCAGAATGAAGGGCAGAAGGTCACCCTCGTCGTCGGAATCCTCGTCCTCGTATTTTTCGAGAAGGTCGCATGCGTCCTGCGAGGATGGCATCACAATCACGCCACCCTCCTGTCGCCGCTGCTCGTCAAGGAACCGAAGGTCGAAAGCGCTCCACCCGCTGAACTCCTGAAACTCGCGCAATGCTTCATTCGCGTCCCAGTCCTTGTGAAAGCGGATGCCAACAAGGTGGCTGTGGGTAGCAAGGCTGAGGCCGTAGTCCAGCATCAGGTAGAAGCCCAATCCATGGACGTCGTCCAGTGAGTTGTCCGAGTTGAACTCGGCGTAGTCGATAAAGCTGGCGGCGAACTCGTTTGCGTAGCTACTGGCGTTGTTGCTACTGTTGTTCGTGTTGTTCTCCACCGCAGGGGAAGGTGACGACGTCATTGACGGAGCATCCGCAGCGGCAGCAGGTGATGGATGCCACGTCTTCGCCTTCGTGGCTGGCTCCACTTGCAGACACTCTAGAATCTCCCTCACGTGCAGAGCACCGGGCAGGTAGTCGGCGTAGCGCAGCAGCGGCATGACTGCCGTCCCGCTGAGCACCGACTCGATCCCACCGTGCTCACAGGCAAGGCCGAAGCGCGTTGCGCAGAGCGTCAGCAGCTTGCGAAACGTCGGTGCAAAGACGGGAAAGTGCAGACGGAAAGGGCGGCGGGTACCCACCTCATTGACGCAGAGCACCACGTCATATTCAATACCGAGCAAGAAGCGAAGAGACGAGGGCACGCTCAGTGCCTTCAGCTCGAGCGAGTCGAGGCCATACCGATTCAAATCCTGTATCGGCTTCATCTCTAGCTTTTAACGGGTGGCTGTGTGCTTAAGTCTGTACGTACGTTAGCTTCACTGGAAATATTCAAATAACAATAAAAACCCACAAGCAAGTACTTTTTGTTTTTTGTCTTGTTCTACTTTGCGGTAGCGAGGAGGGTGTTTAATTAGGAAAAGAGTGTTGGAGAAAGTTAAAAAGCTCAATTGAGCTATCTTTTGACCTGCAGTGTTAATTTACTACCGTGTTTCTTTTTAATCACGCAACTATCGTCACAAATTTTAAAGGAGAGGGTGGGGATACGCAAAACGCCAAAATGTGCTGCAACGCCAAGACAAGGGAAAAGAGGGAAATATATTGTCTTGAATAAGAGGACTTTACGTGACAGGTCGTGTACGCGTTTCTTTTTTTTTATCTTTTTGTTTGTTTGTTTTTTAATTGCTAGTGTTCGTTCGGCTCAATTCGCTTCCGCACCGGTACTGCAGACAAACCAGGCACGTCTTTTTTTTTTTCCTTCTAGTGCATATAACAGCGGAGGAAAAGGGGGCGTGTTAGAATTGACTTGCGCACGAGAGCTACAAGGTACGGAGCCTACGACAAACGCTTTCACAGTGATACCAAACAAAACAAAGTGGCAAGCAAAATCCAGGGTGGATGAAAAGAAGGATATATAATCTGCGAGAGAGAGAGGGGGTCGGTGTTTGAATAGGGTGTCTGCCGGCACTTGAAACAGAAAACTCGAAAGCTAACCGATACTACAGATTAAAATGTAAAACTACAAAGACCTGAAAAAAGGGAAAAGTGTTTTATTGCGGTTTGCGTTGACGTCCTTTTTGTTGTTGCCGTTTGAAGGCGAGGAAGATGTGTTTCCGATTGTGAAATCCCGGGGCTTTCCTTACGTACTTAAAATATATATATATATATATATATATATATATATATATATATACGTATATATGTGTGTGAGTGTGTGCGTGTGCGTGTGTATTCGCTTACTTTTTTTTTTTTTCAAATGCAATGAAAAGGATGAAAAGACGAAAAAAATGAAATTGACGCTGCTAGACAAAGGTGGTGTATTCCCTATGTGAGGTAATTGGGTGGAAGGAGTAATAAACGTGCGAGACACAAGAAAACAAAAAAAAAAAAAGAAAATGAGTTTCGACAGTTTTGGAAAGTGGCAGCAACGGGGGGATGGGTAAGAGTGAAGAACAGGTGGATGAAAACGAAAAGAAGAATTTACGGTTTGTGGCGTTTTGTTGTGGTAAAAACCGACCCGGCAATGCACTTGCGCGTGCAACAGTGTAAAAAGGCGTATTGGCGATGGCCGCAAACAGTTTCAGACCACAAACTGACTCTATTCGCTGTTTGTCCGAATTCCACCCCAGTGGCAATTGACAGAAGGATAATACTCTGTTTCACATGCATACATAGACACAGATGCATTGAGGATGAAGCTCTAATAAGCATAGAGGCTTGCGAAAACCTTATGGTTTCGTTGACCTTTCGTCAAAGGCTCTTTCAAAACTCACCTCTCTACAGTCACTTTCTAAATAAAAAAATGAGCTACTTGGCTGACGTGTAGCTGTCGTTCGACTACACCACCTTTTTTTCCGGGAGGATCTTACACTTAGAAAGTGCGAACATACTACGTATTCAGGGAGGCTGCAGCGAGAAGACAAGCCTAGGAACCTAACGTAGTAGTAGTAATGTCATAGCAACACTCATAATCAATAGAAACCGGTGAATAGCCTCTTGGAGAAAAGCAAACAGTCAATGTACTCTAAAAAGCGTCTTCCCCTGTTCACACAAAAGAAGTAATGCGAGAATGGCAAAAGAAGAAAAAAGGCGACATTGATGACACGCTAGAAGATAAAGACACAGCGATGGTAAAACAAACGCGAGACCCTCCAACGACGATACTCGAGAACTGTGAGACATAAAGGAAGGAGTAAAACGATGCAAAGATTTTTTTGTGAACATGCGTCGACGAAACGCGCACAGCGACACCAACAGACGAACAGAAAGTGAAAAAGACCGAAGATCGAGAACGCGAAGAAAAATCTCGAGCAACGAGCAACACAACAACAAAAAAAATCCGCGTTTTTTTTGTTTTTAACCGCCTTGTTTCCATCCGGCAAGAAGAAAACCAAGCCATCATGACAAATGAGAAAGCGAACTCGCTTTACAAGTAGCAGAATCAAAACAACCATGTCAGGAAGTAGAACGAACTCGACGAAAGAAAAAAAAAAATAAAATAAACATCTTCCCTATTTGACTGTAAGGAAACTCTGGGAGCCCTGAACACTTCATTCCCTCCTCGTGCTACTATTACTGTGCCTCAGCAGCCATGCGGTCGTACTCAGCGCGCGCAAACCGGTCCCAGTCCGTCTTTTCCTGCCTCATCCGCATCTGATGCTCACCGAAAGGGTCGCGGTGCTCAAATAGCATAAACTTCGCCGCATTGAAGATCATATTAAAGAAGTTGGCCGGCGTCGGACAGGAGCGCAGGTCACCGAGCGTAACGCCACACTTGCGCACCTTGACCCGATCAAAACCAATCATGTCTAACATCTGGCACATAGTGTCCTCATAAGAGATATCACCCTCCGGTGAGTCGGAGAACTCTAAAAAACGCTGCTGGTTCTCCTCAAAAAAAATCATCATCTCGTACCCGCTCAAAACGCCGTCCTCGTCAGTGTCGAGCACCTTGAACCAGTACAGCACTGCCGGCTCTGAGTTTTTATCTTCCTCAGATAGGCAGAAGTACACAAAATCCTCGAAGTCCAGCTTACCCGGCACTCCCGACGACAGGGGTCGGCCGTAGCCCTCCACCACGCGCTTAATGACCCCTGTAACGACGGAGCCTTGCCCGTAATTGCAGAGGTCCTCGTAGCCGACCAAAAGATCGCGATCGGTATCCAGCTCCCAGAATTTGCAGTAGAGTACGTAGAAATGCTCGTAGGAGAAGTAGTCCAACACAAGGTTCACATCCTTCGCGTCCAGCTCCATCATCTTCTCCGGCAGGTCGCTGCGGTCGAAGTCGCGCCAGTAAATCCGCCCACATTGCTGCCGCTCTAAGGTATACATGATCCGCACCGCCACCGTGTGCCAGTAGTACTCCTGAAACTCGGGCTGCTGCAGGAACTGCAGACCAGGGTGGGCCGCGACGAGATACTTGCCCATTGTCTCGAGGTCCGTCAGGGTGATAAACTCTTTCTTCGGGTGGGTACAAATCAGTTCATACAAGCGCCGGCTGACGGAGAGGGGAGCGTAGACGTCCTTGTAGATGGTGCGGATCTGCGCCGCCGTCAAGCTGTCCACGACAGCTGCATCCATCCCGCTTCGTGTCGCGATGTCCTTGAAAAGCGCCTCCTTATACCAAATCGGCACCTTAAATACCTTCGAGCTAATATCGCCAAATACCCACACTGTCTTCTTCACTGGATCGTTCTTCTCCAGCAGCCGATTCAGCTCCTGCACCTCCTCTGTGTCCGCCTCCACCGCCAGCCCCCGAGACTCTTTCTTTGAGTAGAAGCATGGTATGTCGCTAATCGAAGCCTGCTTCACATTCGTAGGCGGGGTGATAGCGAACGCACCTGAGGTGTGCACAAACCGTGACGACGACTCCCGCAGCATAGTGTTCAGGCTTTGCGTCATGTCTAGTGGTGGCGGAGCGATGTCGCCCGACACCATCGCAGCATTCAGCGTCGTGTCGAGCCGAGGGCTGCCGAGGGAATGCACGCCGTGCGGGGAGGTGGCGCCAGAGGCGACGTGTGGCAGCGGCGCGCTCGGGTCCACCACAGGCTTCGGCTGCGGCGATGCAGGAGTGATGACGGGCGAGCCGGCACGGTGTGGGTAGTCAAGCTCGTCCACCACGCCTGGCAGCCGCACTGCTGCACCGGGTGACGTCGCGGACGCGTTGGGGCTGCCGCCGTCCTCGGCGACTTGCTGGACTGCGGCGATGACGGTTGCGGAGAGGTAGCGCGGTCGAGGTTCGCGTCGAAGGAGAGGGAAGTGCTGGTGGAAAGGCCCGCCGCAGGGTCCCTGTGCCCAGTGCCGTTTGTATTGCCGTTGCTGCTACTGCCCATCTCTACTACTCTGCTCTTCTTGTCATTCGCGGCGGAAGCCTTGGAAGCGTTCCCATTAGCTACTGCTGCCGCCGCCGCTGCGGCAGCGACATCTGTGTTCGTCTTTGCCGCAGAGAGGGCCAAGATGGAATTCATGGTCTCGCGAATGCTCTCCACATTGGTGTCCTCGGACAGCCACGTGGCGTAGAGGTTTGCACATAGCGTTTTTGCCGCCTGTGTGCCAAACGTGTTTTTAGCGCTCATAATGGCGCTTTTTTTTTGTTGTTTTTCGGGAGTCTGAAACGAGAAGTACGACTACTTGCGTCGACCCTGTTCCTTCTTTCTTCTCTCCTTTGTCAACGTCACTCTGACGCCAAAGTAAAGTTCGTTAGTTTTCCCGCGACTTTCCGTTGTGGTTGTTGTGTTTAGCTCAGCGCACAGTACGCTCTGAATGCAGACAAAATATGGTGTGGATGTGGCTCCTAATCTAAACGAAGGAGTTGAATACTCGCACACTGCTCCTGTCTGTTGTTGTTGAAGTATCTCAGCCCGAGGAAAAGGGGTACTGTAATACCTCACGAAGCAATCTAGGAGACAACAACAATAGGGAACAAACTCTTGTCAGCTCGTTTTGCAAAGGTGCTGATCACAGCTTGCTCTGCGGTTAAATATATGAAGCGGTGAGAATGAGGGGGTAAAAGCAAAAGAAAATTGCCCGGTTCTTTCCGTCGAGTTGGCGGCCGAAGAATCCACGGCAGTTTCTAAACACGTTGCAAAACAGTCAAGAAAAAATATATATATAAATAAATAAAGACCCACAGCCGCAATGACTGTGGTGAACGTTTCTTCAAGGATAAGCGATGGCACACCTGAAATTCCAATAAAACGCCGAAATGGTACAAGCACAAAGGCAAAGTAAACATCAACGTTCATACGCTCACTTCCTGTCAAACAGTGGGATTTAAAATGTGGGCAACCCACACAACTAAGATGGCAAGGGGAATAAAAAACTGAGAGCATTGCGGGGAGAAACCACGACAATTAACAAGTCAGAACAAAAGGGGGGGGAGAACGCACCAGTTTGAAAAATCGGGAAAAATGTTTGGAGTTTAAGTACGTTACCTATCACAATCGACAGAAACGCAAATAACTCTCTACCTCTTTATTTTTTGTTTTTTGGAGACAAGCAAAATTGGGTTTGCTTTTTCTACCCCTGCTGCCGCATCGCCGGCGTTAGGGAAATGATCCAAGACAAAAGAAAAGAAGATCACTTCGACAAATGGTCATCAACTTGGAGAAGAGCTGCGTTTTGTGTAAGGCCCTGAAGGCCGTGGTAATTTACGTAAACAATAAAAGAAACAAAGCAAAGTCGCTTTCACAGTTCTTTAAATTCAAATAGAAGCAATGCGTCTCAGACGCATTCATCACAACTGTTTCTGTGCTGTTTTTTGATCCTTACAGATCCGCAGCATCGACAGCCTCCGCATCTATCTGGCGCTGCCTCTCGGTTTCTGCAAGCGCGGCAGCCTTCTGCGCAGCGGCTGTGGCCGCCACTTTCGCAAGAAGCCGCATCTTTTCCACATTGTCGCCGACAAACTCGTCCACGACGTCACCGTACGCGTAGCTGCGCACGAACGGCAGCGATGACACTCCCAACGCCTGGCAGACTTCCGTCGTCGACGGCAGCGCGTAGACGACGACGAGAGCTGTCTCGGTGAGCTGAGGCGGACGATTGCTGTTTAGCTGCTCCAGTGCTGTAATGACGGCGTCCGTAGTGGATGGGGTTAACGGGCTGACGACAACGACGAGGGCAGCCCCTGTGTGCGCGAGCACCTCAGTCTCTAGTTCCTGCACTGTGTTCACACGAATGAGCGCTGGCGGGAGTGGGGGTGGCTGCACGCTCTTTTTGGCACCTTTGTCATTCGCGGGTGGCGACGTCGCCTTTGGCATTGTGCCCTGCACTACAAGTGTATTATTTTATCTTCAGGTGACTTAATATTCAACTCCTTTGAAAAAGGGAAAAAAAGTAAAGCCCTTTAGAATTTGAGGTGCAGGCTACCAGTCAAGGGCCAACGCTGTCTCTTATTGTTTGTCTTAAAGGTAGAATTAAAGCAGAAGAAATGAGACGTCACACATCACACATGCACTCAGTTAAATCGCATTAGGTGGGAGAAGCAGAAATGTGGCTGTACAATTAGATGGTGGAAGACAAAGCTGTATTTTGGATGCAGAGAAAGAGCGCTCAGAGGATAAATAAAAGCAATCAAAGCAGTTGTTGTGGATACTGAAAATTCTGCGTGTATTACCTTCGTCGGATAACTGACCAAAAAAAAAAGGGCACGGAATACTTACAGTTCATTGAATTGCTTATTCGGGCACCGCTAAGGCGCACTCACTGTGTGTCGCGTGTAGAGACGCGGCGCAACACCCCCACTTCTTCTAGGCTGCTGCACATTAGTGGGCTTGCCCTCTCCCCTCCCCCTCCTCCGCCCTACAAAGACGCAGATCTAGTTATCCGTTCACTTCTGTCTTTTTTTTTCTGGATTTTTCCCTTTTTTTGCGTCGCTTTCTCCCTTTGTTCAAATTTCCAGCGTTCATTTTTTCGTCGCACACCGCGAACTTCTCTCTCCCCCTTCAAGTTCGGCGTAGAAAAGAGAAAAACTACTGTGAAGGTGGCTGCTGCGTTACAGTCTGATTAAATTAACAAAGCAGACCGTCCATCGAGAAACAGTAGAGCAATTGTCGCTTCCAATACCCAGATCTTTCTGGAATCGAACTATGCCCACTGTCCTTCTTCTCCGCTTTTGCCAGGAAGGCCATCCTTACGAATAGCTCCTCCTTCTCCATTATTTTTTTTTTGGAGGTTTTCGTGCAACTGACGAAGAAGGCGGCAGCGAACGGCGTGAAGAACCAAGCAGATCGAGGACACTAAAGAGAGAAGTGCCATGGTAGCACAAGAGTGAGTTCAGATGGAGGGCAATGCACGAAGAAGCAAGGAGGCGGCAAGGGTTGAACGAAACTAAGCCAACGTTACCAGGAGAAAACAAAGAAGCCCTTAAACAATAAACCAGAAATAAATCGAAAATAATAATAATAATTAATGCTGAAAAGAGACACCTTGAAGTGACGAGCGAGTAGAGACGCTGCGAACAAATGCGGTAGTGGAAAGAGAACGAGAGAACACAGAATAAAACGTTGCGGCAAAAATCACTGAACGCAGAAAAAAAAAAAACAGCGTGGATATGTGATAGAAAACAGTGCCTCCCGAGCTGAATGAGTATTTCCTCGCACTCGTGGTTTGCTTTCGTCACTCGCTTTTCCTTCTTCCGATTAAAGCTTTTCAAGAAACCCTCCTTTCCTCGTTTTCTCTTTGCAATTACTGCACCAGGGCATCCAAGGCAATCTTGAGGGCCGCAACAAGGTCATTGCCGTCCTCAATACCGCAGCTCACGCGCACGAAGCCGTCGGTGATGCCGACCTTCATGCGGTCCTCGCTCGTCATGTTCGCGTGCGTCATGACGGACGGGCAGGTGATGATGCTCTCGGCGGCGCCGAGGTTCTCGCACAGGGACCACGGACGTGGCACCGTATTCATCAGACGGCGACCCGACTCCGTCCCGCCCTTGACTTCGAACCACAGCATGCCACCGTGCAGGTTGTTGCGGTGCTGACGGTCTGCCAACTCCTTCTGCGGGTGCGACTTAAGGCCCGGGTAGACGACACGTTCCACCGCCGGGTGAGTCTCGAGGAACTCAGCGATCTGCTGGGCGTTGCGGCTCTGCTTCGTCACGCGAAGCGACATCGTCTTCACGGTCTGAAGCTGTAAGAAGGCGACCTGTGGGCTCATGGCGTTACCGAGAATATTCTGCGTCAGGCGCAGCTTGGCATCGAGTTCCTTGCTCTTCGTCACGAGTGCGCCGCCGACGGTCATATCGTGGCCATCAACGTACTTGGTCGTGCTGATAAGGGTAATGTCGGCGCCGAGGTCGAGCGGGCGCATGATGAGGGCCGTCACGAAAGTGTTGTCGCACATGTGCACGATGCCCTTCGCCTTGCAGATGGCCGACACGGCCGAGATGTCGATCAGGGTCAGCGTCGGGTTGGCGGGCGTCTCACTGATGACAAGTTTCGTGTTCGGTTTGATGGCCGCCTCCACGTTCTTGGGGTCACGCATGTCGACAAAAGTGAAGTCCATGCCAAGGCGACTGAAGAAGACGCGGCAGGCACGATTGGTGCCGCCGTAGCTGCAGTCCGTGACGATGGCGTGGTCACCGGCGCTCATGATAGACGAGATGGCCGTTGTGGTGGCCGCCATACCGGTAGCGAAAGCGGTGCAGTAGTCGCCGTTCTCGAGCGAGCACAGCTTTTGCTCCAGCGCCGTGACAGTCGGATTGGCGGAGCGGGTATAAGAGTAACCCTTCGCCTGGTACTTCTCGATAGATTCCTGAACGAAAGTGGTGGCCTGGTAGATGGGGGTGAGGATGGCACCTGTGACGGGGTCGGGACGTACGCCACCGTGCACCTGCAGGGTGTCGAAGCCCTGTGCCTGCGGCAGCCACGAACCGGAGCCGCTCTTAAAGTCGGAGACCAGATGCTGCTGGGCGGACATGACGATATCTTCGAAGTAGCTGTTCTGAGTGGGAGATGGAATAAGCCGAGAAAAGAAAAGGACGCTAAAGTGTTACTAAATGTAGAACTGTCGTGGTAATAGCTTTCAAAAGATCTGGTATTGGAGAGTGTAGAAACGAGAACACACACATACATAGTATCAACCAAGTGCGTTGTCAGGAAAACGTGATAGCGAAACATCATGTCAGAAGAGCAGCAGCCAAAAAAAGAATTGAAAAGGAAATGAACAACCAGGAAAACACTGTTTTCCGTCGTTGTTGTCCTACTAAACCCACCAAATAACTCCAGTAAGAGAAGACATATCTTGTGGCATTGGGTCCCGTTTTTGCGACAAGACACGTTGTCACGTCCAGGAGGAAAGAAAAGACCTCCACTGCTGTTACGCATGTTAAACCCTGTTGTTGTTTTTGAGAGCAGGAAGCTTCCCCAAACAGTTGATACTCTTAGACTAACGCTACACGAATGAGAAGCGCGAATTGCAATCCACAAGGAACGACGCAATTCAAAGTACCACTAAAACACCACAAAAACGCAACTTTGCAATTGTTCCGAGAAAGTGCTTCCTATAAAATCGCACCTCCCTCTGCCATTCACTCAACTACAATAACAGGAATCAGACAGAGCCAAGGTAGCCTTGCACACTCCTCGAGCGCGCAGACACTACCGTGGACTTTGATGTGATGCTTCAATAACGTCATGGTCGAAGTCAGATTTTACCCTACGAAGTCGTAGATCATCACATTTTAGACTCTCCCTTACCCAACACGCAACAGCGGCAACAAGCAGTTTTGCACAGCCCGATTGTTCTCATCCAACCAGTAGCGACAGCAGCCTAAAAGCCAGCACGTGAAGTGGAAACTAAACTCGCAACAAAGTCACTTGCTGCGTTTTCCACACCACACCGACAACTTTGATCAGACAGAGCCAAGGTAGCCTTGCACACTCCTCGAGCGCGCAGACACTACCGTGGACTTTGATGTGATGCTTCAATAACGTCATGGTCGAAGTCAGATTTTACCCTACGAAGTCGTAGATCATCACATTTTAGACTCTCCCTTACCCAACACGCAACAGCGGCAACAAGCAGTTTTGCACAGCCCGATTGTTCTCATCCAACCAGTAGCGACAGCAGCCTAAAAGCCAGCACGTGAAGTGGAAACTAAACTCGCAACAAAGTCACTTGCTGCGTTTTCCACACCACACCGACAACTTTGATCAGACAGAGCCAAGGTAGCCTTGCACACTCCTCGAGCGCGCAGACACTACCGTGGACTTTGATGTGATGCTTCAATAACGTCATGGTCGAAGTCAAATTTTACCCTACGAAGTCGTAGATCATCACATTTTAGAAAGTCTGCACCGCGTCGTGATAATTTGTCGGGGAGCGTCGATAGATGCTATTTGGGAAAGAAGAGAAGAAGGCGAATTCACAAATTTAAAATGAGTTGAATGTTAGACACATGATGGTCACCATAGAATTCACAGGTATATGATATATGATGTTTCCACCTCAATTGTTTGAGACACGAACTCATAAAACAGTCATTTCTATTATTACTAGCTTTATCACTACTTGGCTTATTTGAGTGTTGGGGCTAAATGTTCTTTTGACGTCATCTTATAATTTTGTTTTCTTCATGCAGCGATCCACTCTGTGTGGCCGGAAGCACTGATCTAGAGCAAAGGAGGATGTTTAGACAGCATTTCAAAAAGGAAAACGCTGTAGGATCTTCGCACACACATTGTCGAAGCCTGGAATTAAAAAAAAAAAATAGCCCGCCTCTTTTCTTTGTCATACGCTTTTCAGATCATCGGATGGACTTGGAGGTGGTATCAGCATCTGAGAAGTCCACCAAATTAGTAAACGTGTTCGCGCTGGGCGACCAGTCGCAGTCTCCGCACAGTGAGAATGACGGCGAGCTCTCCGACGTCAAGGGCAGCGAAGACGGATCAACGTGGTGCACGTGCTGCTGCAATGCCCCCAGTTGTATCGGCTTCTCTTGTTGCCGTTGCTGTTCCTGCGGAGTCGGCGAAGGCTTTTGCCGCAATCGCACCAACCGTTCTCGTCGCAGCGACAGAGGAGGGGCAGCGAGCGGCGGTGGCACGTCGTTTGTCGGCGACGGCGCGTTGCGCATCCGGTTAGACTTCTGCTGCTGCTGCTGGTGTTGCTGCTGACCGGCACTTCTTGCACGACTGCGATGGCTTTGATGGTGCTGGTGCTGCTGCTGCTGCACTTGTTGATGCACTGCAACCGCTGGATAGGCAGGGTCGGTCCAATGCATCGTCGGCACAAAAGCTTCCCCTGCTCCACCACCGCCCCCCGCCGCGAGGTGTTTCAGCTGATCGCTCAACTCACGAAAGATCTTATTGGGTAACCGACGTGGGTCACTCCGGTGGCGGTGCTTCTTCTGCTTTTCGACCACGGCACCACCGGCAGTAGGAACTGCATCACTCGGTGCTGCCACATTGCTTAGTCCTTTGGCATCACCGCTGCTCAACGGTAATGGCGGTTGACCCTTTCTGTCGCATATCTGCATATCGTTGCCATCGCTGCTAATACCCTGTGTGTTTCCAACAGTCCCGTCGTCTTCACTTAAATAGGCCTGCCCATTCCGTAACAACTGTATATTATTATGGTTGTTGCGGTTGCCACTTATGATGGTACTGCGCAGTGCCGTACGCATTCGAGCCACCCGCAGCGCCTCCGCCATGTCGCGCAGCCTCTCCTCATCCCCGCGAAGGTCCGCCTTCTCCTCCTCCAACTGCTGCTGCGCCATCGTTAGCTGCCGCCGCGCCTCCGCCGTGGCGTCTTTCTGCTCCGCTAAGCGGGTCTGCATCTCGGACAGGGCCGCCGATCGGCTCTGCACATCCGCAGCGCGCCGATGCAGCGCCTCGATTTCCCGTTGAGCGGCGGCCTCGACATCCGCGAAGGTGCGCTGCAGCGTCGCCTGCTCCACCGCGACATCGCGCTCCTCCAACTCCAGCAGCTGCAAAGACTCTTGCAACCCAGTCAAGGCCTCGTGGAAGCGTTCCTCCGCAGTCTGGCGTTCCTGCTGCACCAACTGCTGCCACCGTCGATACTCCCGTTCCCATTCATTCCGGCTGTGCTGGTAGGTGGCCTCTTGCTGCGCCAACCACGCGGCCTCCTCTTGCAGGTGGTGGTCCATCGTCTGTGTGGCGAGGCGCAGCCGAGAGGCGCAGTCCTCCAGCGCGGCACGCTCGGCGTCGGTGTTGCTGCACTGCGTCGCAGCGAGGCCCTGCAGCTTCTCAAGCAGACTCGCCTGCTCCGTGAAGTACTGCTCACGTTCCACTTCTATTTGACGTCGTGACTCCTCGACAGCCTGTTCGTACGCCTTTAGCGCGACCGCTGTTTCCTCCGAGGTGGCCATGATACTTTTCAAAACACTCACCGACTGCGCGACGCTTTCATGAGCTGCTGCCTGAACCCGCTGCTGCTCCGCGCGTAGGGCCTCCTCGCGATGAAAGAAGGCGCGGACCTGTTCCATCCGCTGCTGATGCAACGCTTCTTCCTTCGCCATCATGTCCTTGTGCCGCTCGTCCGCGTCGCGCAGCCGCTCCACATGCAGCTCGTGGCGTTGACGGCGATTCTCTTGCAACTCACCCTCGCGCCGCTGCAACGCACCTTCCAATTCGCGTTGCAGAAGCTTCTGGTGCTCCACCGCCCAAGCCTCACGGGACTCGACGTAGACACGCTCCATCGTCAGTTCCTCATCCTGCAGCCGCTTCAGGTCCTGCTGGGCCATCGACTGTAAATCACTTAAAAGTGTCTCGTCCATTTTTAGTAGGCGCTCCCGCTCCTGATCCTCGGCATTGCGCCAGAAGGCGAGCATCTCGCTAAAGAAGCGCTGATACTCATCGCGCTCCGCCTGCGTTTCGCTCTCAACTCCGACAGCAAAAGAAGTCTGAATCTCACGCTGCACCAACGTCTGTAACTCCGACTTCCACGCCTCCATGTGCAGCCCATCCGCTCCCTCGGACTGGAAGACGTCATCCAATTTAAGCATGACGGCGGTGATCGCGGCGGTCAGAGCGGTATTCACTGTGTCCTTGGCAGAGGCACACCCGCTCTTGTCCTCCAACAACTGACGCAGTCGCTCCTCTTCGGCCATGGCACTGCACAGCTGCTTCTGCGCTTCCGCAATCCTCGTGTCGTACTCCGCCTTTACCTCCTGCTCTACACGGCGTCGTGCAGCCCGCAGCTCCGACTCGTGCTGGTCCTGAGCCTCGCGCAACTTTGTCTCGGCAGCGCTCTTTTCATCTTCAATGGCGGCCCACACCCGGCGTATTTTGCCGTTCAGCTGCTCGACCTCAGCCTGCTTCTGTGCCTTCGTGACGCGCCACTTCTCGATCAGCGCCGCCTCACGCTCTTTTGTAGACTGGAGCAGCTTTTTTTTGGCCGCAATTTCCCGCTGCAGCTCCTCAACTGTCGCCTCGTGTGTCTGTTGCGACAGGGAAGGTGTTGATGTAACAGCAGCAGCGGCTGTGTTGGAAGAAGAGGTGCCTGTGACGGGGAATATCTGTGTCGGCTGCGACGGTGAGTGCAGTGTAGCCGGCGCTGTGCGGTCAAAGGCGTTGTTGTCTTCGTCGTCATCCAAGCCAGCAAGGAAGTCCGGCAATGAACTCTCTGCCTTCTTTGCAGGTGCCGACGCTGCAGTCGTGGTGGTTTCGCGTCGATCAGTTGTTGGTGGTGGTGGTTGCTGCTGTTCTTCTTGTCGTCGCTGGGCCTCACGCTGCCGCTGCAAAGCACGGCGACGCGCGTCCATCATGGCACTATGGCCGGTGCCTGCGTTCAAGCCGACTGGACGCATCTGCGGCATCCAGTCTTCGTCGCTGCTGGACATTTCTTAGTTTTACTTTTACTTTCAGTCCCTTTTTTTTTCCGAACGAAGACTGTAACCCGGATGAAACAAGAGAAACACAGTTGAACTCTGAGCAGAGGGTGCGTGCGCGCACGTCTATGGGCAATCTATCGATTTTGCTTTTATGTACTTGTGTAGGAACGGTGGTCTACAGTGATGTATGTACGGAGTCTAGCAGGTGCCTTGTGACAGTAGAGACGAAAGCGCACATGCGCTTTCTGCTTTAAAAAAGAGGACAACAGGCAAGATTTTGGTTGAACTGAGTGAGGCAGAAGACAGGGCCGAAACAAGCGAAATTTAATACGGCATACGCGATTTCGATGAGCTTGGTTCGAGAATGGGGAGAAAGCAACAGCGAAGGAAACGATGTACCGCGTCTCACCCTCCTCCCCTCTTTGCATATTTATGTGCTTATGGCTAAGTTAAGTGTGATCCCCGTTCTCTTCTTTCTAATGGTATTCTAGACGGAATTCAAATATACAGCGGTCAAGCACTTGCAACTCTTTTGCACCCGTAGCTTCCCCGTTGCTAGAGAGAAATGAAAGCTCAGAGAAAGACCTTCCTCTTCAGCGTGTTATTGACATTCACAACACGATTAAGTCTGCAGCAACCATTGCTGCAGAAAAATCGCGGATCCCTATGCATATTATATATATATATATATATATATAACTCTACCCTCGAACAGCCTACCAGAAGTTAATGAAACCCGACAACCTTTCCCCCTAGCACACGCAGTCTCCGGCAACATCCCTGATAGGCTTACGCTGCGTCACAGCCTCCTTCACCAGCTGAAAGGCCCCCAACAGCCCGGCGAGCCCAGCGGACTCCCGCGCACCCCCCGCTGCGTAATACTCTATGTCCGACAGCTTCATCAGCAAGAAGCACTTGCAGTCCTGCGGGAGGTCCATCGCCATCATAATCGGGTGGATGTCGCGCGCCAAATCCGCGATGGAAAGGCCTTTCTGTGTGACCGCCTCGTCTACCTTCGACCAGCTCGTGGCAAAGTCGCTCGAAAGCATGTCCGATACAATTGCCGTCACCTCCCCCGGCGTAGGGTTGCCAGTCACACGATAAACCGACTCCTCGGTAATCTCGTTCGCTGAGAGCGCCGACGACTGCATCGTGTTCAGGCAGCGCCGCAAGTCGCCGTGGCTCAGCCGGAATGCTGCGGCGAGACCCTCTGTGGTGAAGTGCACGCCCTCCTGTTCTGCCACGTACTTCAGCCGCGGCATCATCGCCGACTTCTTCACCGGGGCGAACCGGAAGCGCGTGCACCGGGACTGCAGTGCAGGGATGACCTTATTAATATGGTTGCACAGAATACAGAAGCGCACATTTTTCGTGTACTTCTCAATGACGCGGCGCAGCGCCGCCTGGGCGTCGTGCGACATCTGATCAGCCTCGTCCAAGATAACCAACTTGAAGTTCGCTATTGGGTCTCCGTTGGTGTCGCTCGTGGGCGAAGCTGCAGCACCTGTTGCGGATGAAGACGGCCTCAACACGGAGAAGATGGACGACGTACTGGAGAACTCGCGGATCTGCTGGCGCACCACGTCAATGCCGCGGTCATCCGACGCGTTCATCTCGAGCACGTTCGCCCGCACGCGGTCCTTGCCGTAGAGGTGGTAGGCACACGCCTTAATGGTCGTAGTCTTACCCGTACCCGGTGGACCGTAAAGAAGGAGGTGGGGCATGTTCCCACTGTTCATAAGGTGGCGCAGGGTGCTTAAGATGTCCTCGTGAGCAACGACGCTGTCCAACGTGCTGGGGCGGTACTTCTCCACCCAGGGCAGGTGGCTACTGCTGCTGCTTTTTCCCTCGTCTGCTTGTTTGCCGGTCGCCATATGTCTGGCACGCTATGATTTCTTCTTGTTTTCTGAATGAAAGCCACAGGTGAAGTTGCGTAGAAGTGGGCAAATTGTTCTTTATTCTATAACAGAACGTATGGTTTTCGTTGGAAGATAACACACAGTCCAGTTGCGCAGAGTGTCTATCAGAAATGTGTGTGTGTGTGTGTGTGTTTGTGTGTGTGTGTGGTTCTAGACTCGATTGTTCTACTTCACTGAGTGCCCTAACGACGTGGTGAAGTGAAAGGAGTCTTTGATTTTTAGCCCGACTTGGATGGAAAGCAAAAACCCAGAAACAGGGTTGAGGAGAAAAGTGAATTTCATAGTTATAAGGTCCTTATGTCAAGCTGCGGAACCCAGGTTTTTCCCAAAGTGTATCGTTCGGCAATTCTGCATCCGTTGTTGTAAGAAACAGAAGGACCGTTAAGGTAATGTTCAACGTGCCAAAGAAAACTAAGAAAACAAGGTCTTCAAATTGCAGCACTTCGTGTTTAGCGAACGAAGCGATCTAAATAGACGATTCTACGTTTGCGTTTTCTCAGCTTAGAGCTAAGCTCCTCAGCTTTTGAACCCCATTTCATTTTTGATGGAGCCTTGAATACGCAATTACGGTTTAAGATGACCAAAATCGAGTTACACCGATAACAGAAATACACCCACAAAAAGCAACTTGACAAATAAGCAAATCGCTAAACGGGCGCACAAATGGACCCAATCAGCGCTGCTATGCAGGTGTTAAAGGGCTCTTGCACCTCGTTTTTCGTCGTGGAGAACGCAAACGACAGGGGAAAAACACACACACCTACAAAAAGATGTGAGTAGGCTGTTGCTTATTCCTTCTTCTCCCGCGCAGCGTCTGCCGTGCGCTTCGGTGCATACTCTGCCAGGCTCGCCGGCGGTTCACCAAGCTCCGAGAACTCATGCAGCAACTCTAGCAACGGCACCAGACGCGGATCGCTTTCATCCTTGATGGGCGTCTCAAGGAATACGCAGATCTCTTCCGCCTTGGCGCGCTGGCGACCATAGCGCTCGCGATCGCCCTCTGACAACTCCGCGCCGTGAGCCTTAATGTACGGTTCGTAGGCGTCACGCATGATCTTAATCGGTTCCACAAACTCCGGGTTCATGAGCGCACCGAGCAGCACCGAGGCGATGTTCTCCGGCACTGGACCGGACTCCTCACCGAGCGAAGCGGCGCCTGCTGACGGGGCAGAAGCCGACGCGGACGCAGACGCAGCTGGGGTCGCCGACGGCTTTTCCCCTGCCACCGCGCCGTCCGCCGCCTGCGAGATCTGCTGCAGCATCTCCATGCACTTGCGGGACGCCTCGTTCACCTCGCCGTCGTCGACCTCGTCCGACTCCGGAAACGCACCATCCCTCTTCATGCGGTCGAGCACCTCATTCGCCTTGTCGATATCCTCTTCTTCCATAACGTGCATCAGCTCCTTCACACGCTCTAGGTTCGCTTTGTCCTCCTCGCCCAAGCCCTCCTCGTTCTCTAAGGAAGTGACCATTGTCATGACATTTTTCTTGAAGCCCTCGAGAGCGGCCGCATCGGCTCCGCTGCCGTCGGCACCGCCTAGCATCGACATGAACATCTTCATAATGTCCGCATCCGGGCCTCCGGCTCCTGAAGACTCGTCGAGGGCTTTCTGTAGGTCGTCTTCGAGTCGTGCGTCGCGCAGACGGACTTCCTCGTCGTGCTTGCGTTCCTGCTCTTCAACCATGTCCATGGCCTCGTCAAGGAGAGCGTCAAGGTCGTCGTCCGACATCGCTCTTCGGGGGTGAATGCTGAATTTGTAGTTTTGGAAAGGGAAAAAAAGTGCAGGCAATTCCCGAAACAAAAAGGGAATATCAAGCAGCTAGTTGGTTGAGCCTGTCTGTGTCTGTGTCTGTGTCTGTGTCTCACAATCGAGAGGTAGTGTTTGGTACCGCTTCTTCTTAATGGCTTAAGCAAACCAGCGTTATTCAAGGGAACTAATGGTATGCACCCATGCGAGTTATATCAAATGAGTGTAATTTGGAGAGGGAGAGAGAGAGATCGCGAGTACAAATCGGAGGCAAAAATGGTGTATGGAAGTGAAGGCGAGCAAGAGGAGTGACTTTTCATCAGGTCACAAAGCTAGTCGTTCACGTGACGTACCACGGTAGGGTAGCAAAAAGCGAGGGTCAATAAACAACTACACACCCAGGATCGCCAAGGTATTTTCTGGTATCGTAGGATTCTCCAAAAGCCCCTGTTAGCAACATTATTCAAAGATTAGCACCTCAGTATCCTCTTTTTTTTTTGGTCAAGTAGCGTCACATACCTCTACGTACTCAAATCACTAAGAGGAACCAATGAAGCACGCATCAAGTAACTTCATCAAGTTAAGCACTTGTCGTAATTTGCAGCCAAGAGCGTATGGCTATCACCGCTGCTTGCGCAGAACACGGCGGTATTTAATCTGGTTTTCCTTCGCCACTTCCCTGCGCGCGGCTTTGCGTGAAAACTTTGCATCCACCTTGCCACATTTCTTCCTAAACGTTTTGTTTGCTGACCCTCCTTCCACCTGCTGCTTCACTGGCGAAGCATCGCCGCCACTCTCGTTCGAGAACAGCGTCGAGGAACTCGAGATGCCAGGCACACCAGCAGAGGAACCCGCAGCAGCGGCCGAAGCACCGAAGCTTGCTTTGTTCTTTTCATTCATCTTCTGCAGCTTTCTCGCGTTACGAGCTGCAGCCTCAATTTCCTTTGCGCTCGCACGGCTAAGAACGGCCGCCGCGATGCGCCGCCGCGCCTCCGCCGCGGACTCGGCCCGGTCCACCTCCCGCTGCTCCGTTCGCTGCTGCTGCAGCAGAGTGTCGGCTGCACGTGCCTCCACATTTTTGCGGCGCTGCGACTTCTCCTGCGACACGGAGGAAGCGAACTCAGTGAAGAAGCCCTCGGCCCCATCCGCCCACTCTTCTCCCTCGTTGCTCATGATTATTATTTACGCTTGTTGACTTTTTTTTTTAGTGTGGTTGATGTACGTGTGTGAAAGCTTGACAGTTTACTAAACCGAATAAGGACACGGCATTTTTTTTTTGTGTGTGTTTGAGTATAAGGTCGGCAAGGTGGAATTCAACCACCAAATACAAAGGTCGCAAGCGCTCCAGTTTTGCGAAAGAGATTCAATTATATAAAGAAAAGACCGCAACAAGAGGGTGAAGACGAACACAAGAAAAGTGTGTATAGCAATAGACCAGGCGATGAAGCCCTCAGTCACGTAAAGCCTACTCAAGCTGTAGAGAGGCAACTGGAGCGACCCAACAAAGCTCATTTCGCAAGAGTACGGAGCGGAAATGCTGAAAGATCGCTCAGCTGATACAAAACGGTCCTCTATCACAAATGAAATGCTGCCACATTGCGTAAAACCCTACGATCTCTATATCAATGAAGCCAAACACTCGTCGTAAGTTGAAACAGACGAGTACAAACCTACAACAAAGGTCACTGTTGTTTGCTCGCACGGTTATTAGGAAAGGGAAATCAGCTCACATAGAGAGCAAAAAAAAAAAACAGTCAAACTAATTGTGTATTAGTGGAAATACTCGTAATATCCCTCAAAAAATGGCAATTACTGCTCGATGGTCTTCGTGGTGAGGCCTTTGAAGGACGCCACGGGCACGTTCGAGATGACGGTGTAGAAGTGCTTGTGCTTGTTGCCCTCCGTCGTCTCAGACTTACGCTGGATCATCACACGCACGCGACCGGGGACGCCCTTCACACCCTTGTGCCAGATGTACGTGTTCAGGGACGCATCGATGCGGTTGTCCTTCGTCTTCATCAGACGGCCGACGAACGCCTTGATACGCTTGATGGCCAGCGGAGCGCGCTTGTGGAAGGTCTTCTTCTTCAGCAACTTCGACAAGTGGATCGTCGCCTCCATGCTCACGGCGTCCGGCTTGCGGCCGGTGCGCTTGCGCAGGGACGCGCGGGTCGCACCACGCACACGCGAGTTCTTCGCGGTGTTGCCGACGCCGTGGTACTTCTTGCGCTTCTCCTCGTCCATCTTCGCGATCACGCGCTTCCAGCGCTTGTCATCGCGGTTCTTGCGGCTCTCGATGGCCTTCTTGCGAGCCTCGATCAGCGCGGCCTTCTTCTCCTTGCCGAGCACCTTGCCTTTCATGCCAGCGCGAGTCATTTTTGAAAGACGAGCTAATTCCACTATGTGTGTCGTACGCAAAAGGTTATGTGGATTTGAGAATAGGAGAGGAAAAGAAAATGGGGTGAAGAGGTGTGGAGTGCAGAAACGGTGGCACACATTTTTGTGAAGTAACAAATGCACTGAAATTGAAGATTTGTATTCACGGAGAGCAGACAAAGTGACAAACACGCACTGCCTCCAGAAGACTACAAAAAAAAAATTACGGAGATACCCAAACACGGTGCGCGCCTTGACCAACACGGTTTCCTTCGTCTTTCCCTGAAAAAAAGTACAGCTGAGCCATTCGATTCTTGCGTTCGTAACCGAAGCACGTTCAACGTCTTTCACCACAGGCTGAGCTCTCGGCCGCGAACGAAGACAAAAAAAAAACGTGTTACTACAAGTACACCCGGTGCGCCGTTACTCGCACGTGCACTTGCTATGGCGTCATCGCACCGGCTTCGGATTGGGTTAGCAGGATTGTTATTAGATCCGCACTTCTTTTTTTTCTTTAACAAAATCATCAGAAAATGATTCAATCCATGAGCACGACAGCGAACCAATGAAGGAAGCGCAAAAAGGGCTTTTGAACCATTCAGTTTCCGAAAAGAAAAGGAAAACTAACAGAAACAAGAAACAGGTTCAGATAAACTCTCCTTGCTGCTCGTCAGCGCAGCCGCTCGTACGCTGAGGCAGACTTAAGGAATGATGGCGGAGAAAGCAATTACTGCTCGATGGTCTTCGTGGTGAGGCCCTTGAAGGACGCCACGGGCACGTTCGAGATGACGGTGTAGAAGTGCTTGTGCTTGTTGCCCTCCGTCGTCTCAGACTTACGCTGGATCATCACACGCACGCGACCGGGGACGCCCTTCACACCCTTGTGCCAGATGTACGTGTTCAGGGACGCATCGATGCGGTTGTCCTTCGTCTTCATCAGACGGCCGACGAACGCCTTGATACGCTTGATGGCCAGCGGAGCGCGCTTGTGGAAGGTCTTCTTCTTCAGCAACTTCGACAAGTGGATCGTCGCCTCCATGCTCACGGCGTCCGGCTTGCGGCCGGTGCGCTTGCGCAGGGACGCGCGGGTCGCACCACGCACACGCGAGTTCTTCGCGGTGTTGCCGACGCCGTGGTACTTCTTGCGCTTCTCCTCGTCCATCTTCGCGATCACGCGCTTCCAGCGCTTGTCATCGCGGTTCTTGCGGCTCTCGATGGCCTTCTTGCGAGCCTCGATCAGCGCGGCCTTCTTCTCCTTGCCGAGCACCTTGCCTTTCATGCCAGCGCGAGTCATTGCTACGAATTTGCGTAATGACCTTGTTTCTGTGCGCGTGTGTGTTATTTGTTTGTCGATTTGTTTTATTGTCGAAGAAAGCGCAAGATAGGAAAATCGCGTACGAAAGACGATAAGGAGAGTTTGACTAGAGCACCACAAAATGGGGGATAGTGTGCACAACACGTGTACAGGTCATCAAGTCGGCTATATTTTTTCTCTTTTTTTTTTTTGCAAAGACTCTTACAACTTTTTAGCACGAGCGCGTTGAACTTCGTAGAGGGGGCCGCACGACGTCATCTTAAAGTTTTTTCCCTGCCGTTCGCTTCCTTTGTTTTCTTCTACAGCTTGTGAAGTGATCGTAATCAACGTTGGAAAAACGCTGTGGATTCAGCGTCAAGCACTTGCCGTGCCAAAACAACAGCTTGAAAAGACTCTGGGCAAAACGTTCATGTTTTGATGAAGCCCTGATAAACGTTCGATGTAAAAGAATGGGGGATCAACTAACGCGCTTTGCCAAAACTCTTGACCAGTCCCATCACTTTCGATATGTCGTAACGCTCCACGCGCCCTTCGAAGTTGCCCATTAACACGTACTGATGCGCTACCAAAGCTGACAACGCAGCCGCCCCTGCAGTGTTCGTTGGCGGGGAAGAAGACGGAGAAGCGGCAGCAACATTGGCTTTAACCGCTTGTGTCTTGCCAGTGTTTTTTGTCATGTCCCCGCCAATCCAGCATGTTGCTGCAGACGCCATAAAGCCGGGTCCTTCTTTGTGCATGATTTGGTTAATGTGTGTGCTCACATACTCAACTGTCCCGCCGTCAGACCACACAAGGAGCTTTAGCGGTGAGTAGTACGTGTTGAGCCCTGTGTTGCACGGCGCAGCAGCTGCGTTGACCTTCGCACTCGATGAGGCCTTCCCACGTAGTACCTTCGGCTTTCCATTGGACCCCTTTTCCCCTCCTTCCATTGCACCGTCCTTTGCGTGGATCGACGTCATCAACGGCTTTACCGCACACATGCGCCAGACCCACGCACCGGGTTTGAACAGCACGATCTTTTTCAGCAGCAGAAACGGAACACCCTTTCGGAGACAACCCCACAACAGCACGTCTCCAGTGGCGTGCCCAGAGAAAAGGTGTGTGTGTGCGCCGCTGGAGCCGCCGGTGCTCGACGCCAGACACGTGATGCGCCGGGAGTCGTACCGCAGCTCTGTAGCGAGGGGTACAGGATCGCATTGATCAATATTTCCCTGTCGACCAGCGAGCTGCAGCACGTGCTGCAGAGCAGCCGGCAGCGGGCCGCAGCGGGGCTCCGCCAGAGCCGCTGCGTCGGCTGAAACAGCGCCAGGCATGTGCCGCTGGAAGTCCTGCAAGTTAACTCGTGGCGCGGTTGAGTTCTCTGATGCAGCAGCATCTGTCCCTGCTTGACCAAAATGAGTGCACCGTCGTCGATTGTACGCAAAAGTGCTTAGCACCACGCCGTGCTCGAACTGCGGCTCATGAATCGTGCTGGGTGACCGGCGTGCATCGTCGTCCACGTCTGTTTCCCCAGCCGGGTAGGGCAGCGTGTCGTGGTAGAGCCAGTCCAGACAGTTCCACAGGCACAGCGTGCCGTCCTCTTGTCCCACCGCCAACAGCGGCATCGGCAAAGTGACGGTGGTGCACACAGAGGTAACGGCAGTGATGAGAACTGTGTGCTGCAGGCTGCGCAGGAGCACCAGCTCCGCGGAAGCCGACGTCACCTGTATGATGTGGATGTGCAGCAGGGAGGCGGCGCACAGAAATGCTGTGTCGTCAGCCCAACACGAGTCCAGCTCGCGCGATACGCTTGCGCCGCTGCCGGCATTCGCCGTAGCCGGATTCACAGTACCGTTGCTTCCGCTGCTCTTGGCGTGCTCTCGCGTTAAAGGCAGCAGCTGTAAGGTAGTGATGGCGCTGGTGCTCAGTCGGCAGGTGTTCTGGGTTCGGTACGTCATTGGACTCCACACCACCACCACGCCATCCTCGCCGCCCGTTAGCACCCAGCGTATTTCAGATTTGTAACGCACATCCGCGTAGAGGGCATCCGTTGACGGGTTGAAGGGTCCGGTTGGAGAAGAAGCTGAATTGAGCCCGAGCGACGACCCAATGGGACCGACGGAGGTCCCGGCTGAGGTGGGAGAAAAAGACGCAGCGGAGTTTGCCAGTGGGAAGCAGCGGACAGCGTTTACCCAGTGCGGGTGCCGCAGCTGCGCTTTTAGCTGCTGAGTCGCCACGTCCCAGACAAGAACGTCGCCGCTGCAGCATGCCGCGTAAGCGCAGCCACCGTATAGATCGACGTCGATGTCGTTGATCGAATCAGTCGCCCCGCGGTAGGCACAGCGCAGCGAATCAAAGGCGGCTGGAATGCTGCACATAACACAAAAGGAATCTGGATATGTCTCGAATTCAAAAACAGAAAGCGATGTTGCGCCGCAAGGTGAAGTACGCGTACGTGTGCCGGTGAAACATGCTGCTGGCACGTAAAGACACTCCAAAATGAAAACAACTCATTGGCGGTATGTGGCGTAAAACAAGGAAGACGGTAAGTGGGAAAATGAAGGCAGTTGACAGCGACAGTGAAGCCTCAATATTCGTTGCAGAATTGCAGAGTGGCGCACGCGTGGATGCTGAGAGTGTCAAGCACGATGTGTGTACTTCTTTAGGCAACGTTAGTTCTTATGCAAACTCTCTCTCTGGCTTCCATTCTCCTGGGTCCGTTGTCGCGTTTGCTGGCAGCTGTCGTTTTTGTTTTTTTTTCCTTTACACCCCACCACGTTGCTTTGCACTGATCGCAGCACAACAAACAGGAAAAAAAAAATGCTCAAGTGTTTTTGCTTGGGTTTGAGAACTGTATCGCAAAATGAAGAGTTTTTTTTTCTAGACGCTTTTGAGCCACGCAGATGGAAGAAGAAAGATAAAATCTGACGGCAAGGTGAATGAGGTATTTCAGCGGGTGCATGGTGTTCTGCGGAGGTGCAATCTGAGAAATAGCAACGATGAGGGAATGAAAACAAATCAACGGTCAAAACACGGTCAGAAGGGCAAAAAGAGCATCTGTAAAAATCTAATCTACTTGACCTGCTTGCCAGCGTTGCGCTTCCGTTCAATTTCGTCTTTTTTTCCAATTTAAGAAGGGATAACACCGCAACGGATACGCGGCAAAACCGTTTGTAAAGGCACGCTTGACGTGGCCATGTAAAACAAGAAACAGTCAAATGAGACAACAAGGTGGCATCGAATCGTCGCTACACACATAACACAGGCGAAAAGCAGAACGTCAGCGCCATCCCTGCAGAATGAAAACCTACTGCTAGGAGCGGAGACAACGGCGAATAGAACTCATTCCGATGAGCAAGACAAGACGAACTGAAACGTAAATACGCGGAGAAAGCCGTAAAAACGAAACGAAAAAAAAAGAATGGGGGAAAAGAAAAGGATATCTAGGGACGTAAATACAGAGGCTAAAAGAAAACAGAGCAAAACTCCTCAAAGAAAAAGAGCGAAGAGCATACGGTGAAAGCAAAACAGAAAAGGTCGGAATTGTTTTGATCTTTGCGCTGCACCAGACAGAGGACACAGTGGGCTGTTTGGGCTAGAAAACAAAAGAAGGTGAAAACAGATATACATAGTGAACCTCCTTGTTGAGGACCAACAGTACCCTTTTCAAAGCAACACAATCACTTCAGAAAACAACGCTTGTTTGGCACCGCCGAAAACTCTCCATGCTTACTCAGTAGTCACTCATGGAGTCAATGAAGCGCCGTATATCGTGTAATGACTCCCGTGACAGCTCCGAGCACAATACTTTGACCGCCTGAACAACACCCTCCTCCGTCGGGCCGCCGTACCCAGAAGTCGTTGACGGGTATTCATTCACAGCCTTGGCACGCGCCGGGGTCAGCGATGCTGTAGGTGCGGCAGCCGCAGACGCGTGGCCACTACCGCTAGCGTTGTTACCACCACAAGGCGTCGCACGCGGATCCTGGTGCCCGTTCACCGGTGGCGACCTGCGAATCTGCGCGTAGCTGCTCGCCACCGATCCCCGCCGCGCCTCGTTGCCAGTGGTGCCCGGCTGACTGGGCGTAGGGCCACTGCCGCTGCCGGAATTGCGTACCGTACGTCTCTGTGTCTGCCGCTCCTGCACGGTAGGTACCGTGTAGCCCTCTGTCGCCTGCGCGTACTTCGACGGTGGTGGCGCAAAGCTCAGCAGCTGTGGGAAGACACGCAGGGCGTCGTCGCGCTCTTCATCGGTAATGTTGCGATCGTCGAGCCGTTCCAGCGATGGGATTGCCGCAATCACAAAACGGCGATAGTTCGGGTCACGGCTGATCGGGTTGTCGGACAGGTTCAGCACCTCCAGGTAGGGTAGCCTGGAGAGGTGTAGAACTTGATTGATGTCACGGATGTAGTTCTTGCGCAAGTACAGCTCCGTCAGGCGGCGGCAATTCGAGATAGCGCCGAGCTCAGAAATTTCGTTTAGGGACATGGAAAGCACCTCGAGATTGGTGGCTTGCCGCAGGACGCCGATGTCCTGCAGCTGCGCGGCGCAGATGTTCAGCTTCTGGATGCGGTGGATGTCATCCACCTTCGACTTCTGCAGCACCAAATTCAACGTCAGCACACCAGCCATGTTTGCAAACTGAACACAACGGAAAGCGAATAAAAAGCAAATTCAGTGGAGACCGTAAAGAATACTGATACGGTGTTTTAAGGACTTCAGTAAAAGCGACTAGTTCGGTAAAAGTGAAGCAATTCTACTGCTCAAGAGAGAACGTACAATGATGTGGCTTGAGACCAATTATGCTGATGTTCTCTCCAGCAATCACTTTTCTATGAACAAGGAAGCGGTACAAAATGAACGCCAGTCGTTTTGAAGGAGTGAGGAGACACACAAAGAAATCAAAATGAAGGAAGGAGAAACTATCGAAAAGCCATAGTGTGCTTGTGTCTGTGGGCGCTGTTACGGGACAGGAGAATAACAAAAAGCCTGCGTCTGCGTGAAAGTAGCTTTGCTCAACTGTAGTCCAGAAACGTGAATGACAGTCTTTAAAAAACCATGTATCAGGCGTTTCAGCTGTTGTTGCTGTTTGCAGTGTCTTTCCTACTGAAAACCAAAACCAGAATTCAGCAGAGCAACAGGAGTCTGGTTTCAAACAGGCGAAAACAATTATAAGTGTCGCTCAAATCCACAATCGAAGAGTGGCCCGATTAATGTTTCATATGCGTCAGACGTATTCAGATAAGCACACAGCCCTTCCACCTGCATTACTATGTCCGCATCTTTCGCTCACGATCCCAGACGTGCTTGGCAAATGCCACCACGAACAACGACTGATGCGGCTTTCCCGGTTCCGGTTGGTGATACGTCTGCACCTCCGCCTCAAAACCTATGGACTGCAGAGCGCCCTGAACAATACCGCCCATGAAGCTTGCGTAGTTCACATTCCACCGTCCCTCGCTGTCAATGTAATCTGGAGAGGGATGTACGTACTTCAAGACCAGAGGATCACTATCAAATAAGAAAAAGCGGTCAGAGTTGCTCTCGCGCTGGACGTCGCTGGCGGCGCGGCCAAACCAGCGCAACCACAACTTCTCCTGCAACAGCTTCAACATGGCGTCGATTGTTAGCGGCCGGCGCTGAAGGTCGACTGCGTCGCGGACAGAGGAAAGCATGATCAGCCGCATGCCAACGTGCGCGCCGAGCGACGTCAGACGCGCCTCAACTTCCTCGACGTTCTTTACCTTTGATGGAAATGTGTAGGCGCGGACACACAATTCGGAAAACAGGAAGCTGAACGCCGACAAAGCCACCTGAGTGTGTTCACTCGACGAGAGGTCCCCGTCGCCCTTCTCGCTCACCACCTTCCCAGTTGCCACCACACGCGGACGTGACATCGCGTACGTATATATATATATATATATATATATATATATGTGGGCGGGTTCAGCAACCAACTGATCAACAAACAAAGATGCGTTTGCACCCGAAAGAGCGATAGAGAATAATGAGTTAAAAAAAAAACGAGAATAACGCAAGTATCGCCTTTATATGACGTGGCGTACCAACACCAACGCCGGCTCGATTGCAGCGACGTCAAGGGATGTACGCAAGTCTCTTCTATACCGTGAGCCAGAATGTGAATGCGAAAAGTAGCTGTACATTCTGATGCGAGAGGGGAGAAGATGTGAGGAAGAGAAGAGCATGGTAAAGGTAAAAAAAGAGTGGTGCATGAACCGAAAAAACGTACTGTCTCCGCCATTGGTTTGAACAATTCACGTGAAACAAGGCGTCACTGGCACCCTCAACGACACCCCACCTGCTTCAGACAAAAATTTGCCACTACATCGTAAGAGAGCTGCAGGAGGCGATGTCTTGCTGCCAGAGGCGACTGTCATTCACACACGGGACGTTTTCGTGCTGTTTTGCCCTTTCTAAAAATTGAAAAACTGAAGGAAAACATGTTTACTTGTCGCAGAGAAACCACCTTGTAATCGCCCTGCTGACGCAGGAAGGAAACAAAGGAGAAAGACGAAGTAATAAAGGCAACACAAACGCACCAAAAGCCCCTTTGTGCGTGAAAAATAGCGAAGGGGAAAAAGCGAACACTGCAAAACAACAAAAACAGCAAAAGAGACTTGGGAAATTGCTTCGTCCCTTCGTCATCACCACTAACGCCAGATGATAAAAACAACAATAATAATGATCAATAATTAATAGCAATTGCCGTTCCCAGGGAAGTTGGATTAAGCATATGTAATGTTAGGTAAACAGAGAAGAAAGCAGCTATACTAACAAAAAAACGAACGCGATAGGAAAGTTCATCCTCAAGTGAAAGCCATCGTAAAACAGAGCAACACCTACACACGCATTAAAAACAGAAGCGGAAAGTCGAACGCCCCCTCTATTGTTGTGTATTGACGTATCGACTTCAGCGCGAAAACAAGCATACATGAACGCAACTCTGAAAGAGAAGAAACGACACGATAAAGTGATAACACACGAACGAAAGAAAAGTGAAAACAGAAGTCTGACACTTGAACGTTGGATTCCCCGCAGTTTTCACACACAGCTAAAGAAGTTTGAAAAAAAAAAAAGAAAAAAAAGATGTGCACTTTAAAAAAAAAGTGTAAGAGCCTTAGGAAGAGGTGCGAAGAAAGCGAGAACAACACGGACACAAATCCGAGTCCTCATGAAGGTCGGTAATTCAAGCTCTTTCTTTCCCTCTGTATTACACCGTTTCACAGGAGCAAAACGGAAAACGGTGGGAAAAAAAAAATAAATGAAGAATTCGCAATCTCCCTCCTCGTTGAGCGACTTTGTGGAGTCATCAAAACTGCGGGACTCTTACGAAGACAGCCGCACTAACCATCATCGAGTGATTAAGAAAGCCACACTAAGAACGAGTTTGCAAAACGGGGAAGCAACATAGCAGAAGATCCTGACTGTGAAAACAAAAAAGAGAACTATAGAAGGGGGAAAAGCAAACCTACAGCAGCGACTTGCAGCGGAACCCGGAAGACAAAAACGATGACTTCACAAAACGAGAGGAGCGTCATCAGCAACGTGTTTCGAAAAGCGGAGTTGTGGCTGAATTCAGTTCCCTTAAGAAAAACAAAGTTCAAATCTCGTCGTCGACCTCGGAGAAGAAAAAACACTTGGTTTATTTAAATCCCGGTGGAATGACCGGCATAGAAAACCCCCGACGATGAGTTTTAGAAACGGGACACCAATTACTTATCTTTCCGTTTTAGCATACTACGCGTCTTTCAGTCGAATTCGAGTGGTTTTACTGCCTTTGTACGACACAGCTTTTCGTCTATGGCGCCTGTATGTGTTTTTCAAACTCTGGCCGCGTAGGTGTGCGGATTCCCAGCGCACTTCTGGTCGGCAAGGCGGCGCTGGTGAAATACTGGAAAAGCAACGAGTTTATGGAAACCGTAACGTGCCCCGAGAAAATACTGGGTGCGGTTTCTTCGTGAACGAGCACTGAGGTCAACCAGTCCCTCATTCTTCCGGGGACTTTCCCGTGCACCTCACATTTGTCTTCAAAGCAAGCCCAAGAGCCTACTGAAACTGTGGCTCTCTGGACGTGCTGACGCTCGTGCTGCTAGAGGTGTTCCCTACGTTGCCGATGCTATTTGTAGTAGCTCGCAGAGAACTTCTGGCGACCTGATTCGTGGTGCGGATCGCCCACAGACACTTCTCGTACAGAACAAACGCCATCACCGTCGAGGGAATCACACGAGCCACGTTCACCGGCAGCCCCCGGTACATGCCGAGAAGGCCTTCGCTGCGCCAGATGGTCTGCAGTCCGATCCACATACTCTTGTACTCGCGGTTACCGTGGTTGCGCTGGTCCTGCAAGCGTGTTCGGATCACTTCTAGCGGGTTGAAGAGGCAGCACGCCACCGCCTTTGAGAACGCAGAGGCCACTGCGACCTGCAGCGGCGAGGGGTCTTCGTGGTTCGTGAAGCAGTTGCGACGAAACCATTCGTAGATCGTCACCTGAACTGTGGTGTTGCTCGTGAGGACAATTTGCGGGCCGAAGCCGCGAAACATGGCTGCCCAACCTTCGCGCTGCACAATGGCACGAACGCCGCCCCAACCAGATGGCAGCGGCTGCGCCGGTATTCCATTGACCACTTGGTGTCCATCGAAGAGCTGACGGCGCGTCTTGAGAACATGCAGCGGGGTGATGGTCGCCCCGGTGATGGTCGACGCGACGCAGGCACTCAGGAAATCACGGCCGGAGGCCTCAAAGGCAGAGTTGCTTAGCCGGTCGCCCAGCAGCTCCGTCACGTGCTGCTGAGCAAAGCGGAAGGTGAGGAGGTACAAGCCCCAGCCGAGGCTGTGCGACACGACGGACACGCCGATGCCCTTGTACATGCCACGCAAGCCCTCCTGCAGGACGATTTCATGGGCGGAGCGCAGCGGCATTGTGCGGCTTCCCTGGTGGAGGGTGTGCATGCGCGTGCGCAGAAAGTCAAGGGGGTAGAACATCATCATTGCCACAGATCCACCCAGGACGCCGGCGACACCGTGCATCCACGGATGCTCGCCTTTTGCCAGCGCCGAGGTGGACACAGTCGACGAGGAAGACGGAGAGGATACGTGCGACATGTGGAACTACGGAGAGAAGAGAAACGGAAGCGAAAAGAACTTGGGGAAAAGGTACGACTGGTGGTCGTTTGAAGACACCCAAAGACTGTCAAATGAAAAAAGCAAATAATACGTTCACAATCACGACAGACGTACTGTGGAGGACGTGTGCATTCAGGGCAAAGGAAAAGCAAATGCTGATCACTCAAACGAGGGAAAACAAAGAAGCAAAGTGAAAGGCAAGCGTGCTGTCTGACAAAGCGGAGGTACTTTTGTGCCAATGGGAAGCTGGTGAAAGAGGAGCTGAAACAAAAAAAGATGTGAGAGAATGAAACAAGCTCGGGGCAAGCTGCCGTTTGGCGAAGAGTACTAATAATAAATAACAGCAATTGTGGTTGTTGTCCGAGAGTGAAGAAGTGAAACAAAAAAACGCTACAATAAAAAGGCCTGGTATGGCGGTCCAGCGACAAAGCGTGAGAGGAAGAAAAAGAAGAGGTGTCCAACTGCACACTCTTCGGGGAATATAAAGTTAAAGTAGAGTACCGGGTGCTAATAGCTTCCTAAATGAGGACGCCACGTGAGATACTCTCACAGTGAACTCAAACTTGGACTAAAAGGTAAGGGGAAAACAAAAGAACTGTAGATGATAGTAGGAGGCACTGAGAAACGGAAGATGAAAGAAGACAAAACGGGTAGAGTTTCTTAACAGAGTTAATTATGAGAAGATAGTTCCGTAGGGAAAGTTATCAAGAGAAGCAAAGAAAAAAGGAAAAGGTAATGACGTTGATCAATAATGAAATACCTGCGTTGGTGCTTTGTGAGACTATCATGCACACACAGACACAAACAAGCTCTCTGAGAGAATCCTGAAAGAGAAACGGCAGTAGTGTGTTTATGTTTGTCAGAAATGCCGATTGTCGAGGTAGAAGCAAAGGAAGGAAAGCAAAAGGAAGTTCGAGAATGAAAGAGAGAATGCTTTTTTTTTTTTGAGAAGCGAGGAAGAAATCTCTTCTAGAGTTAGCTAGAAGAAGAGCAGCATTTGTTTTCGCGTTTCAGTGAAAGCAGAGAGTGAGAGCGCTCCCTTGTATTGTCTGCCACATGTCTCCGTTGAACGGACCGCAATCAAATGAAAAGACAACAGCAATGCGATTCGAGACCATCCATTGTTCTTGCTGCAAGCGCATTTTCCACTCTTGGGATTGCTGCCCTCGCGATCAAAAAAAAAAAAAATAGACAACGCAGCAACAAAGACCATCTTCACAGAATTTCTAGCCGCTCCTTCCGATTAAGCTGCTATTTTGATGTTATTGATTTGTTTTTGCTTTTGTTTTTTGTTTTTTGCTTTCCCCACTTTTAACGAAAGAAACAATCCATACGGTGGTACCAACAGGAAGTGATGCTACTCGTACACTGACAAAGTGAGAAGGGAAAACCAAAAAAAAAAAAATTTCCGAGTTGAAGTGCGGTATGGTTGTTGGTATAAGTGACAGCGAGGCAACTAAGAGGGGAAAAACAAAACATCAGAAAAGGAGGAAACGATCAAAAATAAAGAAGAGAATCCATCACCTTTCTATCCTTGCTTGTCCCGGCAAAATGATGTACGGTAACTCACTGGACAGTGGCCGGGTTTCCCCCTTTTTGCCTGTTGCACCGCCCCTTCGACGAATAAACCGTGATTATAAATCGAAAACAGTAAAAGGCCAAGTAAAAGAGAATCAAGACAACAGAAAAAACAGTAATAATAATAATAATATATATATATATATATATATTTGTATGGTTGCTCTCTTCCCGACGCGCGTCAAAGCAAAACTCACTTACAACAAAGTACACCACACTCACTCACGTTAGCAGCGCTTACCTGCAAACCCGCCAACCAGCATTGCCTTAGGCCTCAGTGTTGCACTGCCGGCAACTGCGATCAGTTTTCTTCTGAGTCGAATCGTGTGTGCTCATTTGCTTGTTTCTTTGTTGCTGTTGCTGTTGTTTTGCTCTCCTTTCCGCATAAGAAAAGCTCAATAAAAAGGATCGGATACTTCATGAAAACGGACGTGTAGCCGTGAAGATGTGATTCCGACTGGAAGGGGGAGCTACGGAACACCAGAAAAGGAAGAAACGGTGCAATCCTAACTCAGTGGTACTCCATTCAACAAAAGTAGTGGACAAGAAAACAAAAAGTGACAATAGAGTGATGAAACAACAGTAACAAACTCATTAAAATGAAGGGTAGCGAAAAGCTAAAAAAAAAGAGTTCCTCTCATTGCCTTTCCATAGTCCTCTTTGTTCTTATTGCTTCTCCATTTACTGCATCGTCGGCCAGTTGAAAGATTCGCGGCCCTCCTTGTCCACACGCTCGTAGCCGTGGCGGCCGAAGACGTCGCGCTGCAGCGACACAAGCTGGCCGTACGGCAGTACAGGCTGGTACATGGCGTTCACGTACGCGAGCGAGGCCAACATAACCGGGAGCGAGACGGCGGTGCTTGTCGTCAGCAGCGCCACAATGTTGCGGTACTCCTGCAGGCCCTCACCGATCTCCTTCGTGAAAGCGTCCATCAGGTTCGGCAGATTCGGATCCTTCTCGAAGGCTTTCGTCATGGGCATCAGCAGGTAGCCCTGCAGAATGCAACCGGCGCGGAAGGTCGCGATGGTGGCAGGGAGGTTCAGGCCGAAGCCGTACACCTTGTCCAGCTCACGTAAGCACTGGAACATCTGCGCGTAACTCGCGATGATCGAGATGGAAACGGCGTGATAGAGCGCGCGCACCTCCGGCGCATTGGGGGTTTTGTCCTTCAAGACGTGGCCCGTGCCGGCCGGAAACTGCGGGAAGGCCTTCGCGTTGGCAATGCGCTCGTCCTTGTACATCGTCATCTCGCGCGAGATGACGGCCATGTTCAACGACGGCGCCGGCACACCAACCTCGAGCGCCTCCTGCGCAGACCACAGGCCAGTACCCTTGGAACCGATGCGGTCCTTCACCTTCTCCGACAGATAGTTGCCTGCCGGCTCCTTTGCGCGGCAAGCGGCGATGGAGATGTCCAGCATATACGACTTGAGAAAGCCCTCATCCTTCCACGACTGGAAGATGTCGGCGATCTCGTCGTTGTTGAAGCCGAGCGCCAGAAGGGCGTTAAAGGCCTCGCCCCAGATCTGTAGAATCGCGTACTCACCGGCGTTGTGGTACATCTTCACGCACGAGCCAGCACCGCCCTTGCCGTTGAAGGTCACGCACGGACGGCCATCCTCGGCCTTGGCGGAGGCCGCCTCGACGATCGGCCGCACCTCCTCCCAAACACTGGGGGTGCCACCAGGGAAGAAGGCCGGACCCTTGCGGGCGCCCTCCTCACCACCGGAAATGCCCATGCCGAGGAAGCGCAGGCCGCAGCTCTCGAGGTGTCCCGCACGCTTGTCTTGGTCCTTGAAGTTCGCATTACCCGTGTCAATAATGATGTCATCCTTCTCAAACACGTCCTTGAGCTGTTCAATGGTGGAGTCCGTAGCGGCGCCGGCCATGACGAGGATGAACGCCTTTCGCGGCTTCTTTAGCGAATGAGCAAAGTCCTTCATCGTCTCGTAGCCCTTCAGGTTTGCCGCGAATGGCTCATGCTCGTGCGCCTTCAGGAACTCCTGCGTCTTGGCGTACGTTCGGTTGAAGACGGCCACGTGAAATCCCTTCTCGGCGATGTTCAGGGCAAGGTTGGCGCCCATCACGCCGAGGCCGATGACACCGAGGTCGTTCGACATTTTTTTATTTTTGGTGTTGTTAGCGTTGGAGGCAAAGACTAGTCTTTCCTTTATAATAAAGACCAGATTTCAAGGGAAGCTTCCGGTTCGTATATGTAAACCAAAACACTTACAATGAGTTCAACAGGCTTAAAGATGAAAAGAAAAGCGCTAGGAAGAGACAGAAAAGTTGTATGTAGAGGAGAGTCCAAAGACAATGACTGAGAAGGCAACAGCAAAACCGCCAAAAAGAAAACGAAATGCAGTTCTGTCGGTTTATTACGAATTCACAGTCGACTAAAAACAGATGCGAAGGTTGAGACCTTCGACGTGCGGGTTGGTTGATGGTGTTTTTCGTTAATGAAGTTGTGCGGAAGCAGACGGGGGAATAGCAGGCATTGCAGGCGCGATTCGCAGAAGGTTGTGTTTTGTCAGAAATGAGATGAAAAAAAAAAGACAACTAGCATAACGGGGTGCAGGGCGAAAGAAAGTTGGTGAGCACTGCGTCCTTTTCCCTTTTTAATGCTGAACGCGGTCATTTTCTCACCATCTTTTCAAAGCCAGGCCGCCAAAACTGCTTCGGCCTCGAACTGAGGTTTATTAGCAGCCTTGTGCACTCTAGTTCCCCTTTTGTGCAGAATGTTGCTAAGTGCTGGAGGAAAAAGCGTTTGTGTTTCGTAGTTCAATTCAGTTTCTCATTTTTTTTCGTGCTACCTGATTATCAATAATTGTATGTGAATGAAAGAAACCAAAGGACAGCATACAGGAGAACTAGAACAACGCAGCTTTGTCTGTCGAGTCTACAATAAAAGTCCGAACACGGAAAACAACAGTTTACGTAGACAAGCGAATTAAAGCCCAAGGCGTGTTCAGAGAACGGAAAAGGGAAGTCCACACAACACAAAAAAAAAAAACACGATCAGTCGAGGTGGGTGGCGTCGCTGCGGTTGATGGCGAGGTTCATTCGCAACCGCTCTTGCTCAGCCTCGATGGCGCTTATGAGCTTCGCTCGCTTCGCCTTTCGTCGTGCTTGACGGGCCTGCAGACGTGCCTTCTGATGGTATCGCCGTGCTGCAACCTTCGTTGTTTTTTCATGCAAAAGCCGCACATCGCCCTCTCTTTTTTTTTTTTCGTTGTCTTCACTCATGACTGTGATGGGGAGATTACTCGATTTTCCCATCAGCTCCTTGAGCGGCCGACGCAGTCGCCGCCGCTTTGCCGCCTCCCTCTCCAACCACGCTGCCGTCTCCACTGGGCCTGCCCCCGCCACCACCAGGACAAGCTGACCTTTACGCAGCAGCAGCTGTGCCTCCTGACGTAAATAGAAACCAACAAGCCGCTCTGCCGTGTCAGCGTGCAGTGACTCGTTCAACTTCGTCAGTTCGTGCGTGACGTACACGCGGCGATGTGGCATCACGGCAGCAATGTCCTGTAGCACGAGCAGCAGTCGGCGCGGCACCTCGTAAAAAACGCAGGGAAAGGTAGAGGGAGCCACGACGGTGCGCAGCAACCGCAGACGAGCTCCGTGCGAGTCAGGCAGAACATTGCCGAAGAAGAAGGACCCATCTTGAAACGACTGCGGCGCCAGACTCTCAGTTTCTGTGCCGTCGTCACTGCTGTTGTTCGACTTTTGCGGGGACTCGAAAGGCGACATCGTGAGCCCCGAAACTGCCAGTGCGCTCATCAGGGCCGACGCACCAGGCACCGCCGTCACGCGGATCCCACTGTGTTGCATCTCTTGCACCAACTCCCCGCCCACGTCGCCGACGCACGGGGTGCCGCTGGTCGTGACGAAGGCCATGCTGCGGCCACCTTTCAGCATCTCCACGAGCTTCTCCCGCGTCGCGGTGCGGTTGCTGCGGCTGTAGTGAATGAGCCGCCCCTGGTTTGGGATGTGGACGAGGTCCAGCAGCGTCTTAGTCGCCGGGCGGTCCGTCGTGACAATGTAGTCCACGCCGCGCAGTACGTCGAGAGCACGCAGGGTGAAGTCTTTGAGGTTACCGATGGGAACGGAGACGACATGGAGAGCGGCCTTGTCGATGTTCGACGGCTTCGTGAGCGGGTCAACTGCGTCCTCAGCGGTGACGCGGTTTCTGCGATAGTGGAAGGTGCCGCTGCGAAGCGGTGTCGTGTAGGAGAAGTAGCGTGTTGCGGTGAGAAGGGCACGGGTGGATGACTTTGCAGAGGAGGCAGTTTTCAAAGCTTGTGTGTGAACTCTTGGAAATATCCTCGGCTGCGTGGCGACCACTTGTGACAGAGTAAGAGCCGCGCTACGGCGCATCACTGACCAACCCAACATCGTGAATGATGCTGCAACAGCTGATGTGTGTGTGTGTGTGTGTGTGTGTGTGTGTGTGTGTGTGTGTGTGTGTATGCGGTAGAGAACCCTTGGGTGTTTCAGTAAAGTTAAAAGAGTTACTGATACTCAGCTTGAGAAGGAGAAGACAAAGGGAGATTGATGGTCGAGGTTTGGTGGTGGGAAAAGGGAAAAGGACGGCGTCAACCATCGAGTGTTCTTTTTTTTTTTCACGTAGGTCTGCCGGACGTCGATAACCGTGCGGTACAAGCTGAGACCCTCTTAAACGCTCCCCACTGAAGCTGGAAACTATCTCAAGGGATGTTACCTCTTAGCCAAAGCGTGCCGATGAAACTCAATGAACTGAACCTTCGCCGCTACGCCGTTAAATCTGTTACTTTGTCAAATAAAGTGTGTGTGTTTTCTTTCCCTCATAAGTTAAACGTTGATTAGGCGCACTTATCAATTGAAATATCACCAAAGGAGTCAAGAGCAACCACAGTAACAAGTGCGCAGAAACACTTGCACCAAATTAGGTTCCATCACACGAAGCACCACTTTTATTGCTAGCCTCTACTTCAAAATACTATCGAAGACGGTGAAGCTACCGCAAGCTCCAGCTACATCGGCAGACACATCCGTCCCGAAAATGAACCCGTAGAGGCGGAGCAGCACTGTTTTCTCGGCGAACATATTGTCTGCTTCCTTCTGAAACAAGACGTCTGCGCCGTTTTCCGCGTGGTCGTCATCCTGCGCCGTCTCTTCCTCTCCCCCTTCGTCTGTATCTGCCTTAACTGCTGTTGATATGTTAGCTGCTTCATCCTCCCTTGACTCAGCAGCTCCCACGGCGCTTACGCCGGCAATGGCCAAGATTGATTGCCCGACGGCGGAAGTACTTGTCAGCTGACCGGCCGTGTAGAGCTCACGAAGAAGGCGCACCACCGCCAAGAGACAGGACACCTGGTCCCGCGGCGCCTCCTGCGGGCCCCAAACGCAATGCGAGCAAATCGCAGACGCCGCCTCGCGAATAGTTGACGTGTCATCCACCAGTAGTCGCAACATGATAACTAAGAGTGCCACGGCACTTTCCGGGCAAGAAACCGAAGAGGAAGACTCAACAGACTCCTTAGAACTTATCACAGCGACCACGCTGCGGCGCAGGAAAGCCTGTGCCGTTCGTAGAGCCTTTACGACGGCAAGGCGAGACTCCAGCGGCTGCTCGGGCGCTGCACAGAAGGCGAGCATGTGCACAACACGTGAGGAAATGGCGTGTGCGGACGTTACGTACATGTCGTAGCAGGTGACCAGATCCAGCGCGGCACTGCAGACATCGGAGTTTTGCCACAGTGCACGTTCGGGAACGAGCACTGCAGCGTCAATGTCGTTGATGTTAGTGCTATTGTCAGCAGTACCAGCAACAGAAGTGAAAATAGCGACAACTGTCTCGTACAGTTGGTGGATTCCATTAGAGCCGTCTGCATCACACATGCTGCTCGTCGATAGGGAAATTGACATAGCTACGAAGCGTAGGTGGGTAACAAGCTGTCCACATGCGACGCCGCCAATGTTTGTAATGGCTGCTCTAGGCGTTGCACATGCGGCACCAGCAGGACTACTAGCGAAGAAATTGTTTAAACTCTGCAGCACCAAGAAGGAGATGTCGTACCGCACCGCACCAGCCAGCACCCGCAAGATACTCGCAGTTGCCTCCATGTCCAGACACACGATCTTGTCGTCGCTGTAGTGAATCAACTGCGCTGCGATCCACGAAACAAGGTTGTGCTCTCCGTTGCGTATCCCCAACGCGGCCACCTCGTGGTGAAGCACACGTGTCAGCCGCTGCCGTTCCTCCGTCGACCACGCCCCAATTGGTGCGCGATGCTGCGCCGCGGTGAACACGATGATCGCACTGGCACCCTCCATCACACTGCCTCGCTCCAGCACACCTTGGCTGGACATCAAGTAGGCCTCTAACACAGACACGCAGAGGATACGGAGTGCCCCTTGCTGTGTTGCGCTGAGGTGCTGTTGTGGGCCGTAGTAGACGAGGTCGGCCAACAGGGCAAATAACGCAGCGGCGACAGTTGGGCACACGGCACAGACGCGCACGAGGACAGCTTGACAGGAGAGTACCACATCGCAGACAGCGTGGCAGACCATCTCGGCGACGGTAGAGGTGGCATAACTGCTGCGCTTCTGCTTGTAATGGCGGCGCAACGTGCCGACGTACTGGGCGTGGAACTGTAGCAGTTGAAGTAACGCACCGTGGCACGCATTCAACCCACCATCAACAGCCGAATTAGCACCAGAGCCTTTACCCATTTCTTGCTGTTCCGTCTGCTCCCCCCCTTTGTGCTGGTCTTTCGAGGGAGCTTCGTACGGCTGCAAGGAGAGGCCACGCTTCGCTCGCGCAATGAAGCGGGGCAACGAGGCGATGGGCACCAGGCAGCACAGCGCCACCGCACTCGCCGAGCGCACCATTAGACTGGGCGAGCCCGCGCATTGCAGCACCGCCTCTGACATCCGGGCCGCGTCGTCCCACTCGCTGTGGCTGGCCTTCGTCAGGAGATGCGGCGGGTCGGGCGAGAGCATCGAGAGAAACTGCAGCACAGGGAAGAGGGCCATGTTAACTTCTGCGGTGGAAGTGGTAGCAGCCGTTATCGTTGTTGTCGCTGTCGATGCGCCCACAAGCCCGTTGTTGCCTGTCAGCTCTGCATAAGCGTAAGCCACACCGCGCGGCGTCCGCTTCGCCACGTCGTGCAGCGATGTGTTCACACCAGACCCGCCGGTGGACGGATGCTCGCCAACGAAGCGGTGAATGACCGCGGAGAAGAGCATTAAGGAGCTGTTGCGGGTGTACCAGCTGGCGTCGTGAAAGCCCTCCGTTGCTAACGAGAAGGCCTCTTCGATGTAGGCCACTGCCCGGTCGGCGAATACCTTATCCTCAAATATGAACTTCATTACGTTCAACGCATTGGAGCGCTGGCTGCGGCGCACGTCGTCGGCGGTGCTGCCGAGGTTGTTTGAGTTGCTGACAGTGCCTTTAGGCAGAGGGAAGTCGCCGTGAGCAACACGCATTAGCTGACGCATCGCAATTGGGAAGAGGCAGTACGGCACCGTAGTGTCCTCCGCCTCCAGGACTGCCAGAATAGCGTGTGGCAGCCCTTGACTGCGGCGCAGCATGCGAGCCATGTCGCCCGACGTCACACCCTCGGGACCCAGCAGGTACGCGAGCAGCTCCGCCGGTAGCTGATAGAACTGCGGAGCACGGGAGCGCACCAACGTAGCAGTCAGCGTTTTGAGAGCCTCGCGGACGCAACGCATGACGCCATTGTGCTTTGTGAGCAGCAGGGCGTGCACGAGCTCGTAGGTCGTGGCACGCACCGCGTCGAACGGAAGCAGATGCACCGGCCGCACCTTCAGCACGCGGTCAACGGCGGTCGTCGCCACCCGCATACTGAGCCACGTGTTGTTTACCACTCCGCGCATAACGCATTCCGCCTCGGGGCAGCTGCGGTCGTAGACGTGGCCGCGGCAGTCCACCACCTCATTCCCACCGAGTCCGGCCGTCGCACCGGCGGACACCGTCTCCGTCCCCACGAGAGAGCTGCAAGTGCGCAACACAACACAGCAGCACTCCAGGAGCTGTGTGCACGCCTCCGCATGAACGGCACTCGCAGTTGGATCGGCAGCCTCAGTCATCGAGGGGGCACGCGCCAACTTCCGCTCCACGGTAGCCATGTAAACAAGAAGCTCCGCGCATAGCGACAGAGAGCCGTGCAGTGGGTTAGCCTGGATATACGCGTACGATGCGCTGCCGCTCATGGCACTCATCGCGGCGCACTTATCCATCACCGACTTGCGCTCTGTCTCGAGAAGGGCGTTGAGTCGATTCAGCTCCTCGAGCGGGTAGCGTTGCACATTCGCTTGAGCCTCAGCGGAGCGGGTCGCAAAGAGCACGAAGCGCTGTACAGCACCCTCGGCATTGCGATACGTGTGCGCTTTGAGTAGATCTTGGTGAGCCTGGTGCATCATCACTGCGCAAGAAGCCGCAGCGACACTGTTATTATTTATGTTGCTGGCCGCCGTGGCTTCTGCAAAAACCGCGGACGGGGCCAAGTCGCAGAAGAGGTAGAGTAGCTCCCGTGCACTGTCACGCGCCTGTGACCACCCGTCGGACAAGGTGGACATCAAAGACGGCACTACGGAAAGTTGAAGGAGACTTTGTTGCGGCTGCAACGACGCGCTGTTATTTGCTGCCACCCAGGCACTCTCGTCAGCATGTGCGTCTTTCACAACGGTTCGCAGACCCTGCAGAAGTATACGGTAGCCCATCATGGCCGTTAAGCGCCGTTCCACCGCAAACCCCACGCTGGAGCGGAGACTCACACCGATGTTCTGCGCGAAAATACCCGCCATCTTCACGCAGTGCTGCATCACAGCGTGGCGGTATGCAGCCGTGCCCAGCTCCAACACTTCGGCCACTCCGCTCGCTGCTCCTACTGCTGCTGTGCTGGTCACCTTCTCTTGTGGAGCTGTTTGTTTCTCGACGCGCTGCTTCTTCGCTGCCTGTGCTGACTCGCTGGCCGCAGCTTTTGTGCCTTTGCTCGCGTAGCTCTCCATCAACCGGTGAACCCACTTCTTCAGCATTTCAAGGAGGCCCTTTCGCGCCGTGCTGTCACCGCCTAGGTGCATGTTCAACACAAGATACTCCTCTACCTTCAGCAGCTGCCACGGCTGTACCGCATGGATCTTCTTGCTGCCGAGCACGCAGAGGCACAGCGCCGTGTTGCGGACGTCGTAGTTGAGGCTGTACGTACTCGCCCCCAGCACTGACAGCACGGTGCTGCCCGGGGCGAGAAAAGGCACAATGTCGATACCCACCCCACGAGCGCGAGAAAGAACCTCTACCACGCCCTGCTCTACTCGTTCGAATTTGTGTGAATTCCCGGTATGATTAGAGAACGCGTTTGAGCTTGCATTAGGCGTATTGCTCTCTACAATAGTGAAGAGAATGTCCTGCAGCAACGTCGGATCTTGCTTTACCAGCGGTGCGACAAAGTGGGCCGTGATGTGTGACACATTCACGGCCTCGCTCACGTTGGACGACACGCTGACGTAGCCTTTCTCCGTGATAGCCTTTGCCAATGGCTCCACGATTCCCTTGCGGAGCAGCAACGTCGCGTTCTCGGAAACATCTCGCTGAGCAGCGGTGGAAGTTTTCGTTGAAGCGGCGCCAGTTCCAGCGCATTTGATGGCGCGTGCAAGCTGCGCAAACACGTCTCCCGCAACGTTCCCTATCTTGTGATTACTCGCACCGGACAGCAGCGCACGTGAAAAGGCGGCCACAGCATCACACGGTGAGTTATCATGGTGGTAGTAACTCTGTAGCACGTTAATAAAACGATTGAGCGGCATCATGGACATGTGACCGAGCAGCGCATGATACTTGCCTCGCCGCTCCGCCTGCACGTCTAAAATTTGATCCAGTGTTACAACGGTGTTTGCCCCGTCTCCCACATCCTCAGCAGCAGTGGTGGTGTTGGCGTCTATGTCAGAAAGGTGCTGCTCACGGCACATGCGGAGAGTGTCACTAATCTTTAAAATCTCGTTGTACGTACCGTAGAGAGCGCCGGACATCTGCTGCGTGCCATCGTCCCACAAGGCCATGATGAGCTGCGTCGAGAAGGTCAGCATCATCTGCAGCTTCGGTGTAGTGGTGCAGAGCGCGCGCAAGTGACGGCGCAAGTCCTCCGTCAACGCCGCGTCCTCTCTCGCACATTTAGCAGACGTCGACAACGGCTTTGTTGGAGATAGCGGCGAACTCTGCTTCTCCGCCTCGTTCTGTGCCTTCCTCAACGCAGTCGCCGCCGTTCTCAGTACCGCGTTCACATGTCGCACGACGCTATCAACGGTCTGGATGGCCATAAAGCGTGTCTCGGGCTCCTGCACTACGTTGCAGAATTGCTGGGCGGCAGGCAAAATGATGTCATACGCCACCACTACCGGCGATGCATCGTCACCGTTGCTTTGCGGGGACAGAAGAACACCAAAGGACCTCCAATCTTCCCGAATCGGCGACGAGGCGTGCGCCAATATGCCCTTCAAGAGAGCAAAGCAGCCGTTGGGGGTAAAGGCGCTGAAGAGGTTATGCAGCGCCTTTGCGCCTGCGCCGTTGTCCGCTGCAGCCGCAACCTGTGGCTGCACCGCGCAGACGATGTTAAGTGTCACCTCGGCACACGCAAACAACTCTTTCAGCGAGTATCTTGCGGTAGGACCGGCGGGAGTGGCAAAACTGGCAGGTGGCGACGCCTTCCCCTCTTCTTCTGTTGTTGCCGCCGCTGTTGTGCTCGCCGCGCGCGTCAGATCATCTCGCAGTGCCGCGCACACCGCCGATAGAAGCCACCCATCGCAGGTGCGCACCGTCAATATGGAGGCCACCAGCAGACCCACCGCGTTCAATACGTCTTTTGGAAATATGGGTGACGAGAGCATCACCACGGTCGGTTGCAGAAAACGCGCGAGCTGTTGCGGCACGTCGTGGCCGGTGGTGTCAGATAGCATGGCAAAGGTCAGCGAGTCTATGTATTTGTGGATGTAGGTCGCTACAACACGCACGCAGAAGCGGATGTGCTCGAGGTCTTCGCCGAAGACGGTGCTACCGATTGCACCGGGTTTCGACTGCGATGATGCAGCCTCCGCACCGCATGTGTTCATCTCGGCCTCGCCCTCTTCTTCGTTTATTGCTCCCTCTTGTTCACTCTCGTCCAGATTCGTTTCAGTTTCTTGACTGATGCTAGTGTCTTCGTCAGTGCCAACGGCATCAACGCTTGAGACGCGTACCTGTGAACAGATGTGGCTCGTCGCATTGACCACCACCCACTGGAAGCACTCCGCAAGCAGCGGCAGCACCTCCAGAAAAGTGTCCTTAAAGATCGACGGCATCATGGGCATGAGTGTGCTCGTGAGTCCATCCACCGAATTCAGAAAGCTAAGAACGGCGTCGCGAGAAGCAACATCGCTGCAGCTGTTGCCGATCGCGTCGCCAGACGGTGTAGGGAAGTATAGCGCAGCAGCAGCGTCGGTGGACGACTTAGTACTCGTAAACAGCGAGTTTGCGCCAGCATTTGCATCTATTTTGCGCAGCACGCGTGTCGCGTACATGTCTCGTACCACGGCTTCGGTGGCAGCGTCTGGCGACGGCATCAGGATGCGCAGCAGCGTCATCAGAGCACGGTGCAGGTAGCGGACACGGGAATCTAGCAGCATCGGCACGACCACCCCTAATGCCAGTGTGCGGCACCACATGTAGAGCTCTCCTGAAGCGGCTGTAAGCATCGGTCCCAGTTTCGGTTTCGGGACGTCTTTAATAGTGCCGGTTATCTTTGAAATGGCGTGCAACTGCTGAGCGGGGGTGAGGAACGGCTGGACCAGCTCGTGAAGAGCCTTGTCGGTACTCGACACTACCTTATTTGCCGCGGCAGACGTTGAGATACTTCCCCCCTGCATGTCAGGCACTAACAGCAGCAGCTGTTGCGCCACGTGCGAGATCAACTGCTGCAAGTCTTTTGGCATGTCGAAGGTACTTTGCAAGTCAGGACGGCGCTGGCGCCTCCGCGTTAGTGTGGGGTTTGACTTGCTCTCCATTTTCTTCTTTTTTGGATGTGTACGTATGCAAAGGTGGAGAATCGGGTTTTCTTCGTACGTGTGTGAATGCTTCTTGCGGTTGCTGGAAACACAAATACGGAGAAAGTGAAACGGGAAAAGATGGAGAGGAAACAAGGGTAAGTTGTTATTCACGAGGGGAAGTAGAGAGTGTGAGGAGCTACTTTCCCGTTAAAGCGTGTTTGCGGCTGCGGCAAAGAACGGTCCGTTTCACAAAATCGTGGCGCCGCTTTAAAAAATAAAAAGGACGACAGCTACTCTGCTTGAGACAGTACGTTTATTAGCCAAAAATTCAAAAGCACATATGAAGACCAGCGCTGAGTCAAGCTAGGAAAACGAGCAAAACTCCTGAGGTGGCAGAATGCACATTGTTTCCTTAATCGTTGTTTCTCTCATTGAGATTATGTTGCTCACGCATTATTTGGCGGCGTTGAATCAAAGAAAAGCTGACACAGCGAAACAAGAGATCTCACCAAAAAGAGAGGAAAACAGGATACAACGGACCTGCTTCACAGCCAGTCACTAAGATCTTTCTTTTTTTTTACTTCTGTTATATTTGTTAACTTACAAGTGAAACTGGAAGTAGGCTTTCCCTTTACTCAGCGTTGGGGAGGGGGAGGGGAGAAGAGTCCCGCGTCCGTTGCCATCCATGTGCTCATGCTCAAACACGCCAACACGTACACGACGAGCGCGCAGACGGGCGTGTGTTTCCTCTTCTCGTTAAAACAACAGCCTTTATTTCACCCACTACGGTTGACAGACACTATACTCTTAAATCGCATCACCGGAAACACGTCCGCATAAAACAACAACAGATCGCAAACAACAAGCCAGAGTTCCAAAGCGTGTATTCGAATGCGCGCACGTTTTCAGGGAATACGTTGTTGTAATAACGCCTACGAATACAGAAAAAAGGGCAAGAGAACGAGACGCAAGATGAGAAAGGATTAACAGGGAAGACACTTCGTCAGCAGTGGAATAAAATAGACGGGGCATGGCTTCACCAATCTGATCGTCGAGGCCTCAGCGAACAAGAGAAATAAAAAATGAGAAAAGCAACAGCTAATGTGACGCACTCGCAACAACCCTAGCAAACGTGCTGCAAACCTGCTTCTTAGCTCCCTCCCTTCTTTTCGTCTCCGATTGTCAGCATCTTACTCGTCGTCGTCGATGATAGGACCGTTCATGTTCAGATACAGTTCACCCATCACCTCCACTTCGTCGTCGTCATCGTCGTCGATTATGAGAGCGGTGGCAGCGGCGGACGTCGGAAAGAGAAGCACTGGTGACTGCGCCGTCATGGCCACCGCCGCGCCGCCTGGCACAGCAGACGCCGTGGCCGGTGTATCACCGGTCGGCGAGGACACCGCGGTCCACAGCTCACCGTCGTGGAACTTCTTCGTGACGTTGATGTCCGATGCGTCGACGCCGTCGACCGAGTCCAGTACCTGTTTCGGCGCGAGGCAGTGCACACCCTGTGTCACAAAGCTTGCCTGATGCTCCACCACCTCAATCTCCGTCACGAGGTTCTGCAGCTCTCGCTGCACAGCTGCGCGCAGCTCCTCGAGGTCAAAGTGGCGGTCTGCCTCTTTCAACAAAAAGTTAAACTTGCGGCGCGACAGAGGCTTCTTCGATGTGCGAAGGGCCTGCAGGTAGCCGAGAGCGCGGTTCCACTGCTCACGGAAGTCGAGGATCTGCGCAGCCTCGTTGACGCTGACGCGAAAGCGCTTCATCTGGCGGTTGCATGTGATGCCGAAGAAGACGATGTAGGTGCCCTTCGACGGCACCTCAACCGGCGCGGAGTACTCCACCTGCGGGTACAGCAGCAGCAGCGCGGCGAAGAGGTAAGTGTTGTTGACAGCTGACACACGCGCACACGTAATGGTGCTGACGAGGTTGCGAAGGTCCACGGCAACCAGGGCGGCGCCGGACTCCCACGCCACGCTGCTGGGACTGGACGTATTCGGCACTACTTTCTTCGACGTCCGCACAAAAAGCAGCGCGCCGGCGCGGTCCTTCACGTTGATTGTGCCAGCGTCGCGCACAAAGAAGAGGCGGCGCGCCAGGGCCACCGCCTCGAAGAAAGTGAAGATGGACGAATTTGTCTTGATGCACTGTGCCACGGCGCCCAGCGTCGATGCGTCGTCGAGATCGTCAACAAAAGTGTAATCGGACATCTGCACACGCAGATAGGTAACGAGGGTGCGGATGCGTTCAAGGCGGTCCTCCTTCACCTGCAGCCGAGACACGAGTGACTGCGTTGGCTGCCCGCTCGCCCTCAACCGCCACCACTCTAGAAAAACGAGGACGTCGGCCAGCAAGTCGCTCTGATTTGCAATTTCGCCCGCAAACTCAAGCCGCGACTCCAGCACGCCCTTTTTCCAGGCAGCGAAGGCCTCGCCGGACTCACCGGTGGGGAAACGGTAGGGCAACGCACACACACCTGCCACGATCACGCCGACCTCGCTGTGGCCCAGGGTACAGCAGTTGATCACCATGTGCGACAGGTCAACCTCGAGCGGCAGACGGGAGGCAATCTCGCCGGCAAAGGTGAGGCTGACATCGGATAGGTTGGCAATCAGGCATTTCTCGGAGAGGCTGTGCTTCACTTGCTCCATGCTCTCCGCATCGAGGGGATTGACCATCTCGTGGCTCGCATGCTCGATCGGCAACTGGGCACGAGAGCATTGCAACAGCGCGTCCTCGACCTCGTAGACGGTTGGCTGCGGGACCTCCGATGCCGGCAGAACCGCCTCCGCCGCCGGGGGGTAGACGGCGATGTACGCGCCGGGGTACGTTGTCCCGACCATGCCGCGCCGCTCCTCTACATCTGTCTTCGACGCCCATTCTGACACGCTGGAGGCCATGAAACCCTCCGACTTGTTCTGCAGGGCGAGGCGGCGAGTTGTGCCCAAGTCGAGCACGAAGGTGGCGTCATCGTTGCTGTAGTTCGTGAAGGACACCACGGAGTGCAGCACACAGATGCGGTGCTTCGCAGCCGTTCCGCTATCGGCGTCCTCCTTCGACAGAAAGCGGCCGGCATAAATGACGGTGTCGGGGAGCTGTTCCTTTAGGAGCGCGTCCACCATCTCGCGTGAGTCGCCGGTGAAAATGTAGATCGACTGCGGGCACGACGGCGATGCAGCGAAGATGCGGCGCACAACGGCCGTGGCGACCTGCACGGAGTGGTCGACTATCTTGCGGTGGGGACCGGGGTACTTGCCGGACTCGTCGATCGCAACGTCCAGCACCTCCATCTCGGCCAGCGCGTTTGCCTCGTCGTACGAGAAGGTAGTCACCGGTCGAACTGGCGGGGCGCCGATGGTGGCGACGGACTGGCTCGCGAAGAAGGCCTGCATCCGCCCCGTCATAGCTCCACCGACGCAAACGATGAGGTGCAGTGGCGGCGCTGCGGCGTCGAAGTTGGCGCTTTGGCGGTAGACGCGCTCACGCAGCCCCCACAAAAAGTACGAAAGGAGGGGGTTCATGCGGCTGAGGTTTGGCAGTATGAGGTGGGTGAAGGGCGCCATGCCGTGCTGCGAGGTGAGGTAAACTAGCGCAGTATCTACGTCGGTCACCCACAGTGCCGTGCTCATCTCGCCGCTAAACGACTGCCCGGTAAGTTCGCCCACTGAGCAGCTGACAGCGGTGGTGGTTGAGGCATCGGCATAAGAAGAGGAGCCGATGGCGCGTAGCGCGGCCGCCACGTCAGACACATCCGAGTAGTGCGGCACCACCACGAGCACCTTTTCGCTGCCCTGGCGACTCACTGCAACGGCGAGGCGCAGCGCTGTGAAGGAACGCTGGAGTAGCACAACCTGATGCAAGGCCGCCTCTGCCAAACCTGTAACGGACGCCATATTGCTGTCGGCACCGCTCCCACCTGCAGCGGCCGCAACGTTCTGCGACTCGATGAGTTCGCCGAGCTTCTTCGAGACCGCAATCGGGTCGGAAGACGGCTTGTGGAAGTCCGTGCGCATCGTTTTGTTACCACCAAAAACAACACCCTGACCGACCTGAGCGATCGCGTCAAGGTCAAACTTGAGAACATTCGACTCTGCCCCGGCGGGGGCGACGTAGCTGGAGTTCCCCGTGGCAGCAGTCGCACCACCAACGACAGCTGTAGCACCAGCAGCAACGGCAGCGGCCCCGTTCGCTGCATTGATACTGTCCGTACTGCTGTTGTTGTTGTTCCCGCTGGCCTCGGCACCACCCCCGGTGGCGTTGGAACCCCTGCTCTCGTTGGGGCCAGAAACAATCGTCGCGGCAGCAGCTGAAGCCTTCGTCTTGGACGGACTGTACCGCTTCTTACCCATGAGTACCTCAATGTTGAACTGCAGGGTGGTGTTCGGGTCGGTGGGGAGGGCCGCGCCGACACCGCTGGGCGGCAGCGATCCAGGCGATATCGTGCCCGGCGAGTCCACCGCCGCCACTGCCGGCGAAGAAGAAATCTTTCCACCCTTTCTACCTTGACGAGGTGCAATCGGCATCTGACGTGTGTGTTTGTGTATATCTGGGTTTTGCTTGTTCTTTTAATTTACTTTTCTCTTTTTCGTTGTTGGTAATAAAACGAGTACCGAAAAATGGAAAGATCAAAGAAAAGCAATAAACGGAAACGAGAAATGTAAAGGGGGAAAAACGCGGCGCACGAGCCCAAGACACGGGCAGGAAATGAAAGCTTTGGAGAAGGAAGGGGGATGAGAAGACTATTCAAGAAACGACGATGTAATCTTCGAAGATCTCCACCTTTCCTTCTCCTTTTCTATCCAAACTGAGCGATGTATAGTTGTGTCGCACGCAACGTTCTTACGTTATCTGTTTTTGGTTGTTGTTCTTTTGTCGACGACTTCACGTGACCGCTGCTTATTACTAGGAGGATAGGCTTTGGCTCGCCTGAAGAAGGAAAAGATAGAAAGATGAAGGAATAACCGTGAACCTACGCCCCTGTATGTATTTACTTTTGCCTCAAGAAACTGGTGAATAACGAAAACTGTGATTTTTATTTTACTGTTATGGGTAGGGTAGAGTCGTGAAGGGGGCTCTCTACCCTGCCGGGCTGGGGAACTGTGACCGTTCAGGGCGACACTCATAAAAAAAAAAGCGAGTGTAAAATGCAGTGGAGAGGAAAACTAAAGCAAAAAAGTTGCTCGCTAATTCAATGGCAACAGCAGAAGCGATCATGTTTCTTTTTTTTTTCGCTCGTGGAGCTGGAGTGGACTTCACCCCACCTAAAATTGTCGCCGGTACGTTCCCAACGGTAAAATCTGCGTGTGAAGACAAAGCACCAGTACCGTAGCCGTTGCAAGCAGCGAGTAAAAAGAGGTCCACAAAAAGTAGCGTTTTGTTTTTCTTCCAGCTTAATAGATTGGATCCGTCAATACACCGCCCTCACCCGGCTGCCGGGGAAAACGAAAATGAACGGCACCCTTGCCCGTTTCTACAACTCAGGTAATCAGGTCAGTTTTTTGTCCCTCTCTTCTTTTAGCAGCCGTGCTGGCACCTGCTCTTACTTTCACTCTTTAGCCCTGAGGCATCTTTGTCGTTACCCAGAAACCGGTGCGTTTGTTAAACTTGTCCTCTTGCACATTCCTCTCCCACACAGGCCGGGTACGGTCGTAGTTGGCGAGACGGACCATGTAACGCGTCGTAGCTTCCCACTCGGACTGCACTTCTGCATTCACCGGTGGGGCGGCAGCAGAAGTAGATGCTGTGCCCGTCTGCCGCCACTCCCCTTCCACCTCTGCCTCCTCATCAGCGTCTGCCTCCTCGCGGTGACCCACCGGCGGTGCCGCCGCGCCACCGCCACCGCTAGAGTTCTTTGCTGCTTGCTTGATCATCAATGCATCACGGCGGCGAATTGCGTCCTCAAAGGTGACGCCCAAGTGCTCCGTGATGGAGTGCGACACACGCAATACCTCCTTGCGCAGCTCGTCGTCGCCGGCTGCCTGCAACTCAGGTCGCACGAAGCGCAGGTAGGTGGAGAGGCAGTGCACCTCTGCGGCGGCGTCGTAATGGTGGTCGAGCTCATCGTCACCCTTGATGAAGTGGTTGAAGTGCACTTGTTCCCGCACCCTCGCGTTAAAAAAGAAGAACTGGTTTTCCACCTGCGCCACGTTGTAGGGCTTTTGAAACGCGCCTTGTGGGACGACGAGACGGCCCTCAGTGCTGGTCGGCCGCGTCCAAATCGGCAACAACATATCGCCGCGCAAGTACGGCACCGTGCCGTCTTCGCGAATCAGCCGCGTCTCCTTCACCTGCCCTTGGCCACCAAAGGCGGTCGACTTGCTCGTGTAAGGCAAGCGGAACTTCAACATGCTGTGCTCACCGTGCAAGATGTCTGTCCAGCATTCCTGCGCCCGCATGTTCTCCGCCACATGGTCTTCGAAATTCGGCAGGGCCACACTGCCAGAGCGGATGTCAGACACGAAAAGCAACGGCTTGTTGCGCTCGAGTCCAACTCGCACCAGCAGCTCCAGCCCTTTCGGCAGCGACAGCGGCGGCTCATACATCGCAGGGATATCCTCCGTCCCACGCGCCACGTCGAGTGTGCCGACAATGTCGCGCAGTTTCTCGTGAATCTCCTTCTTCTCCTCCTGCACGCCATATACTGCGACGTGGCGGTACACAAACCCCAGCGCCGGTAACACCTCCTCTAGCCGTCGAGCGTTGATGTCGTATGCCGTCGCGTTTGTAAAGAACTCGTTTCGAAGCCAGAAGTTCTTGCGTGGCTCGAGCACCAGGCGGTCGAACTGGCCCGGGTCAATTAGCTCCCACGTGTGGCGGCAGCCGAACATCTCGTCGAGAAAAGCGAGGTGGGTGCCCGGGGCTGAGCCTGCGTAAACGATGTGATACGATACCCCCGGTTTGCAGTACATCGACAGCAACTGGATTTCAGATAAGAGCAGCTTGCGCTGGCCCCAGTGGATGGCACTCTTGATGTCCGTGTTGCGCGAGCGGTACGGCTCGGCAGGGAAGTCGTCATCGAGTAGAACAGGAAAGGGTAGCGTGGAGGGGTAGTGGTAAACAGTGCGATGGGTCAGTTTCTTGCTTGCAACACCCGCCGTGATGGAGGAAGAGATAGCAGTGGTGTACAAATCCTTCAGCAGCTCCTGTCGCTGCCGCTTACGTTTTTGATAGCTTCCGCCACCCATTAAATTTCTATGTGAATGTACGGGACGACAGATTTAGCCAAAACCATAAACAACTAGACAACAAACGGACAGCTTGTAGACAAAAGCGGAGAGGTAATTGAAAGGAATAAGATACGGTGCGGCAGAAGAACAGAATGAAACAGCAACGGAGCGGCACATACTAACGGCAGACATTTAAAAAAAGGATACACTAACAGTATCAATTCTCAATTTCATACACAGCACAATAAAAAGATCTTACGAAACTGCACGCAACCGGCGCAGATACATATACATGTATACGTGAGGATGTTTGCGACAAAGCTCTTTGCGTATGTTCTTCAGCTCATCCCATTCAGAGCTGGTGAACAAAGCCCCGTGGTAATAATCAAAAGTGGGGTTTTCGACTCTGAACGACACTCCTTTTGTGACATACCAAAGACACTTGGGTGATGGAGTACATCAAGTGTATTACCAAGAAAGAGGCACAAGACAATAACAGGGAAAAAAACAGTGACTTTGATCGATCTGTGTGAGCTTTGATATTACGGGACTATTACAGTACGTTTGCATGTAAATACTATCAGATAGACGGAAAGGAAGAAAGAGAACAGAGACGGTTCTTCACCACTCAAGTGTGGAGTTGCCCGCGTAGTCTTGCAACGCCCTCATCATTTCTCGCACCACCTTTCCCCCCGTCTTCAGTCGTGTGGTGTGTCGCGCGGCTTTCCGTCCCGCTACCACGCAGCAGTGCACGCACTTCTTCAGCTCCTCCTCCGCAAAGCTGCCGTCCTCGCCCTCCGTATCGTCGTTGTCGGCAATCATCTGCGCTACAGACTCGAGGGTGGTATGCAACTCACTCAAATAGCCCCCGACGGTAGAAGACGAAAAAACGTATAAGGTGCTGTTGTTGCCAGCACCAATACCCGTAAAGGTTGCTACAGTCGCCTTCGCCTCTCGCATAGCTTCAAGCCATTGCGCACGTGTCGGCACGGGCGTTGAACTGTAGAGGCCCATATACGCGTCTACTACCCTCATCAGTGCCTCTGCGTTGTGTACTTCGCCTTCCGCTACAAGAATGGACGTCCCATTGGTGCTTGCTGTTGCTGCTGGTGCTGCCAGCGGAGACGACGACGATGACACAGAAACTTTTTCTGGTGTCTCAGTTTGAGACGCGTTTGCCACTTCCGCTTGCTTTACAACGCGACTGATGCCCTCCAAAGCCGCCAGTACCACGCCGAGTGTTGCGCCACGCAGGCGTCCCTCCTTTGCAATGTCTTTGAAGAGCGGGTACTGATCTGCGAGGTCGCGCCAGCATTGTGCCGTGGTGCGTCCTTTGAGCACGTCGTCGCGCCCTGATTGCACGAGCTCCTGAAAACTTGGCCCGTCGTCTACATCGAAATCCAGTACCATTGTTGGTGTGATCGTTGCCAATTATGGAGAAAAAGCTGTAGAACCAAGGAGCACAATGTGGTTGCTGCTGCCATCCGCCTGATCGCAACAGAAAGCGAGATAATAAAAAGAGAGGCAAAGAAAGAGAATAAAATGGAGGAAGGTAAAATAGCAAACATGACGCTAGTAAAAAAGAACCGTAGCCTCCTAACCAAGTTCTAGATGAGGTTTTCAGATCAAAGAACGTCTTACTTTCTCCCCCATTGTTTCTTTTTTTTTCTTCTTCTGCAAAGAGCAGAAGGTCAACAAGTCTATGGAAATTGGAAGCAAATACAACCCCTCACACATATTATATACATGCATACATATATATATATATATATATATATAATATGTGTGTGTTTGTCAACCCCAACGCGGCGATAACAACAGCAAAAACAAGAAACAAAAGCAAATGGAAAAGAAAAATAGGGAAAAGCAGCAACAATAAAAAGAAGCGCTTTCGATTTGACAACTTTAACGACTACTCTGCTTTCAGGAGCGTGGCCACGGCGCGCAATGCGCGGTCACCGTACCAACGATGAACACATATAAACGCAGCCCCGCTAATCGCACACACGGCGCCAATCACCAAGTACATCCACGCCATGAAGCTGTTGTTGCCACCAAGCCACGACAGCGTGGCCAAGGAAAAACTCTTCTTGCCGCCGAAGCTGGCTACATCAAAGTGCTCGCCAATCCGCATGACGTAGGTGCCCGCCGGAAGGTCTTCGTCGATGACGCGGTAGAGCTTGCGGAACTTCGGAAGCGACGCAGCGCGTGCCCACACCATCAAGTCCTCGTCCGTCGTGACAGGGATGCGGTGACCCGGCTCGTTGACATACCACCCGTTGTTGAAAAAATCGTTGGTGGAGCGGCGGTCCGACAGTGGCTGCGGACCTGCGTCGCCATCCGCGGCATCGTACGCGGAGCGTGGAGCACTCCACACCGGGTTCGCCGTGTCTGCGGGAGGGAAGTACGGCTTCTTGAATTTGTTCTCGACGTCGCTGGTCCATGCTATGCCTTTCTTGTGGCAATTCCCAGCGCCTTCTAGTGGGTGATTTGTGAAGCGCGAAAACGCGCTGCCATTGCATATCAGCCGCAGCGACGGCGCCCTGTTTTCTGGAAACTCAACCTTATAAAGGGCGAAGGTGTCATTAAACATGGACCACGGGATCAGCCCTGCCGGTGCGTAGACGACGTCCTCGAAAGTGAACTGTTTTTTATCAATGGTGATCGTTCGGTTGCCCTGATGGCGGATCTCACCGGGGTACGTCAGTGGCGACGTCTTGGACCCAATTATCTTGGGTGTCACGCGCTGCCCCGCCAACTGCGCATCACTCTTCGAATTCGTGAAACGGCGGTGGTTCTGGAAGAAGTTGTCGAGACCGTAGTAAAGATATACCGGCTTCTTCATGGGTTTTTTGATACGAAAACGGATGTCTTTGACGCAGCCGGTCTGCCACACCTCCTTCGGTGACGCGATATAGCGAAAGGCGCCGCTTGCGTTGTAGCGAAACGTGCACGGCTCTTTGTCATCATAGCGCTCAGTGATATCCACCGCTGAGGCGTTGGCTTGGAAGATGGATAGGCTCAGTGGGATACACATGATGGCTACCGCAAAGAGGCAGAGGGCGGAGTGCAGAGGTGTCAGAATGGGTTGCCACGCGGGAAGTCGCTGTTGTTTGAAGAGCGTCCAAATAGACTGACGCGGTGCGCCGGGCTCATTCAACATTTTCGTCCCCTTCCCCTCCCCTGTGATCGCCAACTAATTTAAATTTCGTGTAGGATGCGCCTGAAGTACGACAACAAAGCCCTGATATATAAAGAAGTGAACTCCACGTAAGCTAAGCGTTCGGAGAACCCATTGATGGCAACTGCTTAAACAGAAACGCAGCAGAGGAAAAAGGGGGAATTCCCTGTGACATCTGTAATGCATAAACTATCTTGCAGGGAAAAGCAGAAGAGAGGCACATGTCTTGCGTAATAGGAAAACAGGTAGAAAACACAATGATTGCGGGGACCCAGGAAGGGAGTTGTAATCAATGAAATCCCGGGTTCCAAAGCTCTCAACTTGCTGAAAATCCAGTGGTAATAAAAGCGATCTCTTGGCGTTCATCCATCGAGTCGAAAACTCGGGTTCTTTGCGTTAACACGTGAACAATAAAAATTGGATCACAAAGTAGCTTTGTTGTTGTTGAGCATGAGGGTTAGCAGTGCACCTCCAATTTCTGTAGACAGCTCTCGTGTAAGCAGGTACAGGAGGGCAGATGAAGCCCATGGTAAAAGTCCATTTACAGAGCTAGTAATGTCGCGGTCGCCGTGTGTGCATAGCGTGATGACGGGCGGCATTTTTCGCCAACTCCTTCTCTTGCTGCTTCGCGTACTTCTCCATCAGTTTCTCCTCCCACTCTCCAACGAAGCGAAAAGGAACCAAAAAGTCACGACGGCCGCGCACATTTTGCAGCTCACGCTTTGTCTGCTCACTCAACTGGGCATCACCCTGCTGGTTGAACGCGGTCGAAGCTGCATCGTCAAGCAACACCACTTTTTCGGGGTACATACACAGCAACTCCTGCACCACGTCCTCCATAGAAAAGAGTCGGTCACGGATGAGGCGCGGCAGGCGCGGCAGGTTGCGGCTTATCGTCGTCCCACACCGCGGATCACGACGAGTGGAGTAGCACGAATAAATGCACTGCAGTATTTCGTCGCCGGTGACGCTGTCAACGGTGCGCTGCCGCTCTTCGACCGGTGCGTCCGCACGCTGCACTAACACGCCATGCCGTGCGTCCGACAATCGAAAGAGGTCGGTGCGCTCCTTCAGTAAGTCTGTGATATTCTGTGGAAAGGCAGCCACCGCCTGCGACGGCAGTGCGCCGAGCAGGGCGGATTGATGCACGCCATCGCGCATGGGCAGTAAGTCGAAGAGGTGCTGCGCCAACACGCGGTCATCGAAGTACGGCGTGGGATTCCGCAGGTACGCGAGCTGACGTTGCAACTTGCGTTTACGGCGGCGCTGACGTGTGTTGAGCCCGTACCGGTTTTCCTCGCGATTCACGGCGAGATCTTCCAACTCCCGTAGCAGCTCTTCCTCCCGCACAAATGCCACCCCAGCCGGGATGAAGCGAGGGTGAAGGTTGAAGCGCACGAACACGCGTGGCACGACAGTGCTTGTCGTTGTGACAGACATCAACGCAGCGGGTGTATGGGCATTGCATTGTGCGGATGCGAGAGTAGGGATGCAGTTGGTTGTCGAGGTTGGGGCAGATTGCGTGCTATCCATCTCACAACCTTCATTGTAGCGGACGGTGAAGAGCTGCGGAGCACTCAGAAGCACCTGCCATACATCGCGGCCAGGTGGCAGGAGGGCGGCAGCGGCTTCGCAAAGCTCATCGTCAAACACGACCTCTGTGGAAGCTGTTGGCAGCACCCGCGCCACACGGTACCACTCGTAAGGCTGTATTTCGTACTTGGCTAGTCGTGCGCATACAGCTTGCTGTTGCAATTGCGTGTCAGGATGTCCAGCAGTAGTCCTCACGTTATCCTCACAGCTTAGATGGCGCTGCAGCGGAGAACAAAGGGTACCGTTGCTGAGGTGCACATAACCGTTCTCTAGAACAGTTGCATTCAACTCAATATCCGTCTGCTCTTTCCAATTCGTTGCGGCTCTGACTTTTTCTGCTTGAGTGACGCGATGGCATGGATGCTCATAGAAGGTAAGTAGTCCGTGCTGGTTCGACCGCAGTGCGTTCAGCACTTTCGCCTTCATCTCCGCTTCAGCACTTTCTGGCGCGGTGAGCCACAGAGCTTTTACGGGTACCAGGAAGGTAGGAAATAGCTGCTGAAGTTCTGCCATCGCAGCAGCCTCAAATAGCTTCATAGCCGGCGTACTAATTGAATTTTTGGTTGTTTCTTTGCTAGAGTTGCGACTCTTCCCTGAAGCTTGAAAACTCTCTGCTGGTTTCTTTTGAAGTGCGTGACGATTCGAGTTACTCACATTTGCATCACGACGACGCACCACGTGCACTTGGCCTATTTGCTTGCACTCATACCAGTCGGGATAGCGTGAGAGGAGCTGTCGCAGACCTCCGCAGCTAGGGCTCGATATCTCCTCCATCAGCTCTGGGGGCACTTGACGCGATATCTGTTGAATCGAGGTGAAGGTAGACGGGACGTACGCATGCATCTCCTCTGCTAGCGCGAACTCACGCGGCGGCGTTGCACTCGTGGATCGTGCAAAACGCACAGATGTAGTCAGAGGTGCACACTGCAAGCAAGAGTAATCGCAACATACGCCCAACACTAGTAAAGTAGGGTTTAACGGTTTTTTCGGCATAAAGGATCTAGTTGGGCTGTAGAACCCAACGCGTCTGCACGCCTGCATCGACATTTTCATTGATTCGTTCGGCTTGTAATGCTCTTGTTGCTGTTGCTCTTGTTTAAGCAAGCTGTTGAGATCAGGAATGTAAATAGAATTTCGGAAACGCTTTTGCTTAACGTTATGTGTAAATTGAGAACATGCCGCAAAATCGAGTCAGTTGCAGAACTCCAGTAAAAAAAAAACTCAGCTCACACAGGGTTTCTTGCTCGCTTGCGTCGAAACGGTTTTAGCAGTGCAAAGAGCCTACGGGATCCTTTTCCAGGAAGGCTCAAAAGATGTCGAGCAAGTGTTCCATGCCGTACTATTTGATCAAATTCTGTCAAGTGAGCAGATGTGAAGCAGGCGTAAAATCTTGAAAAAAAGGTGCTAAAGCAAAACAAAAAAAAAATATATATATATAGGTACTGCAAAACGGCACAGACAATCGCGCACGTTTGCTGTTCCAATACGTTCATAATAGCAAGATGTACAAGGAACAGCTTACGGCTGCACAAAGCCACCTTCTTCGAGGGAAAACAGCACAAGCGAAGGATTCACGTGCAGCTCTGCCAGCACGCGTTCCACATCGCCATCTGCCATGGTATTTGCCAGGTACTGCACAGCTTTCTGCGCCGCCCCAACCCAGCACAGTGTATCGTCGACCAACTTCAGCCTGTCATTGGCATCTCTGGGGAGGTGCATGGATCGAACTCTAGCGTCTTTTTCTTGTGGGAGACCGCTTGTACTGTGCGGCACAAGTACAGAATCCGACACACCTGCCTCAAAGACTCTTGTGCTGCTTTGGCAGCGCGTCACCAACGAAAATGCAACGCCGGTGTGCGTCTGGTCAGCAGGCCCCTCGTACTCTGGAAGTTGATCAGTACATGTGCTCTGGTGGGCAATGTGTGTGTCTGACAACGGATAGGCGGCATTCTCAGGAAGTCCTGAAGAGTGTAAGATGTGATTCTGCAATCGCTTTCCTAGTCCTATGTACTTTTCTACAGATGTCCGCACGATTTCCGCTTTAAAGGGAGGACAAAATGGCTTTTTCGAACTATACTCACAACGCCGTTTCATTTTTTGATGAACACCTTCGTAGACAAAGCTGGCAGACAAACGCCTAAGCTCTTTATAAGGTAGGAGAGAGAGGAATTCTAAAAAAAAAAGGGTGCAACCTTAAAAGAAAAGGGGGAAAGTTAAGTGAAACCAGTGGTAGACACCACCCAAGTGTGCACATCAGTAGGGAGAAGCGTGCAACCTTGCGCTCCGTGCGTTGAGCAGCTAGAGCGCTCAAGTAAGACATTGTATTTGTAAGTGGTGCATTTTTTCCCCCTGAACAATGGAACTGGAAAAAGAGTCATGAAGAGCAGTCTTTTTTTTTCTTTTTGTAAAGAAAAGGGAAAAAGGAAAACAGAAGGACGATGACAGTTTGATTCTGAAGGAACAGCAAAGAAAAAAAAAAAACGGTAGAAAGACAGAGAGTACAGCGTAGTACTTACTGTTGTCCTAAGTCGAAAAAGTACAGATGAAAAACAGGTATACCCAGGTTATCTTTTCCCTCAACGCAGCGCTGCAGCAGAGAGGTACGCAGTCACTAGATAGGTGTCCATTGATGCCTGCTCGCGCGCCTTAGCAGAGACAGCCTTCGACTTCGTTGCCACCAGCGCCTCCGTAAAACAAGAGTTCAGCTTTTTCTTAAGGAAGTCGACAAATTGCTTTCTCGCAGCCGGCGAGTTGACCGTTATCGTAGACGGTGACGAAACGCCGTTCTTCGCCCCTGGCCCGCCGCCACAGCTAGTGCCACCATTTCCGCCGCTAATCTTCGTGCCGTGGTACGTTTCGTTTTCTAAAGAATCGCACGACCTGTGCTCCGCTGCGGTATGAGTCAACGACTCTCTTTCATTGTGTTTCACATATACTGAGTACCGTTGCAGGATGTTGCAGGTCGGCTCCACCACCTTCACGAGCAATTCGTAAGCGGTCTTCGACAGCACCAACTCCTGTCGACCTGCCGCACCGCTTCCATTACGAGTGGACGTGAACAGTAGTCCGGAAAAGCTGTGCGCAGCGACGGCGGTAGTTGTCGCGTTACCTTTTAAAGTGTAAGGAGAAGAGGGTGAGGTCAGAGGATTGGTTGGCGCATCCAACGTGATGGCGGTGAGCTGGTGAGGGGGAGTGAGATCACTAACGCTGCTCTGTCTGTACCCATCGAGAATCCTGTCTATAGCCGTCGCGTACGCATCTTGAGTGGTTTTCAACAACGCCGTTAGAGTACGGTGCGCCTGATCCCGTGTTTCCTGCTCCTCTGCATCGTCGGGCACGGTAAGACGAGCAGCAGCAGCACTTGCGTGCCCACGCCCCACACTCTCGCACAGAGTCAGGCACGTCTCAAAGTCGACGAGCGCGGGAAGGAGAAAGTAGCAATAGTCAATCATTCCAGCGTTGGCTTTGACAACCAAATTATATCCGATCTGGAGAAGGGCGGTGCGCACCATGCGCATCCACACGTGACACGTATGGTCTGCTTTGTGCTGCTGCTGATGTGTGCGCTGGAGCGTTTCGACGAGGTTTCCCATGCAGCTTGTGTGCACCACGGTCGCAGCACCAGATGCCCCAGCGTTTGACGCTGCTGTCGTCTCAGGACTACCCGTGCGTGGTCGCAGTGGATACTGCAGGGAGAAGAGGGTTTTTAACCGGGCATTTACCGCTTTTGGCATCTGCTTGGGGTCGAGAACATCCCACGTGATACACAGGTACTCGCGTGCGACACCCTGCGCAGCTCGCATCGCTGCGTTACAGATTACCTGGCATGCGGCCTCGTGCGTGTCGTCCTTCGCAGGTGACGTGCCCGGAAACAACGACCTCGCATGTGCCTGTCGGCTGCGGAACGACAAGGCTACATTGCACGCAGTGAGCAAATGCATAACACGTGCGTGCAGTCTCATTTTCTGCTCTTCTCCCAGTATCGCCCAGGCACGGGGTAAAAAGTCTGCTTCGTAACTTTCCGCTTCGCGGTATGTCTCAATCCAGAAATCGCGGTTCGCCGTGCCGCTTCTGGCAATGAGTCCAGCAAGACGCAGAGAGATCCAAAAAGCGAGAAAAGCGGTCCAGCGACGGCAACCCGCCTCATCTGCCCCGCTGTCATTGCTCCCTTCCGCTGTGGGAGGAGTTCCTGTGGCGGCAACCAGCCAGGTGCTCAGCAGACGGCGCTCGGGTGCAGTTGCGCACACCGTGCAAGCCCTAGAGGATGATAGATTCGGGTCTTTTTCTTCCGCCAGCATGGCATCCCACGACGGGAACTGCTCGGATATTTCCTTCAATTGAAGTAGTGTGTCGTGGTACGCCGCATATGCAGCAGGAAACATGCAAATCTTTATACGAGTCGACATGATTAACGTGAGGTATGTTGCTTTCTTATCAAGCTCTACGTGTGGCATCAACCGTGCTGGCCGTAAAGCGAGCAGCACCTGCTCGAAAAGGGCAGTCAAGAGGTACTTTTATCCTATTCGTTCCCTTTGCCAACGCTGTATTCGCACGAATGAGACACGGAATGGCTACCGCCTATAGTAGGAAAAGAAGAAGAATGAAAGGAAACCAGAAGTATGAGGAGTTTTGAAGCACACGTATTTACTAAAAACACTTTCAGAAGCAGTCTCAAGTTGTTGAAGAAGCGATCCTTTACGAACATCAAACAGGCGTGATGAAGGCGAACTTCCTCTTTTGACTTCTCTCTTTTTCAGTCACAACTAATAAGCCCTACACCGAAAAAGTGCTTCATTATATGAGCTTCCTCATACTCCAAGTCGAGCAGGCACATTGGTGTTTAGCGTATTTCTCCTAAATAAAAGCAAATAAAAAAAAAACGGTGAGTCCATGAAAAGACTTACCGAATGTAAAGCAGACAAAGCGGTTGATTAACCGTTAGCGTTGAAGCTGTCCCCCTCGCACAAGTCCTTTTTTTTCTCTTTCCTTTTCCAATATTTTGTCTTCTGATTTCTCGTGGTTTGTAAGTAATTAAGAACAGCCATTAAACAAGGCAAAGCAAACACCAGCAACTACTTAAAAGAGTTAGCGTGAATAAAGCGAAATTCGAAAATGTCTTTTGACTTTACGGTGTGTTTGCGTCGACCTCTACGGCTACCAAGAGACAAATTATACGCGACAAGACCGCAAATGAAGGCAAAGATGAGGTGGGTTTTTTTGGCCTTCGTTTTGAAGGCAAATTTCACGGAGAATCTTCGCCGTAACAGCTCCAAATCCCCAAAAGGGCTCCCTCACACCTATTGTCCTCTTAAGCATCGTCTCCTTTCCGCCTTCTGCTCATTTACTTTCTCTGTTTTTGGCACGCCTAAAAGAGCTGCGGGACCCTCGCGGTGAGGGCCACCAAGCGGCGGTACACCTCAAAGTCGAACTCGTCGTCCAGCATCGCGTGCTGGAAGTAGGTCAGGTCGCCTGAGGCAGGGTCGACGTAGCAGATAAATTCGCAGACACGGCTTACCTCCACCGCCTCGGGCACACCGACCACCCTCACAGACTGACCAGACGCCCCGCACTTAAACTCGCCGGGTCCGGTGAGCTCGAAAATGATGGACACGTACTCGCCGCGGTGGCTCTGGTACGTCTGCGCTGTCACACGTGGTGACACCCCCTGGAAAGGAGGCAGCTTGTTGCCCTGCACGGGTTGAGCATGTTGTCCGTACATCATCATTGCTGATATGAATGCGTAACGAAAGTCTGTTCAATCTGCCCAACGTTTTAGAAATCGGGAACTGATGAAAAGTGAGCCGTAAATGAACTTCAGAAACGGACTTCGTGAGCGAATAAAATGTCTATGAAACGTTACTTTAATAATTGCGTTGATTACAATTACTGCAATGTTGAGTGACCAGGAGGAGTTCTGAATTTTAAGAGAACTAGTCTGTATGACCTCGTTGAATTGCCTTCGTAAAAAAGGGTTTTTGCGAGTTACATTTAGGTATCGTGCATGTCAGCAATGTGTTGCTAAATTAAGCCGTATGTGTGTGTGTGTGTGTTACACACATGGATAAGAGAATTAAAGAAGAGCCAATTTTGAGCGTGTGTGTGTGTGTGTGTGTTTTAGATGGTCGAGTGCCTGCGAACTTAACTTCTGTGTGCTATACACCCCTATAAGCCTGAGTATTCCGCTAAAACAGGTTGCCTCCTCCAATCGGCAGGTTAAAACCATAAACAAACAACTTATCTTCTTCTTTCGAAGACACCAAGGGCTACGTTCCGAAAACCGTGCAAGCGCAAAACAAGACAACAGTAGAATGAGCTATCACAGCGAATAAATTATCCTTTTGGTGCAGTTCGTTGTTGTACACTATCGTAATAAAACAGAAACAAAGCAGAGCACAAGCCAGGTAGCGCACACAAAATCGAGTAAAAATGACAGCAGAAGTCCCGCTTCCAGGAAGAAAATTGCTATAAGAAAACAAGAACTAAATAGCCACTTGAATATAAATGAGCCGCACCACCTGAAAACGAAAAGCACAACATTCCAATGCGAAGAAAATTCGGGCAATCTTTTAAAACCCTCATCCAGTGAGAAAACACCACTGTGACGCTACTGCACCGGCATTGCACCCTCACCCAGCCCCTTAGCATACTGGTCTTGCAGTCGCTTCAACGATAACAGGCGCTGCGACAACAGCAGCCACCAGTGGAAGGCACGGTGACGGCGCCTCGCCGCCTCCTGCTCCTGCACGAGCAGCACCCACTCCTCGTACGCGTGCAGCAGGGAGGCGCTGTCGGTCTCTCTCACCACGACGCCGCTGATAAGCGTCTCCCAGTGCCCGCGGCGGTGCTCGTCGGTGCGCCGCCGCTCGAAGCCAATGACGGCCAAGCCAAAGTCGAGGCGCATACGCCGCGCTACTCGGGCGATCTGCGGCTGCGTCATGTGCACAATGCCAGCGGGCGGCGGCTTGTTTAGCAGGATGTACCACGATGTGCGGCCGTGGTGAGGGATGGTGGGTGGGTCTCCCGGCACGAGCGGCAGCGGCTCGAACGGCTTCGTCTGCCACCGACCGTAGAACGTTGAGGGTGCAGCAAACGGACGCGATGCTGGTGGGGCCACCACCTTGTACGGGACTTGGTCTTCAGTAACGAGGCTTCGCCCTTCACGCAGCCAGCCATCACGCGAGCGCAGACTCACGATGGCGGAGCGTTTGTACACCATGTGCCCCTTCACGCTTCCCACCATCGTGGTCACGTCTTTGGGATAAATTCCCTCGTGACGTGCCAGATCCGATTCAATCACGTAAAGCGGGTGTCGATGGAGGGCGTTCAGTGTCGTCGGTACCACCTCGGAGTAGGTGAGAGAGTGCAGCTGCCGGTTCTCGCGCTGTTGTTGCCGCTGCGTCAGCGCTGACGTGTGCGCGTCGTCGACGTTGAAGGTGGCACGAATGACGTCGGACACCTCGCGATTGTCGTCCCAGGAGAGCTGGTCGTGCCACATGAAGCGGTTCTGCTGACACGTCCCTAGTCGGCGCCCGTACGCGTAGGCTGCGCTGTATTTGGAGATGTACCGCGGCGTGGCATCTACCGCGACGTGCCCTGAGACAGAAAACGTGTACGGTGCGCCCCAGAGCGTGGCACAGCCCTGGCACGGATTGACAGAGAGAAAACTCTCGCGCTCCGGCGACCACACCTCTACCCAGAAGCACGACGTGGGGAGCTTCTTAGACTTCAGCTCCTCACCACCAGCGTCGCCGTAGACATCGCGCTTACGCTTCGACCCTTTTGCTGCGCTGCCGGCCTTGCCGCCCGTCTTGAGCTTTTCACGACCTTCGAAGATAGACAGCCTCTGCAGCGGTCGCTGTCTGTGGCCGTCAGGCTCAGCGTTACCGTCCTCGTTGTCCTCCTCCCCGTCACCGGACTCGCCCTCGTCGCTAATCAGCCCCTTAGACAAAGATCTGCGCTTCTCATCCTTGCGCTTCTTCGCCTGTCTCGCAACCACGAGGCGACAACGGAGTCCGGCCACCCTCGCAAGGGCGAGAAACATGAGGGAAAAGTACAGGGGGTGCGGCACCTCAACAGGGGCGTCCTCCTGCAGCTGACCGTGCAGCTCGGTAAACTTTGTCGCGAGAAATTTGGGGACGATTTCCACGGACCAATCGGAGAAATCCTGCTCCGACGGCAGTGAAAATGGTGCTTTGCTAGTGAGGCTTCTCTGTGTCGTTTCTGACACAGCTGCAGAAGACCCTGCGCCAGTTGTCTGCCCTGCTGGCGCGGCTGCTAACTTGAAGTACTTATTGATAACGTCAAGGAGTGTCTTCACCGCGGTGGAGGTTTTGCTCTGCACCATGTCCTTCGCGCAGCTCACCCACGCGGGTGCAAGGGCCAGCTTGCGAAACTGTGGCTTTGCGGACTCAGCGACTAGGGCTTTGGCATCATACACTGCATTGAGGAAAACGTAGTGCTGGTTGACTTTTGCGCCGCCCTGCTGCTCGGTTCGTGGACGCTTTGCCGAACCGCCTACCTGCACATGCAGTCGCAATAGCATTTTCACAAACATCGGATGCGACGTTTCGCGCCATAGCAAGCGCGCGCGGAGCAGCAAGGCGAGAATTTCGAAGAGAGCTTCACACACGCGCTGAATGCGTTCGGAGCGTCGTTGTGCGGCTAGCAAATCGCGCTGCTCCATCATTGCCACGTACGCAGGGTCGCGCTGCCGCCACGCATCGGAGGAGCGCGGCTGGCCGACGAGCGGCAGCTGAGCGCCGTCCATTATTGACGCATCGCCTGGGGCGACCTCATCCACGTTGATCATTTCGGCTTTGGCGTAATTCACGCTACCCTCGATGGTGAAAGCAGCCGGCGCTATTTTTGCTTCCAATTTCACCACCGGTAATCCGCCACTCCCTTCCACTTTGACGGCCCTGCTGTTGTCTTCATCTGCCGCGATCGTCTTCACCAGAGTCAACCCGTCGTCCACCTCTTGCTTTTTCACTGTTGTGAGGATTTGTGGTAAATCGACCTCTTCCCATTCATCCGCATCAGCGTCCACGTTGCTCTCCAAATGACCGGCATGGGTGACAGCCTTCGACTCAGTCGCAGGAACATGTGTGCTTGCCGAAGTCACCATGGCCATCTTGCGTCGCGTTCCCCGCCCGCCTTCCGCGGCTGGGACACGCAGGCGCTTCGAGGCATTGCGCAGATAACCGTCTACATTGGCCGTAGCCACTAATGCGACAGACTTCGACCAATTCGGAGCATTAGAGCTCATGTTGAGAGTTTGAGAACACTTTCGTTTTCACCCGAGAAACAAAATACAAGTGTTGTGATCGTGTTTTGACAAATCAAATTAACTTGCCCACGTAGAGGATATAGAAGCAACAGAAACGTGCAAAAAAAAAAAAGTGGTGCGTCCCGTAGATGTCCAGTGATAGAAAGAGAGTAGGGAGAGATTTCAAAAGAAAAAATCAACGGCAATTGTACTACAGCAACATATATACATGTACATATATGTATATATATTATAGCTTCGTGTGTAATTGGATAAGATGGTATCAAGTCAGTAAAAACACTCTGACATACATTTGTCGCGGCAGAAGTTATTTCAACTCTCCTACGAACAAATGCTGGAGAAGTTTGTTGATATATGAGAAAAGCGTTGCGCTTTATGAGTGTTTCAGCAAAGGGCTAAAGGAGAAGAAGAGATTATAAAAAAAAAAAACTAAATTACCAACCGTTTCCTTACAAGCTGGACTTCGTTTCGTTGTGCTTGTAAACAAACAGAAAAATAATGTCGGGATGCAGCACTTATTGAAGACAATCCAATTTGTTTGCTCACTTGTCTGTTTTGTTCTCATCACGTCCAACTCTAAACAAAAGCTCTGACTTACCCGGGTTTATCCATTTACTTGTTTACCTGCTTTCATTAGACCCTTTTGCATATCGTATTCCTTGTGACAGACATTGAAACACTACGTGTGAAAAACCAGCAAAAGAAACGGAAGGAAGTCCTCTGGACTAAGAAAAAAAAAAATGAGGATGCTACTTCCACACAGTCAATTTGTTGGTGTTGTGGCCTCTTTTCTGGATATCCAAAATAATTTCCGACACAACAGCGTAAAATTCCAGCTCATTGTCACCAAACTGATACAGCCATCCCTTTGTCAAGCTGTCATCCAACAGCATAACGTCCATGCCGCGCATCGACACATGCTGGCACGGATCAACAGAAACTCCAACGCGTTCGACCTCGTAATCAGGGTCGCCAGACGGGTCAGCTTCCTTTTTCCCGTCTTTCCAGCTGTCTTGACCCACACCGGGAATGAACTGGGCCTCGCCGCTGCGGTCAAAGCGGCCACTGACCACTGAAGTTTCCTCACTACCAACGAGCTCAGCATTGTGCCTCTTTGTCTCAGCAGCGGTTTCTTTTGTTTTTTCAGCGGCCACCATCGATCGCCGCTGCGATTCAAGCGTCTTCTCGGAAAACGGATCGAGCAGAGTAACATCACGAGCACGATCTTTTGCGTTGCAACGGTACACAGCATCTTCGCGTTTGTTAAAGATGCCTGGCTGGCGCCAATTGTAATCCAGTAGCAAGTCAAAATACTCTCCACCAAAGACATAGGGATCCATTGTTGTTTTCTGAAATGTGTCAGGCAGGTAGAATTCGTCGTTACTTGGACCGGCAGTTCCAGGAGGGCGACGCACTTGGGGCTTGACTTCCTTTTTCGTGTGAAAGTGCGCCGCCTCATGGAAGCCGATGCAACGATAGCACCCGATCAGGGCGACTAACTGCTCGACCGAAAAGCCTTGGCGGGATAAGACGCGCTTCATGTTCAGCACGTCACGGTCATTTTCTTTGATAAGAGCTGGTGGGAACGCAATAAGCGTTTCACGTCTCATGAAATCAGGTGGATCATCGCGACCACGGTATGGGGTGACGTTTGGGCCTCCAAGTCGAGCCATAGCCTTTGCTGTAAACATCGCCCACAAGTCTGGAAAGGTGTAACTCGGCTGCTCCTTGCTGAGTTCCCAGATAAAATCCACGATTTCTTCTGCCTCTGGTCTGTATTCTTCCGGCGCCACAATAGGACATCCGAATGGTGTCTGCGTGTTGCTGAGTGCATGATGCATGAGCATGCGCACTGTGACAACCGCCAAGTCTGGCCGTGAAAAGAGTTTTTGATTGATTGCTGCCCTGATCCGCAGTTCGTTGCCCGACGGCCTCCACTTTTGGTACCAGCGGTTCAAGAAGTAAAACGTTGCACTCGATATATTTACGAAAACAAGCAGTCCACACAAAACGGCCGCCGTTTCCCACCAAGGCCGTTGGCGCGCCAGACGGTGCAAGTCACTTTCCTTGTATCCCCACCAAAACGAAGAACGCGAGGTAAGCTGAAAAACACCACCGCCGCGCCGCCTTATAAGATTAATACGCAGCATAGATGAGCTTATCCCAACACCATTAACAGAAAACTGCAATTAAGCCAAATAATGGAGCCTATACTGCGGCTCTTTTTTTTTTTTGTGTGTGTAATCTAAGTTGTGAAGACCTACGTGAACGCCCATAATTATAACAAAAATAGTTTCGAATGATGTAAGAATAACGTGCAGGAAAAACAGCTGTTTAGTGTAGGTATCACAAAAAAAAAAAAAGGTCCGCACGGCTGAGGAAAAGTGGGGAAAAAGTAGGGTAGAGAAAACAAAGAAGCAGCAAACAAAGTGATTTAGAAACACTAGCATGTAATTCACATGAGAGAAAACTTTATTTTTAAACATTTCAATTGAAGTACCTTACATGCCTAGAAATTAAACGCTACAAGCTGTGTAAATACAACCTATATATATATATATATATATATATACAGTGACTATTTCCACTGAGCGATCTAAAATAAAATTGGTAATAGAATGAATTGTTTAAAATCTGTCGTGTGAAGTGGTCAACGAGGACGCCATTCTACAAATGCAATTACGCGCATAGCATTTGAAAACAAAGAAGTTTTTTTTTATACGTATTCTAATAAGGATACTCACTGTCATGACTAACTTAAATAAAGTGAATAAATACGTATAAATTAGTTACTTTCAGGATTTGCTTAAGAAAAAAAAAAACGCATTTTATTGCACACAGGGAAATATATTCATATTTAAGGTACCAACAGTGTTTCTAATTTTAATCAAACTATTTCTAAAAGTCGAACACACGCTGCACACAACAACAGCAATAATCATAATAATAATAAGGAAATCATTTAATGCAGCTTGCTCCCTCAACTAGTAACGAAGGAGATTGTACGTTCATCAGTTGCCACTGAACCGGGAAAAGAGAAAAGTAGCTAAAAGTCTCACTTGTTGAAAAAACTGACGGTCAAAATACCGCTGTTTCTTTCGGGTATGAGCTAGCTACCACACGAATCGGGGTTTTTTCGTTGTCGCCTTTTCGAAATAGCGCCCGTTTGAAAATGTCAGACATGTTCTTTTGAGGGGAAATCTCCTGAATGCGCACACACCCGTTTTCAACTACAAGCTCATCCATCGCCGTGATCCACTGCACTGGGTGGGCAAGCTGTGCCGCCAGAACTGATGCAGTAATTTCCCGCACGCTTTTCTGTTCGACACCGTTTCTGAAAGTCTCAGCTAGAAGAGTGCTGCTGTAGCGGCCGTTATGAAAAACTTCGCCAACATTTAAGCTTTGCATTGAATGCAGTGCTGCTTTCTGAAATTCTTTATTAAACGGGTCGAACGTTTTGCCGGTCAAGTTTGTAACCCAGAGGGGATATTTGTGGTTATCCTTGTTAAAAGCTCCGCTGGCTGAAATGGAGAACAGGCCACGAAGAGTAGCTTCATCTGGCAAAGCGGAACGCACAACTGGAAGAAATTGGTCCATCGCTTGGCGTAAACGACTCGAGTGAAACGGCACCTCTACAGGCAGAGGAACAAACCACGTCTTTCTTTTCAAGCCACTCCGTCCATCTTCCTGCAAAGTAAGGTGGGTAAGCTCGTCGAGCGATGGGGTGTAGCCGTCATCTGGACTCTTCATAAATCTGCGAAACGTTGCCCGACCGCCATACTTTTTCATTGCAGCAGTGACAAAATCTGCATCGTGCACTTTATTCGGGTCTTTTGATATTCCATCTTTCTTATCGATTTGGACGGAAGTGAAGGCGTGGCCGATGAGTGCTTCGAAACTATCGTCGCCCTCGCAGTTTGCACGGAATTGCGGGTCAAGGCATTTGCCTAAAACTGCCAACCCAACTAAATCGCCGGCAACGACGTACTGCTGGTGACGCAAGTTTAGGTTAACAACTTCGACAAACGACGACGTGTGCGCAAGTGCCTTCGCAACGAGTTCCACCAGAGCAAAAAATATCTTGTCAGCTGTATCATAATCCTCGTCTAATTGTGCGCGTTGTGGATTGCAAGCGTAGAGCTTCCAATCGCCCCTAAGCACGCCCTTGCATGCTTCTTCCATGAGAAGTCCGCGCTTGAACGTCAAGTCAACGGCAGTCTCCGGCGAAAATACGCCGAGTGCCACCAGCGCGGTAAATTCTCCCAAGCTGTGTCCTGCAAGGCATTCAATCTGCCTGTTACAAATTTGCGGGTAGACTTGCTGCAATTTTGTAAATGCCAGCACTTGCGCTGCTAGAACACAGGGCTGTGTGAAAAATGTATACTGTAGGACGCCCTCTGGATGCGTGATTGCGTGAGATCTTGGTGACGACTCCTTTGTAACTAAAAGCTCTTTGCAGGACCTTTTGCAGACTTCCTCAACGTGAAAGGCATCTAGTCTCGTCATGACCTTCTTTGGGTTTTCTTGAATAATTTCCTGCAGCGGAACTCCGTAGTTGTTCATCATGCGTTCTTTCATGCGGTTCCATACCTCAGAAACGACAGGATCACTCAGCAACGACATGCACATGCCCTTGCAGTGGGTGCCTTGACCCGAAAAAACTAGTGCGTTTTTCATGCTTCCAGTTCTATTCTGTTATCTAATATTCCATTGCGATAGTTAAACGTAACATTGTGTGAATGAGAAATTCAGAAAAGAAAATAAGTAGTACAGTTGTCCACTTTCTTTTTGTGTTTAAGCTGCAAGTTATTATTTTCCGGTGTTCAAGTGCCTCCTTACCGTTGGGAATGCACGGCAATGGTTAAAGTCATTATCTCTCGTGCGGCAGCTGGCCTACCTGGTTGGGCGGCGGGGTTAATACCCGACTTCTCCTCCCGAACACCGTTCATGTTGTAATTTTGCTCTGTGCTACAGCACCGTGCGGCAGTTCGTAAAGTACAAAAAGACGTGTTTCTTAAAGAGGGGTATAATAATGGAAGCGGCTGGGGCCAGCCCTTTCTTTTAATCGCAGTGTTTTTCGGCGCTGGTTGGCCGCGCCGCCCCTTTGTTCCTGCGCCCCCTCCCCTCCCTCGGGGGGGGGGGGGGGGGGGAGGAGAGAGAGGGGGAGGGGGGGCGCTCAAAACGGCCTACTCGGCACCGCCAGAGCATTCTGGCGGCAGCGGATGTGGGTTGGGGCCGCCCTCGGCCCCGGGCGAGCGGGTCCCAGAGGCGGGGCGCTTTTTGGGCAGGCAGGAGGGGGGGGGGGGGATATGGCGGGCCGCCTACTCCTCGTGGCGCGGGATTCAGGAGCCATGGCGGCCTAACGTTTTTCTTCTCCGGTTTGACGAACGCGTCGGCACCGGGGGTTTTCAGCCGTTTCTCTGCCAGTTCATTGTTGCATCGAAAGCGTCGTCCGTCGATTGGAGGTGGGTGGGAAAGACGGTGCAATAAAAAAAAAATTACTGAATCGAAGAGCTACACGTCTGTACGGCGTCACGGGGTCCAGTGCAAACACACACACACACACACAAAAAAAAAAAAGAAACACTTAAAAAAAAAATCAGTGCGGATGAAGGCCCTTTTTCTTTTTCCTCATTGAGGTATGGGAACAGGAATTGGAATCGCAGCTGGCGCAAGCGGCGGCGGCGGCAGTGGCGGCGCCATCACGGCTGGGGTTGGCGCAGCATGGGACGCAGGAGGCGCGATGGCCATCGGCGGCGCCAGCGGGGATGGCCGCGAAAGTCGCGGCGGGGATACGGATACCTGCGGCGGCATCGCCGGCTGCGTGGTGAGTGTCGCGCCCGTCGATCCCAAAGCGCCGGAAGTCTGCGGCGTGACGGATGTCGACAGCGGCGACGTTGTCAGGGACCCGTTTTGCTGGTTTCGCTGCATCGCATTTACCCACGAAAATGGGGTCGCACCCGGCACGGAAAGAAAGGAGTTGGAACTTTCCTGCAGCGAGGTTTCGCTGGTCGGAGGCGTCGCTGCTGCAAAAATCGGCTGCAGCGAGGCCACCGTCGTGTACGGCGGTGGACTAGCATGCGGCTGCGGTTGTGAATGCGGCACGGAAACGGGTGCTGCGACGGGTGGGGGCAGTGGCGGTGGCGCATAGGACTGCGGTGCCACCTGCAGATGTTTTGACGGCACATTCGGCACCGCGGAGGCTGGTGACGCAGCCACCGCAGGGAATGCCACGGGACCGGGTGGCGCCGACGCGGGCGTCACAGGCTGATTCAGTGAGGAGTTGGACGAGGATGACGTGGAGCTGCTACTACCGCTAGCGCTGCTGCGGCTACTCTGAGTGGAGGAGAAGTACGAGCTGCTGTTTGTGTTCCTGCTGATGCTGCGAGAGCTTTTCTCCTCGCTGATACTCAACGCACGCGCGGACAGCTTAGCCGTAACGGCAGCGGTGTCACGGCGCTTCGACTTGCGCCTTTTCTTTTTTTGTTCACGGTTTGCCTTTGCTGGTACTGCGGTCGCTGATCCTGGTGGCACGGAAATGCCGAGCACGCCGTCCACACTCGACTGGATGAGAACGTTGAGAAGCTTAGTGAGATGCTGCACCTCATCGCCGAGGGTGGAGCAGAACTCGGCATGTTGTTTGGGGATGGCAGAAAGCGGTGTGCCGAGAACCTCGCGGTAGGCCAGTATAACGTACGCCAGGTTTGTGCCTAGGCACTGGAGCTGGTACAATACATCGTACTGAAGATAGTGACTCACCGAGCCATCGGTTGGCGCCGGCAGCCTGTTCACCGGGTTGCGCTTCTGCCGAGCCATGTCCTTGATCTCGCGGCTTGTACCAACACACGCGGGCGCAGGGCTGTTGTCAATCAGCTGGTTCACCACCTGGAGAACAATGTTGGCCAGTTTTACCATCTGCGCCACACTACGGTCGATTGACTTGGTCAGCTTGGCAATATTTACACTCCCGTCATTGCGTCCGCCGGACAAAGGTGTGGCGTTCAGCGTCTGGTACTCGCGTCTTAGCACCGCAGCGATCGTCTCACTCAGCGACTGCAGCTGGTACGCGACGTCGTACTGGAGTACGTAAAGCAAACTCTCTTTGCTAGCCGTATTGGCAGACACACGGGGCACCGACGAGCCGTGGCGTCCGCTGCTAGTCCCGTCGTGGTGCGCTGCCGACGCTGATGTCAGCTCGCGGCCACTTACGTTGGCCTCTTTGCTGCCGCGTCTGTCGTGGTGACCGCAGTCGCGCCGTCGGCGACCGCTGTCGCCGACGATAACGCGGACGATGTACGGCTTGCCCTGTTCACACTCTCCGTCGGGTTTGCGCGTGTTCAGCGACGCGGGGGGCTGCTGCTGCTGCTGACTTTGTTGTTGTTCTTGCTGTAGTGACGATGAGGGTGAGGGGTGGGAAGGCGGCGCATACGACACGGGCCACGTCTGCTGCTGTTGCTGCGACGTAGGTGCTGCGGGTGGTGCGAGACAGACGACAGTGCAACTCATCTCGGCGTACCCAAGCGTTTCCCCGGTGGTGGTGCTGCGAATGACACAATTCGCGTACGTGCGTTGCGCCGCTGACGAGCTGCTACTGGTATTTGGAAGCAATATGCAGGGGCAAGACCAGCGCGCTTTCTCCGAGAAGCTCGGGTCCCCCTCTGCGAACAAGTTACACTGGCAGACGGCTGGAAAGATGGAGACCATCTGCGCGGCCGTCATGCGAAAATCAGCCTTGTGGCACACGTTGTATGTGACAGTGTCACCGACCGCAAAGTTCTGTGGTTGGACTACGATGGCGGGAAAGTTGAGGAAATGCACTTCGACCGCGATTTTGGAAGCCGTGCTCGCTATGAGCGGGGCGAGTCCGTAGACCCGCTTCACTGCCACTTCGAGTCGGTATGGCTGTATTGCCGAGTCCATCGTCGTGTTCGACGACAGGAGAGAAAGTGCGGCAATGAAGGTTTGTGCGTAGGTTGTATTGCCCGCGTGCTTCTCAGTGCGGTGGTATGGGGAGGGCGTGGTCGGCCAATTACACGCAATTTAAAAACTCTTATTACGTAAGTTGAAACAGGTCTATCTATGGCTTTGTGCGTCGCTTCACTTCGTTTTGTTTGAATCGCTGCTCTCGACTGTGGATGTAACTTGACGACTTGCTGCTCGTCTCCCTTCAACTTTGTGCTGGGACAACAAATCGAGTGGTTGAGGTAAATCCACAACAAGGGTCGAAAGAAATAAGATCAGCATTAAGAATAAGAAATGCTCTCCGTGCAGGGATGATAGTACAGTGAACTGTTGCTGACGTTTGCAAGACAAATACACTTCCTGCTCAATAAGGAAGAACAAAAAGACGAAAAACGATGCAGCGCCTTTTTAACGGTTTCCCAATCCTACGGAGTGAGGGGGTGGACTAGGGCGGAGCAGAGGAACTAGCCTTTAACAACGCGGTGGAACTCGGGTTTCCCAAGCAGTTAGAACTACCTTTCATGTATATATATATATATATATATATTTATTTATTTTTCTTGAAATACTTCAATAGTTGTGAAAAGACCGTAAGTTTAACACAACACGAAATAGGATTCTCTGAAATAGCAGAATCCGCAAGGGAGAAAGAGAGACATTCCCCCCGCACGGCGGTCCGCTCAACCATTGTGGTGCCGACGGTGAGATGGATTTCCGAACGAGAAGCAGACACGCACCCGCAAACATGGACATAAAAACCTACCGTCGTTCCTCTTCCTACGCATCTTCGTCGTTGCCACCTCTCTTGTTCTTCTTAATTCCGTACGCCTTCTCCATCAACTCGTGAGAGCGTATTTTGCTGTGCAGTGTATTAGCCGCCATCAACTCCGGCGACTTCTGGAGCGTCTCTATGGTGGGTAGCACCGCCCTGTCGCGCACGCGGCCGCGTGTCTCCTTGATTTCACCGCGCTTCGTCGACCCGGTCACCTCTACGCCTGGCTTCGCAGCCTTCGCAGAGGTCATGGCCAACGTGGCGTCCTCTTGCTCTTGCAAAGCATGCGCCCTGTCTAACTTCGACTTGCGCCGCTTCATCGACGTCGTACCCGTCGCACTCGCTGGCGGAACCTTGCTGTCGTCATCAAAGCGCGGGCGGCGGAAGATCGTTTTAGACCCGGTCTTGCCGCGGTCAATGTACGCGCGTCGGTTCACCTCGCGGTCGTCGCTCGTCTCCTCCATACTGCGCGCCACCTTGCGGGCAGCGTCTTTCTCCTCCTCGCTGCGGTCCATGTCTTTGATCGACTCTGACCAGGCGGCGGTGTCCTCGGCGTGGATGCGCAGCTCCTCCTCCTGCGCACTTGCCATCATCTGCAGCAGCTTTTCTTCCGCGACCGCCGTGCTCTCCGGTGGCTGGTACATCGTCGCGCCACCGTCCGGGTTCTCGGTGGCGTGGTTCTCCATCAGGTTTGCTGGCACCTGCACGATGTTGCCGTCCTTGTCCTCGATCATCGGCATCTGGCCCACGAAGTTTAGCGCGTACGGCGTCTTCGACCCGACCACGTACTTGTCCAGCTCCCGCTCAATGTGCTCCTGAATGTTGGCCTGCGGGATGTATTTGATATGGGTCATGTACTGCAGCCGCTCGCTCGCCCGCTCATACCAGTAAAAGAACTGCCGCTCGTGAAACTCGCGGAGGAGGTCGAGGTGCTTCTTCTTCAGTGCCTGCCGGCCCTGCGCCATCTGCTGCGACTCCCGTCGCTTCGTCTCCTGCGCCTGCATCTCGTGCTCCCACTGCGCCAGTTGCGCGGACTTGGTGATGTTGTACTTGTAGATGTACTCGTCCGCGTTCACGCGAAACGACTCGAGCCACTGCCTCTTGTACATCTTACGCAGATGCTCAAACTGGGCCTCGTGCACGTTGCGCCATAGTTCATTCTGCTTCCACATCCAGTGGCGGTAGGGCGTGAGGAAGCCTGTCATGCGTCGCCCGTGATCCGACTTAGAGGGCAGGTTGTAATACGGCCGCATCTGGCGCCGCGCCACCGCGGTCGTGCGCATCATTGTTGTGTCTAAGTAGTCTGTGCACCTCTGTGTAGTTCAAATAATAATAATAATAATAAAAAACTGACACGGAAATCGAACAGCCTTCACAGCGAAGACAATTCCAGTTACACTTCAAATCAAAAGCGCTGCGAGCGGGCGTCAACAAGTATCTTCGTGTGACCACGTTTTTTTTTTCCGTGTGAACGAAGGGAGCAGTACATGGAAAGAAGGAGGATAGGTACGTAGCGAAACGAACAGGGACGGGGAAAAAAGGATATTGGAAACCCCCTTTGCAACGCACCGCTGCGCGGTGAAAGAACGACACGTGTACGGCTTTCCATGACCTGCGCCACTAGTCGCACCACTAGCTGCAACAAGCTTAAGTGTGCGAATTTCGCCTAGCAGTGCTCATGCGAAAGCAAGCAAATGTGACTTTAAAAAGCAACTCACTTGTTTTAGTTTTCTGTCCTCGTTATATGTGCTGTTGGTAAAAAGAGATGGGGACGTCAGCAAAGGAAATGTTTCTCAGCGACGGAATTAACGGTGGAAAAGGCAAACAGGTCGCAAAAAGTTCAATAAAGGTGTGCAGCACGTGAAGCACCGAAAACAAATCAATTCTCCCCTCTCTCAATAGCAAGCGTCACTTCACAGGGGAACACCGCGTAGTTTATCCGTCCCCGGCCCCAGAGTGATGGAAATAATAGGGAGGCGTGCAGACCAAATATGTAGTTTCTTGTGATAGCTGATGTTAGTAGCCGGTGAACTCAGCCGGGGACGCTGTCTTGATACTTTGTAAGGGGACCCGCACCCTCAAGCGTTCCGACAACGTTGCAACCGCCATGTCTAAGGTCGTGACTGGGATACCTAGTGTCTTCACCGGCTCCAGCAGATACCGCGCGCTGTCGGTGCAAGGGCGAGGCATAGGCAGCATCCGAACACCGATCTCGTTCTGGGGAAGCTCCGGCTCGAGGATGAGCGCCTCCGTCTCGCGACTGTACCCAACGACGATGCCTGGCTCCACACGCTCTGACTGCTGCACGAGGATGTCTACGTACACCGTTGCTTGCCGCACCGTGTTCCAGCGCTGGATAAGACGCTCCCGTTCGAGGGCCTCAGGGCTGATCGCCTCTTGCTGCGCCCCTGTCGCCGTCGCACCGGTATTGCCGCCGTCAGCACCGTCAGGACTGCCGTCCCCGCCGTAGAGACTTTGATAATACTCTTCCGTCACCGTAGAGTTGTTCGTGTCCGGCGCACCACTAGGGCGAGTGGCAGATGGGTCGGCAGAATTTGCAGTGGCCACCATGTTGACGTTGTTTGCCCTGCTCCCCGTCCCTCCAGGAGCACTAGCGCCACCACCAATCGGACTAACACCGCTCGCCACGGAGTGCTCACGATCTGGTGTCTCGCTCGGGTTCGGCAGAGTCCCGGGGCGCCCGCGGCTGAGGTTGCTACCGGTGCTGTTGCTGTTGCGCAGGGCAAGGTAGCACGCATCGCACACCCGCTCTGGATTTGTGATGCCACGCATAGGAATCGCTGCGCGGTGCCGTGAGCAGTCCCCGCAGAAGACGTAGCCGCAGTTACGGCAGTGGTGGCGGCGGAGGGTGGTGGTGAAGGCCCGGCCGCAGCCGTTGCATTCAGTCGCTTCCTCGTCATCCTGCCAGTACCCTTTTGACTGTTTTTCTCCCATGACTATTGAAAGCACAGGGTGCTAGAGTAAGATAATAATATTTGTGTGTGGAAACTCAATCGTGCCACTCAACTGTATAGGGTACAGAGTCCGCAAGCACAAGAACAAAGACGGCACAAGCAGGTGGAATAAATAATAATAATAAAGGTTGCCTTCTTTTTTAATCTAATTGGAGGCGTTAAAAAAGAGACTGGCGGGCAAAATGAGCGGCCTCCACTACGCCGTGTGAATAGCGCAGTATCCTGGACAAGGCAAATGAAGTTTCTGCTATCTAGCCTGTGTGTGTGTGTGTGATCCATGAGCTGAGTGTCGTAAGTATGAATGACAAAGGAGTTCGGGGGGGGAGAGGAAATAAATAGAGGTGTTTCAAGAGCCAGCAAGCCACAGCAAATAGTTAAAAAATAGTAACAATAATAATAGAACTTCTATATTGGTACCGAGGGTCAATAACTTGCATGGCGAAAGCGTGCAGCGCGCCTTTAAAACGGGCAGTCCGCGCTGCATTTGGTGCTTTAATCGGAAGTAGAAAAAATGTGAAAAGTTCGATATTGTTCCCTCAACATCTGATTTCCATAAGAAAACCTAAACACGTCAAGCAAAAACCGCTCCGTCTCTGTTTCGCACGTTTATCGATAACATTCTGCGTACGAATAGAACCAAAAAATGGTAAAAAGCTTTCATTTAGTAGTAGACCAGTGAGTGACAAAAGCGTTTCGGTACGGCAAGTGGAGTATAACTGGTTCGTGCAGGTAGGTTGTGTCCGCCGTGTACCAGAGAGCCTGCCGATGTCAAAAGCGATACACATTAAAAAAAAATCTGGATTGACATCACATGGCTTCTCCACACACAATAGTGTCGGATAATGAAAAGACAAAAAAGGGCAGCTGAAGTGAGGTGCTCAGCCGCAATGGAGTTGCGGCACCTGAAAAAGCGCAACAACATTGTTTTTCCTCTTTAGCTCTATGCCTGTAACTTCTATGCCCACACAAAAGTAACGGATTTCTATGAAGTGGCAGTCTGCCCGGTGTCTGGTTTGGCCATACTCTGAAGGTTGCTAAAATATAAAAAAAAATGGTGCTCCTACCCTACCTAATACGGGTAGCCGCGCAGGTCCATTGTCAGCACCTTCGAGCTCTCATGTTCCTTATCCTTCATCACGCCTAACAGGATGTCTGCCATGTGGTACAGCTGGTCCTTCAGTGATACTACCACAAATTGGCAGGACTGGCAGTTTTTGCGCAGGTAGTTCGCCAGCTTTTCCACGTTACCCGCGTCCAGCGCAGCGTCGACCTCATCCAGCACGAAGAACGGCGTTGGCGACACCTCGTGAATCGCAAAGAGTAGCGCCAGTGCCGCCATGGTGCGTTCGCCGCCCGACAGCAGCTCCATCGGCATAAAGCGCTTCAGCGGGGGCGTGGCGTGGTAGGTGGTGCCGCCGAGGTATGGCTCCTCCACGTCCTCGAGGCTGAGGTACGCGGAGCCATGCACAGCCTGTGCACGGGTGCCCATCGTCAGCTCGCGATACACGCGATCGACCGTGGCGGCCACCTTTTCATACATCTCCATGAAGCGCGCCGTGCGCTGCTCCTTTACGCGGCTGAACTCTTTTGTCGCCAGCCGCGCCGCCTCGCGGGCCTCGTCGACGAGGATGGCGGAGGTGCCGAGGCGATCCTCGGAGGCCGTCATCCGCGCAGCCGCCTTCATGTTCGGTCCGAGGGACTCCATCTCCGTGTGCACAGCCTCCAGCTGGGCCTGGGTGCGCTGACGGTAGGCTGCAAACTGCGCCCGGTCCGCCCCGGCAAGCCGCTGCGGCTCTGCGAGGGAGGAGAAGTCGATGCACACCACCGTCTCCGCATCCGTGGGCGGCGACGACGAGGCCGCTGTCGCTGCTGCCACAGCTGCTGCAACTCCGGGTCGCCGTGCGTTCTCGCTAGGGCTCGAGCTGTTCACCAATAAGGAGAAAGGTTCAGAGAGGAGCAGGGCACCTCGACTACTACCACTATTGATGTTAGAGGATGTTGTCGCGGGAAGCCGCCGTGCCGCCGGTGATGACTCATTAGAAAAGGAAAAAGACGAGGTTAGCGTTGCAGTGTTGGTGTCACTCTCTTCTCCGCGGCCGCGCTTTGTGCCGGAGGTGGCCTGCGGTTTCAGCGGCAGCACGATTTCGTCCATCTGACAACGCCGAACGAGGTTTAGCCGGCGCAGTCGCAACGAATCGCACGCGATCTGAACGGCCGTCACTAACTTGCGCGCCTGTGCGAGCCGACCTAGCTGCATCTCGGAGTTGCGCGTGGCGCTGCGGATTTGATTTTCCAGCGCGTCGAGTTCGCTGCGGCTCTTTGTCACGCTCTTTTTCACCTCCAGGTACTGTCGCTCCGCGCGCTCAACCAGCGATTTGTAGTCGGCGAGGTCTTTTTTGCATTCCTCCTTCTCCTTCTCCAGTCGCGTGCACGCCTCCTCGAGGTCGGTTGTCCTGCTGCCTCCAACCTGCTTCACCTCCATCTCAAGCGAGCTCTCCAGCTTGTGGATAACGAGCAACAGCTCCTGGCGGCGCTCGGCGCGCTGCTTCGACTCCTGCGCCTCCTGCCCTTCTAGATGCAGGAGGTTCGGAATTCCGACCGCCTTCTGGAACTCCGCAAAGACCTGACCCTCAACGTGGGAGATCGCTTTGGAGGTGCCGAGAAGCTCCGTGTGGATCAACTGCAGCTCGGCTGTGTATCCCGCCTGGCGTTCCGCGTATTCCGCCGCGCGGCTCTCTAGCTTTGTCACCTCCTCCTTCAGCCGAGCCATCTTTGTCTCGTTGGCTACCTGCTCTGCCCGCACCACCTCAATGCGCTTCACCGCAAAGTCGCGGCGCGCTTCCATGTCGCGCAGGGCGATCTGCAGCCGCGCAAACTCCGCTTCTCCGTTGACTGCGGCCTCGCTCAGTAACCGGTCCCGGGCCACGCGGAGGTCCTCGTATTTTTTTTCGTCCCATTTCCGCGCGCGGCTCTGGACGGAGGCAAGGCCGCCCTGCACCGATCCATTCTTCAGCAGCACCGTGCCGTCTAACGTGACCACCTTAAATCGTTCCCCATCGGCCCGACCGTAGGCAATCGTCTTTGCCTCGGCCACAGTGTCGCACAGCAGCGTCTGCCCGAGGGCGAAGCGGACCGCCGGCTCCAGCTCGGGGTCGAAGCGCACAACGTCCACAATGGGTTTGCAGGTGCCGCCGAAGGTGCGCAGACGATCGTCGACGGCTTTGCCCTGTACGCTGTCGAGCGGCAGGAATGTCATGGGCGGCATGCGCTGCTCCTTCAGGTACTTCACGCAACGAATGGCCAAGGCGGTGGTATCGACAACAATCGCCTCTAAGTTCTTGCCCATCGCGACGGTCACGGCATTGCGGTGGCGGTCGCTCGGCACGGTGCACAGGTCCACCATGCGCCCGCGCAGCGGGAAGAGGGAACGCAGCGCCTGCAGCGCGTCGGCCATGCGGCTGTTCTGCTTATTCGTGTCCTTCATGTAGCGCATTTCATGCAGCTGCTCCTGCAGCTTCGCCAGTTCCGCTTCCCGCTCCTTGTTCTTTGTCTGCATGTTTTCCAAGTCCCGCCGTGCGTCGGCGAGCTGGTGCTGCAGGGTGGCCACCGTTTCCTCCAACTCGCTGCGCCGCCTCTGCAGTTCGCTGCCATATGCCGTCGCCGTCTCGATCGCCTGCGTCAACTCTCTTTTCTGCTGCTGGTGCGCCTCAGTGCCGCGCTCGCACTGTTTCAGCGCCTCCTGGGTCGAATCGCGCTGTCGCATCATCGTTTCGCGGCGCTGCCGCAGCGTAACTGTCTGGCAGTCCGCTTCCTTGCGCAACCGGCGGTACTCCTCGAGCTGCTGCTGGTTTAGTGCCGACTGCAGTGTGATGCGCTCTTTGTCTTCCTTGGCGCAGGTTTTCTCAAAGGTGGTGAGCAAGGCTTTCTGCTTCTGCAGCTGCCCTTCGAGCCGCTGTGCTTCGGCGGAGCGAACATTCGTGGCTTTCTGCACCGTCGACAACTCCTGCCGCTGCACGTCGTACTTACGCGTCAGGTGCACCAGCGCCGCTTTAATGCGCTCCATTGTGTTGTGTTTGTTGCGCAGATCGTCTGCAGACTTGCGGGCTTTCTTCAGCTCTTCTAGGTAAGCCTTGTGCCGCGTCGCGTATGTTCGTTTTATGTCGCGGATCGCTTCCTCCGTCACGATGCCCTTCTGCAAGTCCGCCAGCATCGCCTGACGCTGCTGCAGCTCCGCCTTCTGTTTCTCCAGTTCCATCTCCAGGGCAAAGAGTTCCGTGAGTGCCAGCTCCTGCGTGGTGTCATTGAACTGCTTGAAGAGTTCCTCGTAGCGCTCCGCCTCCTTCTTTGCGAGACGCATCTGCTGGACGGCCACCGCAGCGCCACGCTTCTCGAGCGACGCGCTCGTGAGCGCCTCATTCGCTTTTTCCATTGCGACCTTCTTGGCGTTGTATTCGCTCTGCAGCTCCGCACTGCCGCTTACGTGCTCGAGCAGCTCCGTCAGCTGTCGCGCTTTTTTCTGTGCGACAGCCTCCACTTGGTGCTGGAAGACGAGGAAGGTGTCCACACGCTCGCTGATGCGGTGCTGCGCGAGGGCGGCAACGTACTGCTTCGCTGTGACGGGCTTGCCGTTCAGCAGGCAGGTCACGGTTCCCTGCGGATCCACACGACGTGTGAAAGTAGTCTCGATGTTGTTCTTGTGACGGATGTTTGTCGAAGCGCTGTCGTCAGCAATGGTTGCAGCGTTGGGTGGTACGGGGTGGCGCATCACGAGTGTCACGCTGCAGCTCTCGCCCGCCTTCCGCGCCTTGCGGTGAATAAAGTCGACGGGGGCTTTGCCGCGCATCGCGGCCGTGCCGGCGGAGGTGTGGAGGTCGTTGCACAGCACAAAGCTCAACGCATCCATCAAGTTCGACTTGCCGGCGCCATTGGGACCAACGATGCACGTAAAGTCTTTGAAAGGGCCGATTGCCGCGTTGCCGTAGTAGCTCTTGAAGTTGTCAAGCTCCACGCGGTGAATCTTGGAATGCATGGTTAATGGGAAGCGGTGTATCAAGAGCAGGTAACTTACGCTGTTGTTCTTGTTTGGTTGTGGTATGTGGAGTCTTCGATTTCGAAAGAGGAAGCTAAAGTCTAATGTGGTTCAAAAAAAAGTTTGTGGTCCTCTGTTGCTTCCGTACCTTGTCCCAAAATGTTACTGGAGTTTCCGTAGAATTACTGATTAGCTTTTCTTCCTCTCTCTGTCCAATAGATTGTTCTATGCGGAGTCCACGTCTCCTGCTCCTTTCCCCTTTGGGGAACAATGGTGGTTGCAGAGGTGGAAGAATCAAGAGAAAAGAGAGGTGTGGCAAACTAATAATAATAATAATAACAGCAGAAGAGCAAGAACAGCCTATGTGAAGCATGTCCACGAAGAAGCAAAGCTGTTGCCTTTCCATCTGAAAGAAGGCAATTCCCTGATCAACAAAAACTGCCATTCCAGCTGTTTTTCGTTTTGTTCACTGATTTCGAGTACGTGCTAGACGAAAATACAAAATAGGTGCAATTTCTAAATGTGTGACCGCCACACCACCTACAGGTAATACTGCGCACACATCGCCGTGTACGGCTGAAGAAACGCGGCCCAGTACCCGTCCGCACAAAGCAGGGCCAACATCGTTACGTCGTCAGTCGACACGCTACCACTATGGTGCTGCAGCAGCGTCTGCATCCCTGTCACCTCCGCCCATGCCCAAGCCGGGCTACGCAGTTTCGCTGCAGCTACCGCCTCCGGTACGTACGCCTCAGCAACCGATTTGACGGAGGACGGCAACTTTGCAGACTCGTCTGCTGGGCATGCAATGTGAGCTAAGAAGCTGCGCAGCAGCAGCGTCTCACTTGTTAGCCGTGGGAGCTCCGGTTCAACACTTTCAGATGAAGAAAAAGTTGAGCCAGAGATCGTGAAGTCACATTCCTGCTGGGCTGCCGCTGCGTCTTGTGCAACACGTACGATGGACGTCCACAGATCCACTGGGAAGTCACGACAGTAACCTTGCAGGAAGATGAGGCACCAGTACGAGCACACTGCTTCCGTATTCCTCTGATCAACATTCGTTGAGTTTGCTGCCAATACTCGTTGTGGTTGCTTTGATGCTGGCGCTACCACAAGAGCGTCGAAAAAAGCTTCTGCGGCGTCCTGTGCTAATGCTGTTTCACTCGAAACTGTCAAATCACCTGTCGCGCGCAGCAACGGTACCACGATGCTGCGCCAGCAACGAAAAACGTCGAAGACAAACGCCACGGCGAGCCGCTCGTGTCCCCCCAGCGTGGGACACAGCTCTGACCAGCGCAGGCTTGGACCGCATGAGTCGACCAGTCCCACGCCGGAGCGAAGACACTCGCACCACTGGGCAAAGCAGCGGCACACCTCCGCTTTGACAGCGGCGTTTTTGGTGGCAAAAAACACGGCTGCAGGCCACGGCATAGCATTCACAGGGGGTAAAAGTGAAGATGGTGAAGTACCGGAAGGTTCAGCCTCTGCCCCGACTCCTGCGGCAATTCCGTTGGCGTTTTTCTCCACAGCGTCGTTTGCAGTCTCAGAAAGCGGGAAGGGTGCTGGGCTGGGTGGAGACGAGTGTTGCTTTGTTCCGCCACCTCTGGACGAGCTCCCTGATGCCGCTGCACTCGTGGTGGAGAGCGGGGTGAACGATGAAAGAAGAAGTTGAAGCATGAGAGACACCTTGAGCGTCTTTGCGTTGGCCAAGTCGGTTACTTGGAAGCTCTCGTCCTCTTTTTCGCTCAGCGGGCTTGACACCGCCACTGCTGCGCTTTCCTGCGACGTTACGGGCGACGAGGACGATTTGGCGTGCGCTGCACTTGACGGCGTTGACGATGGTGCCCTTGCTGCAAAAGTTTCTCCGACGTCCCGAAGCACTCTATCCATAGTCTGCAAAATGAAGGCAAGATCGTGGTGCTGCACGTAGGCAGCGGTCACGGGGTCCATTGGACCACCGTTAGATGTGTGGTGGGTATTGCGAGGCTTGGACATCTAAGTCTGTGTGAGGTTTAAACTCTTTCAGGAACGAGCTTTTAAAAATGCATTTTACAGGACCAAGGATATAGTAAGGAAAATGAGAAAGATGTGGTGTAAGGAAAGCTCATCGGCTCTATCTTGATACAGTAGGGACATATGAAATTGAGTGCGGATTAAGGATCCTGGCTTTGCGGCGATGTTGGAACTTTTCACGCTTTCTTGTTATTATTATCAGTTTTTTCCCATTGCTGAAAAACACCCCGTCACAGTGTACCGTATGCGTGCATCAGGGCCCAGCTGGCGAGTGAGCAGAAAAGAGTTTCAAGAAGAGAATAAGGCCCTATCTTCCTTCTGTCACTTGCCGCACATTTTTCTGCTCGAGTGCATTAACACTGGCACACCAATTACGAACAGGAAAGGTAAGAGTAACAATATTACTTTATTCGACAACTTATGAAAGAAGAGAGGCTAATAAAAGAGAGCAAGCACTTATGCGGCACTTCGGAACCAACGACCACACTAGTGTGGGCATCCATCAATGCCCTCAGTTGCGGTTTCTTCCCGGGAAGAGCGCAGCAGAAAAAAGGTGAAGAGCGCGAGGAAGGGAAGCTAGAAGAGTAGCCTGAAGTAATACCAGCACAGTCGGCTGTAGGACAAAAATTCCGCTAACACCCTCAAACCTTGTTAAACGGCGAAGGCTAGCTTAGAAGGTGTTGTTCACGCGGTTCATCACGGCACGGATGCGCGTGTACACCTTCGCGGCCGGGCTACCACGGATCAAATCACAAATCGCGTCACGCGCGACACGAATGTTCTGCGTCGTTCCCATAATCCAAATCTTCGTGTCCGCCACCACGAGACGGGTGCGGGTAACGTTCTCGATCGTATATTTCGTTTTGCCGTGCGAACCACTAATGCGGCCGATGCAGCGAGACAGGTTGTCACCCTGCAAGTTTGCACGCACGTCCTTAATCTCGAAGCCCTCGATGTAGACGTCGTCCATGCGCAGCAGCGCCACGGCGTCGCGAACGTCAAAGCCAGCGATGACGGCCTTCACAAAGTCCTCCCCTTTCTGCAGCATCACCTTGCCGCTGGCGGCATTCTGGTCGCCTTCGGCGGTCGACGTCGACGGCGACGTGCGCAGGTCCACAGTGCGGTTCTTCAGGTTCATGCGAATCTCCAGTTTGCACTGCTCCACAATCGGGGTGTACACCTCCATCCACACCTTCTTCAACGGGGGGAAGCGGTGGTGCGGAATTTTGATCGAGCGGGTTTCACGCACGAACGGTGCATTGACCGCTGCCCTCTGCGGCGCCAGTGCGGCAGCAGCGGCTGTGGCCCCTGCGGAGGTGGTAGCAACAGTATTGACGGACATAAAGTGAGCACGTTCAATGGAGGGCCACTTTTTCAAAACAGCAAAGCAGAGAAACCTAGTGTTCTTTTTTCAAGTGCGAAGTGAAGACACAAACAGGCCACAAGAGGAAAACGAGAGTTATAGTAGCAGAGCAGGAAAAGGGGAGAAATAACAACAACAATTAGATTATTGTGTCGTTGGTACCAGCAGCTTTTCTCAACACTGTTGGTCCGTAAAACGACTAGCAAGGACTTCAGCGCTTCGTTGCCCAACTTTTGTTGTGCTCCTTGACAGTATAGAGTGCCTGCGCCATTCAAGTTGAGCTTCTTTTTATGTACGTACGCAATGTCTAACGGCTCGTTGTCAAAAAACGCACCAATGTAATAAAGAAGGCGTCTATTGTGTAGTCTATAGAGGGAGAAAAAACTAGAAATGAAGAAACGGTCGTGGTATTCCATGTAAGAATTGCGTAGAGACAGCACAGAAGGTACGGAGAAGGGATGAGGCGTAACTGCGCGGATCTGAAAGCAGGAGTAAGTAACACTCTACATTGCCACGGAATTCTAGTCCAACGCTGAGCGCAAGATGACCTCGTTGTCTCGCCCGTCCTCCGAGTCGCTCACCGGGGCAGGAATATAACGGTCAAAGCGGTTCTTCGGCGTCGCCGGTACCACTTTGGTTGGTGCGGGTGTGTCACTCACATACGAGTCTTCCGCCGACGGGGCAGCTGCTGGAGTGTCGCTGACATACGAGTCGGATGGAGACGCCGCCGCCAACACCTGTCCATCACAATCGCCGCCGCTGCGCTGAGGCACGTTCCCGCTGTTCCTGCTGCCGCTGTTGTCAGCCCCGTACGTGCTTTTGCAGCGATTGAGCGAATAACCGTGAGGGGACTCTGTGTGTTCCCTATCACTGCTGCTACCCTGGTCGGCACTCCCGTTGTCTTGGTCCTTTCTCAAAGTGCTGTTGTGGCTACTAATGTTGTTGCTGCTCCTGTTATTCCCTGCTGAGCGCGGCGGCGACTTGGCGGAAAAAGTGGGTGGGGTGTATGGGGTGCCACTGCTACCTCCACTCGGTGTGGCCGCAGCAGCCGCATCGGCAGCGTTTGTCGTTGACATGATAGCCTTTGTTCCGGCCAGTGTAGGGACTTGTTCCACTGGTATCACACGCGGCGGTGCACGACGCTGCCGCGGCAACGACGACCCCTCGTGGCTCCCGCCTGCAAAGTTCCGCGAGGCTACGAGCTCGTTGGAAGTAACACCCGGCGCAGCGCGACTGGCATTCGCAATTATCGGCATCGGTTGCGGGTCTTCGGCGTCGTCTTCGAAAGGCAAACTGTTTGTGCTGAAGTGAGGGGTGGGTGGAAGCTGAACCTCGGAGGTTTTTGGGTCGACGCGCGTGGGGATGGCTTCCATACGATGTGGCACGCTGCTGTTGGCAAACGGCGGCTGGACAGCTGGAATGAGAAAGGCAGTATTGTTGTTCCACTCAGGCCTGTTGTGCAGATCCGAAGTGCCCACAGAGGTACGGCTCCCATTGCCGTCATGATACAGGACAGAGCCGGGATTCTGGGCTTGACGCAGGCTACCGATCCCACCGCAGCTGGCGGTGTGCACGCTCGAGAGTTGGCTGTTGCCCGGGTGGCGTGTAGGGGCGGAGCTGCGGTTGTTCAGACTATCCTCGCCGAGGTCGCGCAGGTTTTCAAAGAAGCCGCGCGGTATTGACACGGCAGTAGTGGCGGCAGCTCCACGAGCAATCGCGACGTCCAGCTGACGCACCTGACGGTCAAGGCTGTCCATTCGTGCCACCACTGCCTGGATCTTGTCGTTAATGTGCGCCACCTCTGCAGTGAGCGCCACGTAAGGCTGAAGGGTATGCAGGCCTATCTCGGCCACGCCGTCCGCTGCATCACTCATTGTATCTTTATTGTTATTATGCGACTCTTTCCGATCACGTACGGGAACAGAAATTCCCGTCACTTGCAGCGCTGAGCACTGCACTAGCATCTCCAGCCGATTCACGTCTCGCCGGCACAAACGGACTTCACTGGAGCGACAAACAGCGTCTTCCATAATACGCTGCAGTTCCACCGAGCAGCGGGCCGCTACATCCGCTATGCTCGACAGTGCTCCCTGGAGTTGCGCCACGTGGTTCTCCAAGGCGTCGTGCTGCACGCGAGCTGTTTGCACATCCTTCTCCACCTCTTTTTGAAGGAACTGACGCCAGCGCTGGAAGTCACGGTCGAGACTGGCGAACGTGTCCTGCATCTGCTGCTGTCGACGCTGCAGCACTTCCTCAAGTCGGCGATCCATCCGCTCCACCTCTCCACTGCGTTGTTCCTGCAACGCGCGCAGTTCGTCTTTTACACGCTGCATCTCCTCTCGAAGTGCACCTATACGCCCCTCGGTGAGGCGTTGGTGCTCGCCGATGTTGCGCTGGACGCTGCGTTCGATGGCGGTGAGTCCAGTCTGCATATCGCGGCGATGGGCCGGCAGTTGCTCTGTTACCTCTTTCACGCTTTTCTCCACCTCAGCCTGTCTTGTCTGCACGTCAGCGACGGTGTTGCGCAGTTCGTGCAGGTGTTTGTGCACCTGTGTGTCGACGAGAGGGGCAATAATGGCAGGGAGGTGGGTGCGCACCCATTGCGTCAGCTCGGCGGACACCACTCCACGTGTGAGATCGTCCCGCAAGACGGTACCTGCCGCACTGTCAGCGCTGTAAAGTGTGGATGAAAGAAATGCTAGGGGGGAAAAGGTACGTGGTTGATAGACGTTACCTATAGCTCCATTATTATCATTCATTGCAACACTTCCTCTTTCACGGTGAAAGCTCAGTGGGACACCCATGCGGGCCTCAGCAGCTGCGCGGTCCATCTCGTGGCGGGTGCGTGACGTCTTGTGCAGCAAGGTGTCCATCTCCCTGTTCACCTCCTGCAGGCGCGCCGCAAAGAGCTCGTCATCCTTTTTGACGTCCAGGTAGCGTGCCATGTTGAATTTTATGTGCGTGGATGCATTGACTGTCTCCGTGTCAAAAAGGCAAAGCGTGCCAAGTTATCGTGGTGGTAGCATTCCATGGGTACGTACGTAGTGAGTGAAAGATGAGAGTCCGCCCGGTCATTTTTGGTAGCATGTGATTACTAATGAACAGTAGAAGGAGTTCTTAAAATCACGCCGCTCATTTAAAGAGAGATAGACATTACTAAGTGACCAGGGCTTGAGGCAATTTGCAGCAAGCACCTACGCTTCGACCGCGACACCCTCGCGTAATTTCATTCATTTATTCAATTCCTGCAACGTAGTTTGCCCTGTGTCGCGCTTGCGGGTTGTTCAATGCTTGTGTAACACAGGGTGGCCGGGAGCAGCAAAGCACCTATTACTGCGCATCGGCTCATGACTTGAAAAGGTGCAATAGTGAAACTCAGCAAGAGTACAAGTGACAAGAAAGTAAAAGTGGTGCCAACGAAGGAGAACGACACGACGCCGTTAATTAAACCCTAATAAAAGGTGTGCAAATACTTTTTCTACCTTTTGCCAGATGCCAGCTTTTAGTGGGAAGTTCTCATGAACAGGCTGAACACTTTTATGACGAAGCAACGACACTAGAAACAATAGAACAACAATGCACCGCAGCACTGCTTCTACTGGAAAGCCTTTGCTAAACCTTTACATCTGAAATTACGCGTCTTACTTCGGCGCTTCAGTCTTGTTTGACGTGCCGCTCACAAGCGTGCTGCTCTTGCGTTCCTCTCCCTTCTTGTTGTCTTTCTTGTCGTTCCGCTCGCGGTGGCGCTCCTCTCGTTGTGCCTTCTTCGCGTCGTGTGCCGCCCTCTTCGCGTCACTCTTGCTCTGTTTCTCCTGGTCCTTCAGCTGCTGCACACGCGCCTTCCGCTCCTCAAAAACCCTCGGGTAGCCGTCGGCGCGCGGGTACCACACTAGCGGCTTGGCTGGTAGATCGTACTTGCTACGGTCGTAAGTGTCACACAGGTAGTCGCACAGGTGCTCGGGGAAGAGACGTTGGAACTCTTCGCATACGGCGGGCTTTTCATCCGTGTAGATGAACTCCACCTTGGTGCGGGTAACGGGGTCGATGACCGGCAGGAACAGTTTCCACAAAAACGAGAAAAGCTTCGGCGGGTTGATGCAGATCATCTTGCCGAGACGCTCCGGGAAGTGGTCCTGGATGGTGCGGATGACGCCGATGCCCATTGACGGCTTACCGTCGTGCAGATGCGAGTATGTCTCAAAGTCGGTCACACAGACCCACTTGCCAACGCCCTCTGGCATCATGCGGATGAGGTGGTTGAAAGCGCACACCATGTGCCGCAGCGGGTTCCTCCGCTCCGGGCCCCACCGCATCGACATGAACATGACCGGGCGGTTCTCCTTGTCCCAGCCGATAAATTGGCCCATGTGCTGATTCGGGTTCTCAAGGCAGGCCTCGCAGCGCCACGTCTCCGACCCAGTCTCCTTCCACCACTTCACTGTGTTCTCCAGCATCGTTAAGGATTTTTTCAGGTCGTAGTTGCGCGCAATCAGGTAGCGCAGGCACAGCCAGTTGTCAAACTTGCCCTCCACGTGCCACGGCGCGTCGGCCACCATCTTCTTGAAGTCGGCGTGCGCCTTCTGCTGCGCATCGGTCAGTTGTGCGCTGCGCTGCTCCCACGTCTGCACCACTGGCGGCGGACGGATTTTGTCCACTTCCTCGTCACTCGAGAGGAAGTACGGGATTTGAAAGCCGTCGTTTTGCTTCGGCAGAAGAAAGCAGTCTTTAGGGAGGTCCAAGTCAGCCTCAACAGTCGTCGCGGCGGACGTGCTGAGGACGGAATTTTTTCGACCCGCCGTAGCGTTTGTCGGCATGGGCGGATTGGCCGCTTCACCTTTCACCTGGCTCATTGCAAAAAAAAAAAAATCTGGAGTTAGCAACAAAGGGAACTGAAGCGAATGTGAAACCGATACAAAACAACACTATTCTTAGAAGTACACTTGTTTGAGGGAAACACAGCAATCAGCTTTGCGTTGACTTGGAGAGTTTGCATTTCGATTGCAGAACGGAGGAGGACAGGGAAAAGAAAGAAAAACGGCAGCGCTTTTACTTGCGGTTTGAGAAAAAGCGCAGGAAGCCATTTTGTTAGCCCAACACGTAAATCACATGTGTATTTTCAAATGAAAAGACCGCGCAATTGGAACTCATAGTTTTGTTGTCGACATCCGGTCGCATTGAAAGATGACGCCCAAGCGTCGTAAATACCGCTGTTCTTCAATTGAATACGTGAACAAGTCCTTTTTTAGCATGTAAGGGAGCTGGGGTTCACCATCACAGCTTTCCACTTGATCAAGCTTACCTCGGGTTCTGTGCTTACAATCCTTTTCTCTGGGAAATCACTTTATTTTCCTTTTTTGGGGATCATTGTACAGTAATAGTAGTATGAACGACTCTTCTTTCTCCTCCTCCATTTCCCTTTCCCGCTCTTCCCTCTCGTCCACTTTCACTGGAAGAGGACACGAAAAAAAGCCGAAAGAGGAGACGATCGTGTTGAAGCCAAAGCAGTCGCATTGTAAGTGGGCGTGGAAACGAAAGCAGCGTGTCGCTCTACAGAGTTGAGCTCTGTGTTATCGTCAATTGTAATAAAATGAAGCAAGATGGCAGTCAAAACTCGAGTCGTTCACAAATGGATTTCTTCTCAGAAGTACAAAACAGGAAACGCGACAAAAAAAAAACACGCACACGACTGTTCACGTCAAGAACAATGAAAACAGAGTTTTAGGGTTGTTTTACAATATAGATTTGAGAATAGTGTGAAAAGAAAAAAAAAAGAATGAGTGCGCTTGACAGGAAGACCGACTAGACACGTTTACACTTGGAGCAGCTCTTTCCCTTATCCTCCATTTTGGTATTTACGCGGGACATACTATATATATATATATATATATATATATACATACATGTATATATTTTGCTTTTTTTGTGAAAGGGATACTTGTCGAACTGCAATCTTGTTTCTTCAAGCGTGTTACGCCTTGTCCTCATACACACTGCAATGAGGGAGTCCGTAAAAGGAAAAAAAAGTAAAGTAAAAAAAAAATTAAAACGATCACGCACGCACACAAAAGAAAAGAAACAAACCACTAGTTACAAGGCTGAAAAAGGAAAACGGGGGAACCACAAGAACACAGCAGCTTACCTCGCCACGGTGCAGCAACAGTACAAAAGGGCATGCCTGACTTGTCGATTGTCCCTTCAGGGTTTTGTTACCGTTGCTGCCACCCACATATCCGCTGGAAGCAAGATTAAAACGTCACATCCACACAAATGCAAATCACCCACAGAATTTGAGAGAAAGGAAAACACCCCACAAAAAAAATTGCCCCCCCCTCCCCCCCCAAACGGCCTTCTTCGACGTGAACGCAACTTCACAGAAGCACGCCAGCGAATTATACATGTGCAAAACGTGTGTGAGAGAATTCTATAGCTTCGAGCGTAGATTGTCCAGCATCGCGCCAATGCTCATCATCAGCAGCTTCGTTTCATTCGCGAACATTTCGAGCGACAGGGTGAGGGAGTGCATACCCTCCGCGTCCTCCGAGGTCACCGGAAAGGAGAAGTTCGACGGCAGGCGCACCGGGCCGGTCCCCAAGCAGGCTTGCACTTTGGCGGATGCCTCGGAGCTTGGCTTTCGCAGGAACGGCGTCACCGACACGTTGCGCTCGGAGGCGAGCACCTGGAAGTTGTGGCCCTGCGTGGACGGCGAGCCGATCGGGGTAAAAGGGGTAAAGTGATGGAAGCCGTTGTCAAACGTATTCGAGCGCGGTAGACCAGAGCCGCGGGAAGGATGTGACACGTTCGAGTGTGCCCGCTGGAAGTCGAGACTTGAGTGTTGACGGTGGCCGCGCTCAAGCTCACCGTTGCCGCCGTGGCTGTCGGCGCTGAGGGTGTTGTTGTACTGCCCCTTCTGCCGGTCCTCTCCGTTTGGCTGCGGTGGTTGGTCGGCTATGGACTCGTCATGCTGGAAAGTTGGGTCGTTGGGTCCAAGATTGTCTACGTAGTCATGTACGGACTGGCTGATAAGCATTAACATGATCTGGCTCTTGCGGCGGTGTAGCACGTCACAGGCCTCGATAAGGTCAAGCACCGCCTTCATGATGTCGCCCTCCAGGTTGATCGCCGGTTCGCGCATCATGTAGCACATCAGGTCGACGAAGCGCTGGAAGGCACCAGCGACATCGTGGGCAACCGGTTGCAGGTTACGCATCATGTGCCGTGTATCGGGCGTGTAGCTGCGCTGGCTACGGATGACGTTCCAGCTCATCCACATCGTCTTGAGTAACATGGACATGCGGTACATGTGGCTATACGTCTGCTCGCACGACTTGATGGGGTAGTCCACCTCCACCAGCGTCCGCTCGTCGCGGGCGAACTTCATCATGTCCTTCGTTCCTTTCAGCCGCCGCAGCACCTCGGCAAGCTGCTTGTCGATATCCTGCATCGCCGTGTCCGTTTTAGACATCATGTGTATTGAACGGTTGGACAACTGGCGGCGCGGCGGCATGACGGTGTTCGGCGCGGCGGCCCCCTGCGTCGGCGGGTCCTCATCAGTGTCGTCCATTTGCGAGCGGTAAGGTGACAAATGCGTGTCCGTGACGAGCGGGACAGAGAAGAGGTTCATCATGTTTGTCATCGTGTTGCTCATGCACCGCAGCACGTTGCAGCGCTTCGCCCTCAGAATGAGACTAGGGGACAGCGGCAGAACGAGGGCGCTGACGAAAAGGTAGATGAAAATGCCGAAGGTGTTCTGGTTCATGCGCTGCACCGTGTCCTCCATCGTCGTTTCCGTGATCGAGTCTAGTGGGATGAGAACGAACATACCGTACACAGCCATCACGCCGTACTCCTTATCGAATCGCAGGAACGTACCGCAAAACATGAGCGTGCACAAGGAAGCGACGCGCTGCACCGGAGTCTTCGAGTACGTGCCGGCGAAGAAGCCGAGAACTGTACCGAGCAGGCAGCCGGTGAGACGGACAATAGACTCCTGTACTGCTTCCACCGGGTTTGAGCCGGACACGAACGCAATGATATTTGGACCAGAGAAAGAAGACATGTCGACTTTGATCAAGTAGGAGAACCCGATGGTCAGGATCATCGCCCCGCTGACTTTGGCCGCCTCGATGACGCGCTGAATCTCGCGGCGGTTCCAGCGCTTGAAGAGCGTCTTCAGGAAGTTGATGTTCTCGATGAACGGTTCCCACGCCGTTTTCATCAGGATTTGCTTCATCGTACCGACGACGCTAGGCTTATAGCTGTGCACTTTCATTTTGAATATGTCCACTGTGTCACGCACGCAGACAACAGTGAACAGGTAGAAGGTCATGAGCGGCACGAACTCTTCCAAGACGTTGGAGGTGTGCTCGTAGAAGAGCATGCGGCGGGCTAGCTTATAGGCGTCCTGCAGATCGTCGGTGCGGTCGGCGAAGTAGGTGAAGCGTTCATGCAGGTCAGTCAGCGAGGCGCGCGTCTTGGCGTGGGCGAGCAGGTCCAGCAGTTCGTCGAACGCCTCGGCGACGGCGTTCAGGTGGGGGTTGAGCAGCTCACCAAAAGCCTTGGAACGGTCGGAGTCGTCGATGGCGCTAGGCTTGGCTTCGACCATGTCCAGCACGCGGGTCATGCTGCTGAGGTTAGTGCGCAGGCGCTCGAAGAAGGAAAACTTGAGCGCCCGAATGTCGCGCACCTCCGGCGTCTCGAAGAAGAACTCGTAAAAAGAGAAGCTTTGGTAGTGCTCGAAAAGCGGCAGCAGCTCATCCAGCGAGTCGGTCATGAGGTGCACTTTTGACATGGCCATGTTGCGCTCCACGTTGGAAGGACTCCAGAAGGAGTAGACGAGGCCGCGGTAGGCGGTGGCGGTGTTACGGGCAATGTCGCGCAGCAGCCGCTGCGCCTCACGCTTGCAGAAGAGCGGATAGGGGAAGAAAGCGGCGACAACACACAGGCCTGTGCCGATGCACCAGTCCACCATCACCCTGCACGGAAAGCTCGCACCGCGGCTTTTGTTCACTAGCAGGCCCACCGTGCAGCTATTGAAGAGCAGCAGGCAAATGCGGCGCACGATGCCATCGGTGAAGGCGGCCATGATGAAGAGGCAGAAGGTGTAGTAGATGCACCAACCCGCCATGTGGTGGCCGAGGTTCAGCGCTCCGGCAATGACGGCCAGCGGCAGCCAGAAGACACCAGCTCGGATCCAGTTGAAGATGTACGCCACCGCCTCGCCAGACGTCCGCTTCGCCGCGAGCACTGTCGAGGAGAAGACCATAAAGGTAGACACAAAGGGACTATTCGGGAGGCCGGCAGCAATCAGCGCACCGGGCACAAGCACCGCGACGGCCGTCACGCGGGTGGCAAATTCGAACTGGCGCCAAAACTGCGGGGAGCGGAGGCAGTCGAAGAAGGTGCATTTCATGCGACGCTGAGGTGGGCGCAGGTTCCACGGCACACTCACGTCACCGCGGGAACCATTGCCGCCGTCGGGGTAGCGCACCTCGTAACGTGGGATGCCGTAACTGTCGAGTGACACGTCGTCGTCGTTGGAGGAGTACTCAGACTCAACGTTCTTGGCGAGGCGGTTGCCTGGGGCGCCGGTGGCATTCGACATTACCTTCGACTTGACGACCGACTGCTCCGGTATGAGCGGCTTGTCCATGCTATCGTCGTTGACAGCGAAGGCGGACTTACGTTTACTGCTCGCGTCGACGGCGGTGGACAGCGTGGCAGGCGTGGAACACTCCAGCGCCGATGACACACCACCGGGTGGCGGCAGCGGCGAAGGAACTTTACTTAGATCGTTTGCAGCCGCAGCGTTCGCGGTCAAAACAGCAGCGTCGATGGAGCTTTGATGATGGGGGACGTCGTCCTTAGAGTCAAAGATCGGCTCGTCGTCCGATGCGTCCTCCCTCGACATAAGTCGCTTTCAGCGGCAAGCAGGATCAAGTTCGCTGTTCTGCTTTGTTTATGAATACCACCTTTCCGGCTATAAAAAAGAAAGCTAAAAACACAAGAAAACGCCGGATCGCTTCCTTTTCCACCTTTATTCAGTTTCTCCCTGTCGTACGTGTCTGTGTGTGGTTGAAGGTCACAAGGATGTCAGCAGGGGAGCAAAAAAAAAAAAACAGATTTGTATACGTGCTAACAGTCTCTTTTTTTTTTAGTTGTTTCGGGCAAAGCCGATTATGGCCTCGACGAAACGCGTGGAGGTCAAGTTAAAAAAAAAAAACGAGTTGAAGTAAATAGGGTTACCCGGCAGTCAACGTGTATTTGACGGTGTTATTCAACTTTGATACTTAACTTTAACAGGAAGAAAAAACAAAACTGATTAGCCGTAAAACCAAGGAAACGAAGACGGTTTATAAAATAAGTGCTCGATTAATTCGGAGCTAAAACACGAAAGGAAAATTGATTATTTCTTTTGAGAGGTTGAATGTATACATATATATATATATATGCAGTAACTTGATCGTCCGTTATTGACTTCTTGCAGAATCGACTAGCTTTTCTGTTTTTGTGTGTGTCTGTGAGCGTTTTTTTGATGTGTGTATTTCGCTTAAGGGGTCTCAACGCGAAGGGTAGCACACGTTTCAGAGGGCAAGCAACGACTATTCTCTCTTCTTTCTGTTTCCCAAACGATAAGAGAGGGAGTGGATTGACTCTTGGGCGTATTAATTTGCACAGTACGCAGCTGCGTAATGTTTGGTGTGCTGGCAGGAAATCGACGAGCTCAAAACTGGGGAATGGTAGGCGGCGGTGCTAAGGACAAAAAACGCAACGTCAGTTGTATTCACTCGTCTCGGAAAGCAGCGAAAAAAAAGGTAAAAACAAACGGAGTTACCTTTCTCTGTTTAAATGAGAAGTGACGATTGGAATAAGGGGAATCAAAGCACACAAATTTGCAAAATGCAGTTTAGCCTGCAGGAAAAACAAATAACTCATCAAAACAGACGCGAAATAGACCAGTCGGGAAATGTAGGATCACCACGCTGTCTAGTCAACCTTGATTTTCGCCAAAAAAAAAAGGGAGTGGGACAAAAGGCGAGTACAGTAGAAACAACCCGGCACTTCAAGCAAAATGGGGAAAGGGAGAAGCACCTCCACAAAACCGTGGAAAAGGGAGAAAAAGGGATAGTTAGTTGAAGCAGGTCGCTTCCGAACTTTACCGTTCAGTTCACTGCCCCTCCCTTCAATAATTCTCCCTTTGGAGTGAGCAATGGACTCGAAAAAAAAAAAAAAACAATTGAATAGAAGGGGGAATGTGATAGGCAGCTGAATGTTATTGGCCGTTCAGAAAATGTGCTTCCTCTAGTAATGATCGATTGGGTTTTCTCGTAACACTTGAATCCAAACTAAAGAAGGCGAGAAGTAGTCAAGCTATTGGCTGGGCAGAATCAAAATTGCTCTTCGCGACAAATTCGTGCACGTGTAAGCGTGTGCCTTTATGTGTTCGGAAGAAAAGCTCGTCGTCTCCACTAGTAAGAAATGACACTAAATAAACGCAAAGATACCCGTGCTTGCTTGTAAGTTGGGTGTCAGGAAGAAATGAGATCGGTTGTGCAATTGAAGATAAAGAGCTAGTCTACAATCTTGCTTGTGCCTAGGAGTCAATAACAGGAAAAAAGAAAAGTAGGGCAACCGAAGTCACGAAACAGAGGAGCTGCTTTACTTTTAATTGCTTTTGTGATTGCTGGTGTGTCAGTTACTTCACGCGATTAGGTGGGCGTAATGTAAGACGGCAAGTTAGATGAGCTGCTTGCCCTGAGTTTGATTATTTTTGTGTGCGAGTACGTGTATTTTGCTGTACACAGAAGTGGGAGTGTTCAACACGTGTACGACTACAACTTTTTTTTTTTTTTGAAGGTACAGACTAGACCAGAAAGAACGGGAAGGAAAGAACGAAGCAAAGAAATGTGACAAATACCCTCAGGGTGGCTGATGAGCCTTCAGAGACAATAATTGTTCTTATTAGGTTGCGAAAGTGGTAACTTACAGTGCACAATACATTTAAAAATAAAAAAGTTTGTTTTGCGTAGAAAAGTTGTGATTGCCATTTGGTGGCAAGGTGAAGAGCCCACGAGTTTTCGTCGCCGTGAGGCATCTCAGAACCAAAAGGTACTCTGTTGTTGTTGACAACTGTATTTCGTGTTTTGCTTGTGTGTTTAATGAGAATTTGTGCGATGAGAAGGACAGAGTACATGTACAGTAATACGCAGCACAGTAGTAACACCAAACAGATGAAAAACTAGTCAACGTCACTATAATGGATAAAGATGAAAGTGACCAAAAGACAACGCCGCCTCAAGAGACAGAAAATATGCTTGTTGGTTAAAGGCGAAAACGCTCCCCTGCCTTTTTTTTTGCTGTTTTCCCTTCGACATCAGGGGATGGATTTCACAAAATTACCGCATCGCTCGACACCGACGTCTGTAAATGTAGCACAGGGGCGTCTTCAGTGTAAGGCGTCGGCTCCGACGAGCGCATTCAGAAAATTACTCAAGTGACAACTTTGACAAACAAACACCGAGAAAGGGGAACCAAATAACTGATTTGAGAAAGGGAGTAAACGAGGGGAGAAAAAATAAGAAAGAACGGAAAGCCACTCTGAACGAGGGGAAAAAAATACGAAACGCAGCGATTGTCTTCCCCAAATCAGGTACGTGTACCCCAGTGCACTTCGGGAGAAAAGTTTGAAGGGGGAAAAAAGCGCTATATAGGGAGAGCTTGGCCTACCAAAAAGGTGACTTAATAGGTTAAATTGTGCTTCTTGGTGATGACCAGAACTGGCATTGAGAAACGCAGCGGCGTACAGGGAGAAAACAAGAGAGTTTTTTCGTTTCTAAACCCACTCTAAAACATCAAGCTTCAAACGACGTTTCACTCTCGCCAATTATAACCAGAGCCCTTGTACCACTAAACTGGGAATGAAAGAGATACATCCATCACATCCGGGAGGCGTTTGTTTCTCGTCGGTGCGTGTGCTACGTGCCAAGTGCTCCGCGGTGCTCGCTGCTCGACGATGACGGCAGGTTTGTGCGCAGCCCGTTGCCTGGCCCCTGCGACCCGTTCATCGAAGATGACGAGCGCGACAACTCCATCGGCAGCGAGGCTGGCACGGTGTCCGTGCTGCTGTAGGCTGAGCTCGGCGGAGCGGACGGGTTGCGGTTGCTGCTGCTGCTGCTGCTTTGGCTAACGGCAGCGCCGCCGCCACCACCGCCTGCTCGCTTCGCTGATGACGCCAAGGGAAGTTCTGCTGGAGGCAACAGGAAAGGCATGGGTGCACACCGGGATCCGGCTCCCTCTTCCCTTGTTGTGTTATTCGCTTGCAGTTCCGGTGTTGGACGCTGCTCAGACGGCGTGGGGCTGCTCGAGATGAAGGGCGGCACGGACAAAATGCTGCGTGATGGAATGTAGAAGTTGTTGGGCGAGGTGAGGGAGGCGTTGTCCATGCCAGGGATCGCGGCTGGGTGGGCCGAGTTGGGCGTCTGCCGGCCAACAAAACCGGTGTCCCCTGACGTGTCTTGACGGAAAAAACTATGACCGCGGCCGTGCGACTGCCCGACGCCGTCGCCGCCGGCCTCACCGTCGTTGTTCGACAGTGCCTCCTCAGCGTCGGATGGCAACAGCGACGGCAGTGGCGTTGTTGTATACGCCTGCATCGACCGCTCATCCATCGAGGCGTTCAAGCTCGGAATTTCGTTCTCGCGGCTCTCCAGCTTGTCCCATTGAATGTAAAATCTAAAAAGAAAGATGTAGAGCGGGAAACCGATGACGGTGACACCGAAGGCCGGGCCGAACCAGAGCGCGCGAATACCAACTGAAGTGCAGAAAAACAACACGGCGCCGACAGGGACGCCGACGATGGAGTAGACGAGGGCGATCGCCATGGCGCCGAGGGACTGCAACCCGCACCCGCGCAGTACCCCCATCATGCAGCTCTGAATGCAATCAAAGAAGTGGTAGACAATGAAGATAGGGAGAAGGTGGATATACGTCGCGTGCACCTCGGCGCTGTCCGCGAAGAGTCGCGGGATGTTCCGTTGAAACAACAACAGGACGGCGATGTTCACAACAGCGAACCCCATAGTAGACCCGAGGCAGACAAGCGCACACCGTTTCGCAAACTGCGGCTTGCCTTGTCCCAGTGCGTTTCCGACCAGGACGGCAGCCTCGATGAAGACACCCGAGGCGAGACTCCACATGACGCCGGAGCATTGGTACACGATGCTGAAGGCGGCGAGGTCGTTTGTTTGGGCAAAGCCTGCAATGATCAAGTTAATCTCGAGCGACATCCACTCACTCATCATCATCGCCATCGAGGGAAAGGCAAGGCGAAGTAACGGTCGCCAGTTCGTGAGCGCCGTCCGGTCCCAGCCACCCCACGTCTTCTTGTATTTGCCCGTGATGCAGAGGTAGATGATAAGGGAGGCCGGCATGCTGCCCACGAGGATGACCCATCCAATTGCCGCGCCGCGGAAGCCGAACACCTTGATGCACACCCACAGCACAAACGGAAACGACGCAGCGCTGACGATGAGGTTGATCGACAACTGTTTATTCAGGTGCTGACACGCAAAATAACGACGCATCATCTCCAGCAGCATCACTGAGTACACGCCGAAAAGAGCCACACGACAAAACTGACCAGTGCCGTGAGCCACCTGAATGTTCTGTCCAATTGCAATGAGGATCGAGTCGGAGAAGGCTAGGATAGGTCCGACAAAGGCGGCGATGATGAGCAGCATGAGGGACATGCGCTGCGCGTAGACGCCGAAAAGTTTGCTCTCTGGGTCACGGCCGTAGGAGTGCGAGAGGACCGTTTCGAGGGCCCCGCAGAAGCCAGCGGCAAAAGAAAAGGCCGTCGCGTTAAGGAGACCACACGCGAGCGTGGTGGCTCCGAGGGCCGCCTCGCTTACCATCCTGCCCGTCATGGCCACGAGGACGACGCTGATGGACATCTGCGCGACGGCTGCCAGCCCGAGTGGGATGCTGCGCTTCACAACTTCCAGAAAGAGTTTGGTGGTTGATGTGTTCTCGTCAAAGCTGCGTGGTGCTGCCGCTGGGGATGGGTTGATGCCGTCCATCCCTGTTGGCGACGCCTGCTGTGATCCTGCAGCTTCAGACGCACTGAATGAAGTCATGTCTTTGTTTACAACACGCGCAATAAAGGGATGGAAGAAAACAGTATATATATATATATATATATATATATATGCGCCTACTGGAGTAGGCTTCTCGCTTTTTCTTGGATCAATTCAGAGGGATAGCAGCGCGGGAACAAACGGAGAAGCGAGAGAAGTAACCCACAGATAGAAAAACAGAATGTAGCTTTGTTACGTACTTCCGCACTCTCGAAAGTGAACAACAAAAAGAAGGGAATGGGGAAGAAAACGGGAAGGCGTTGATTATGGACGCCTCGATCAGGATGCTCACGTAATTATATGTGGGTGAATGACTACCCGGAATTATAAATGTCAAAACCAGCAGACTAGAAAAGGGGAAAAAGGGGAAAACAACCAACCCGTGTGAAAACGGATGAAAACCCACTGAGGACAAGACAACAGCCGTAAAAGTTGTGGTAAACGCATATTAGACGCAGGGCGTTTATTCTTGTCTTTATATTTATATGACCGCTATCGCGAAGCCCATCAAATGTGCAATCTTCGGGGGTGCTTGCTCTCGCTGCTTTCACTTACGCTTCCTCAGTGTACGTGAAATGACAACAGAAGGAAGACGGCTGAATTTATACCAGAGGCGTAAGCATGTCCGTTTGCATGCGTCAAACGCAGGTGAAGTTGACAGGGTGTATAAAGGAGAGGGACAGATGCAGTGAAGATTGTAATTTGAGGAGAGCTTATAAAACGACAGGCCGGATTCGAGGGCTCTGAAAACGCAGCAAAGGGCGATTAGAATCATACTTTGTGTGCGTGTCGTTTACAAATGATTCTACCGACTTGCAAAGAAAAACAGACGCGTTTTCTTTCACAAGCTGTGCCAGGTGAAATGAAGAAACAATATCAGCTGTCCTTGTTTTCCTTCGTTTTAACTTCAAAAACAGAAAAGTGAGTTGCTGTAAAATTGGGATGGCAGAAAGAAAGGTGATGGTGATAATAGTAGGAATAACAGTTGTAGCGTGTGTAAATTAGACTTAACATAGTAACGAATAAAAGAAATTGGTGCGGAGACTCATTTCGCTATACGTTCATCTGCACGGCGCGAAGTTGCGACAGCACCGCCGCGTGCCGACGTGGCTGCTTCTGGAACGCCCACCTCGATCGCAAGCGCTCCTGTGCGCCGTACTCGGTGAGCCGATGCTGTCCCGCCCCACTACTCGCTGCTGCCTCCGCCTCACGCTTCAGCCATTCTTTCCGCGCCAGCTCAAAGCGCTGCACGAGCCACGTGGAGCTCAGCGCCCCCAAGGCACCAGCAAAGACGCGGAGCTTCTGCCAGTCCGGCGGCAACCAGGTGAAGAGTGCCGTGTCCGTGTCCACCTCCGCCACGTAAAACGCCTCCACGGCCTGCGTCTCAGGAAAACTCAACTTCTGTTCCAGGAGATGCCACTTCTCAATGGCGGCGTCGAAGAGAGCAAACTGGGCCACCGTCATTTCATCGTCCACGTCGAGCCATGAGCGCGGTGGATGCCGCACGAGCTCACGCCAGCGTCGCAGCACATGCAGCACCGCCAGGGGTGAGTCGAGGTTGTCCTTACGATTCTCCTGTGAGGTCCAAGCCACCACCAGAGCCTCCAGCGCTCCGACCAGGCCAATGCCCGTCACTCCGTCCGTATAGTCGCAGCCCATCAACGAGGCGAGGGCGACAAGGACAGTTTTTGTAATCCCGCACGCCGCCAGCTCAACCTGTCTGTATGCCACGACGTTCTTCGACTGTGCAAAGAAGCCGCGCAGGACTGTAGTGGCGCCGTGGACGAGGACGTCGCTGTCCTCTGTGAAGACGGCGTCGACGAGGCCGCTGCGGGCGAGGAAGGCGCACTGCGCGTCGGCTTCGGAGGGGCTCAGCACATAAGGGACTCCGCAGCAGTCCAAAAGCTCTACGACGCGTAGCAGCTCGAAGGGGACGGTGGCAACGTTGCTGCGGGTGGGTTTAGGGCGACAAACACCAGTCGCGGCAGTGGCATGAGCGAATGCTTCTGCTGCTGGAGTTTTACCACTGTTCGTGGCGCCTTTCTCTTTGCCGGCACCATTGTTTTCAGTGCTACCATGGGGAGCAGATGCAACGCACATTATTGGATTGCTTTTGTCTTCTTCCTCATCGCTGCTGTCCACAACGACCACCGCCGGTTGCGGCTGTACGAGAGACGGTCGACCAAGTTTCACTGGTGTAAAATCGTCGTCGTCATCATCAGCGTTATCACATTCATTGGTCTCCGGATGCATACCTTCGGTAGCTTCAGTGTCATGTGGAGGTGTTACAGTAGACGTGCGCAGAGATTTGCTCGGCGAAAAAGCTAGGCGCTGCAACAGAAGCTCCGGATCAATGCGCTGTGTGAAGGGTTCCCATGTCAGATCGGCAGCGTTGACGGCGTCTTCGTTCTCGTCTTCCTCCTCCTCCTTTCCCTCCTCCCAGGCATCGTAGTTATTTTCTTCATCCCTCTCTTCTTCGGACTCTTCATCACTCGCGCCTGGGCCGTCCATTTCTGCCTCCTCATCGCCCTCCTCGTAAGCGTTGTCGCTGCTGTCGATTGACACAACCTCTGTCACTTCCGAAACAACGGCCGCTCCCGTCGTAACGTCGACTCCATCAGCGGATGCAGGAGCAGGATGAGCCGGTGGAGGGGAGTTGGATGCGTGGGTTTCGGGACCTATGACGTCTGCATTCTTCTCCCGTTCTTCTGCTTCTTCTTTCACCACCACTGACGTAACTTCATCCATTGCCTTCGTCTCGCTTGGCGACAGCTGCGGCAACGTCGTGAGAAACCGTGCAAGGTCGCAGCTGTGCAAGAAACCGGTACCGCCATTGTTACTCCCACTTGAGGGGGAGCGTGACAACGCGTTGCGCTTCGCCACCTGCACCACCACGCTATTTCCAGAAACAGCATTGACGTCATTACTTGAAGACACAGCACAGCAGTCAGACAACGAGCCACCATCCTCACAATTGCGGCTGACATCGTCTGAGTCCACATCGCTACCAGACACGCTGACATCGTCCCTCTCTGCCGCTAAATTTCTTCCCTCCGCCTGTGTGGCTCTGCTGTCTTCCACCACAAACACACGTTGAGGTGAGCTAGGTGTCGCTTTGGGTGCCCTCACGTGGGCCGCGTCGTCGTCGCTGGCATTTTTGTCGTCCACTGCCTGACGCGGTCCCATGAAGAGCGAGGTGCTCGTGTTGTGCAGTGCGTTGCGCAGCACGCGTGCCTCGTGTTTTGACCGCTCTTTAAGTAAGCATTCCACGTCTTGTAAGAAGTGCAGCGTGCTGCGACTGGACACCGCGTCTGGTGCGAGGCGGCGACGGCGGCGGTGGTGGTTTGGTGGACACTGGCTGTGACGGCGCCGCTTCCCGTAGTGCACCGCTGGTGTAAGAGGATTTGCAGGGGTTTGATTAGCGATGCAAGGCTGCTTCCCCGTAGCTTTCCTTCCCACTGTGTTCGACGCTTCTGCTGCGGTGTCTGCCACATGTGCGGCCGCAGGAAAATTGCTGCCTGCACCATCAACAGCCAGATTTTTGTTGTTCTTTTTGTCGTTGTTACCCGCGTTGGCTTGCACGACTCTCTTTAGTTCCTCGATGTCGACAGCACCCGCCGCCACCTGCGCCATCAATATTTGTTTTGCCTGTCGCCTCAAAAACGCCTGCTCGTTGATGGCGCGCTGCCGCATTCGTCGGTAGTGCTCCGCGCCCTTCGAGGCAGAGGCTTGCCCATCGAAAACAAAGACAGGCTTTATACCGTAGAAGAGCAGCTTGAGAATGCGAGCCAGAAAGCCTTCGAGTATCTTGTGTTCGATATCCTCGCCTGGAGCGACGCGTGCGCGGAACTGCGCTATCCAGATGCTGGCGTCGATAGCGACGCGCTTACCTTTGAGGTCTTCCGGTTGGATGACCGTGCCGAAGGAGTCCAGCAGTCGCCAAAGCCCGTGAACTCCCATGCTTGTGTCTTGGTGTGTTTCAAATAGTTTTTTTTTCCTTTCTTCGTGTGCTTTTGTGTACAACGAAGTGTGTGGGTTTGTGTGTGCGTATGTATTGAGGACAAAACAGACTAGCAGCGATTTGTTGCGCTGTCTTTTATGGATATATGGGTGCACTCTATCAAACGCACGCTGCCCTTAACGGCATTCTTTTGTTCTTTGGCTGCTCGACAGTGCAGAGGAGGAAAAAAGAAAGCGGAGACAGGGATTCGGTCGTTCGTCGACTCCTGCCCCTAGGCAATTCGCGGAAGACAAGGCTCCAAATTGCTTTAGTGCGCGCTGTTGCGGAGCCTTCCGCTTTGGTGCTTTCAAAAGCACCAAAGTCACTCAACACATACCAACGCGCTTGGCGCCTCGGAATTCTCAACGAGTTAAAAGAAAACGATTGTTTTCTCTGCTGTTATAGATGATCAGACGTACTTTATTGATTTGTCAAAATATCAGCTCACCGCTCTTGCCTTCTCTCTTCGTGTCACGTCGATGCCAGCAATCGGAAGCGACCCTGCACAAACTTGCGTGCAAAGCACACGCTCGTCTTGCGGTTGACCACTTCGTTTTCAACGATGTCCAACGCAACTACCTCAAAACCTGCACCCTCAAAGAGGCAACGGACTTCCTCAACGGAAAAGAAGTGACTTAACGTCCCGTTGGTTCGTTCATAGGTGTTGGCATCTGTAGCTGCCTCGTCGCTAGCACCACAGGGACCGGTCCGTAGCTGCCGGTTGGACTGCTGAAACCGCGACTCTGCGTGGTCGCTCACCGCGTAATCACGGAAATACACCACGCCGCCAGGTCGCTTCATGCATTTTAAAATGCGCTGCAGCACCAACGGATGCGTCGCCACTGGAATGGAACAAAGAACAAAAATGAGGGACACAAACTCAGGAAATGCGCATGGCTGCAACAACGACGATGACTGTGACGGTAACGAACCCGAAGAGGAAGAAGAAATGACCGCTGGTTGGAAAAACACGCAGTTCTTCACCTCCGACTCGCTGGGATTCAACACGCAGACGTGTACCTTCGCCGCCAGCTCTGCCGGCATCGCTGCCTTCTTTTTCTCCAGGAGGCGAATTGCGACAGAGGAGATGTCGAAGCCGAGCAGCGCACGCCACTGCGGCAAGTGGCCGTACTGCTCAAAGACGGGCAGCATCGCGTTGCCCACACCACACCCCGCCTCCATCCACGAAAAGTCCACAGCAGCTGCAGTAGCGTCAGCCGACCTGCCACCATTTTCTGCAGCAGCAACAGCAGCGTCAATCGCAGCTCGCAGCTCATGAAACTCACGCAGAATGTAGTGACGGTCCTTGTATCCGTTGACAGTGTTGTTGCGGTAATAAAGGTCCCACTGCTTCTTGTGCATCTCTGCGCTCTGGCGCCGTCGGTGCAGCTGCAGGAGGCCGCTACTGTAGGGGCGGTAATCATCCATGAAAGGCTCACCCGGGGGCGGACGACCGCGTTTGCGACTGCAGCCACTGCCCTCGCTGGAACCTACTGCAGAGGAAGACACCGTGGTAACGGTGGTGTTGTTTTCGACATCGTGTTTAGTGGTCGATGGCGATCCACTGTAAGACATTAACCGTCTGTAGGATGCAAAGCTGTGCCGGAGGTGTGCAGTGACACGTGAAGGCAAACAGAGGAAAGGGAGAATACATGTAAATAAAGAGGAAGGCTCTTTGCTCATGATTTCCAGACGACTTTCATGAAAGAAAGAAAACATATATATTATATAAGCTGTCGGAGAGTGACAAGTGAATGAGACTTGAAAACCTCTTGAATACCAATAGTGTCTGACGGCGCGTGGTGGTTTTCCACCGCAATCATCACTGTTTACGTCATGCATGATAACCACAGCTTAGTTGCAAAGGCTAAATTTCATGTGGCAGTTATTATTCAATAAGCTGCGCAAGCTTCAAGAGTTATTTGCGCAGTACCCCCTCCACCGTTTCACAGCTTCATTTTACCCTCCGCAAAAGGGTTATACAACACGGTTGCACCACGAATGCGCACATCTGCCGCGCTCGTCACAAAGTTCTTCGCGTCAACTGCCGCTGCCGCCTCCTCCAGCGCTCGCAGCACTGCGTCACCCGATTTCGGTGATGTGTCGGTGTTATTTGCATTCACCGCCTCTTCTTTCTCCTCAGCTGATGACATTGTCGTCGTTTTTTCATCCAGCACCGTCATTGAGGCAGCGTCGTACACGCCTTTCAAATCCACCACGCCAAAAGCGGTGTAGACGCAGTCAAAGGACGGCTGCGGCGACGTCGTTATGAAAAACTGCGAGGCGTTGGTGTCGGCCTTGACGCCCTTGTGCGCCATCGACAGTACCCCGCGTTGTGCGTGCGAAGTCTCGCCAAAGCCCTCATCACGAAAATACCGGCCAGGCGTCACACCGGCCGTCGCAAGGGAAGTCACTACGGCGTCATCAACGTTGTTATTCTCCCCTTTCACATCAGTAGCAGCAGCGTCACGCTGCGGGAGTCGCGCAAAGACAGACTCTCCACCCTTTCCGCTATTGGTCGGATCGCCCGTCTGCAAGAGAATGCTGGGGAAATGACGGTAAAGTTGGCAGCCGTCGTAGTAGCCCGACGCGCACAACGCGAGGAAGTTGAAGCTGGCGAGCGGACAGGTCTGGTAGTGAAGAAGTACGGGGAGATCGCCGGAAGTGGTGTGCAGTACGACTGCCATCTCACCGCATAAGTAGCTGATGTGGTTTAAACTGGTCAATCGTTGATTGTATGTAGAGCTACTGACTGCGTGTGAGAAACCAAGTTAAAATCAAGAACTGGGGGAGGGAAAGAAGAATGAGAACATGTAGGTAGCAAACCGCGTGTCGCACAAAACGGATACTCTGCACCTTACAACTTAGAAAAAAAAAAATGGCGTGTCGCTAAAGCCTCAGTTTTTGAAATAGCTCTACTCACACCAAAGGCAGCATGCTCGTTTTCATCCGCGTAAACCGCAAACGTCTTCACAAGTGAAGGATTGGGGGAGGGGTTGAGGGAAGTCGACTTGAGGAACACGTATCTAAGCACCATATGTGAACGCAACTTAATTGCACAGGTATTCTGAGCAGCGCAGTCGTTTGTTTTCTTTTTATTGAAGTCGTTTTTATATATATTGTAAAGATCACCTGTTACATTTAGGTTTGATAATATTAAGTAATACACACACACACACACATCCGGGCTAGGTACCCCCCCCCTCTTTAGCACCTCTTCGCACATCCTCTTGACCCTTCGTTTTGAAGTCGTTTTGCCTCCTGTCTCTTCCCGCTTGGCAGTCAACAGGAGTAGTTTATAGGTGGTTGGGAAACAGAAAACAGAAAAGCTGGTGTTCAATGGAAAAGAAAACCCAAGCAACTAGAACAAAAAAAAGCGTGTAAAAAACATAAGGTTGACCTTGCAGTCAAGCAAACCCGTAACGGGGCCGGCAAGCGATGTATTTTCCATTGTTTCTGCGGGAGCGTTTGCTGGCGCTCGCACACACACGCACGACATCCATGTTTTCTGTACTTCGCCTTTTCCTACATGTACCTTTTAAAATGCACGCTCCCGTGCGCGTTGAGGGGTGCGTACGCAATTCCATTTGAGAAGGTGGTGCAAACGAGAAAACGAAAACCCCAATAATAAAAACAAGAAACTATAATCAATAGTAATAAGGTGAGGCAGCTGTATATAGGAGTCGAAGAAGCTACAAACACAATTATCAAAACATGGGGAAAAAGCTGAAGTGTGTTAAGGTTGTTTTTTCCTAGTGTCGTGTGCGTCGGTTGGTCTGACCGTAAGTCAGACTAGGTGGGAAAAAGACTTTTAAGGCGACACAAGAGAAAAGAAAAGCTGTTGGGGTTGTTGCAGGTAACAGAAAAGCAAAATCCTGTTCTACTTTTCTGTTTGCGGTAAATAGGGAAACGTTGGTGAAGTGTATTTACTCCGAGCCGAACGGAAGTGAAAGGGGAAAAAAGAGCAAAAGAAAAGAAAAAGCAGGAGCGTTGCTCAACAGCAAAAGTACAATAAACAACAACGTAGAGGCGACTACACACAATCTTGCTCTTCTCTTTTTTTCAAGAAAGGAGGCCGTAGCATCCCTCTTAGGGCACGTTCACGTTCTCCTTTTTCGATACCTTACTCTTCAGCGTCGGGTTCTTGGAGAGGTAGTTCTCCACCGCGGCGTGAATAGTCTCCTCGGCCAGCATCGAGCAGTGCAGCTTCACAGGCGGCAGCGACAGTTCCTGTGCAATTTCTTTGTTCGTCAGCTTGAGCGCTTCGGCGACCGTCTTTCCACGGATCGCCTGGGAGGCGTAGGATGAGGCTGCGATGGCACTACCGCAGCCAAACGCCTTGAACTTGACATCCTCGATCACCATCGTCTCCGGGTTCACCTTGAGCTGCATCTGCGTCATGTCACCGCACTCTGGGGCACCACGCAAACCCGTGCCCACGTTCGGGTCGTCCTTGTCCAACTTGCCGACGTTGCGCGGATTTTTGTAGTGGTCCTGCACCTTCTCGCTGTACAACGTACGCATTGCGGTGCCCTGTGTCATCGCCGCCAATGCAGCAGAGGACATCACCTGGCTACCGAAGCGGGAGAATGCGCGCATTTTGTCTGCGTGCGCTCGTGATTGTTTTACTGCAGTAAAGCGAGCTGAACACTAAAGTTAGAAAAGGGAGAAATGGGAGCGTAAGTAACTGAGCGTGGTAAGAAGGCAAAAGAAAATGAAGAGGCCTTTGCTTGTGTTACAGAGTAAACAAAAATGTGAGTAAAGAAAACAAGAGGAGCGCCGTCAAGTTCTTAAATTGGGAGCGGAGCGGTTTCCGTCGATTCGGCGAAGGCGGTTGTTATATTGTGATATTAACCGGTGGAAGTTGCGAGGTCTCGATGATATAGGTTGACTGTGAGTAATAGGGAACTTGCATCTAACTCTTCAAGTGTGCCGCGTTTTGATTTTCAAAGTTAATTTCGGTGGAAAACTTCGTGCTTGCGGTCAAAAGAAGGTGCGGAAATTAATCAGGTGAAGGCTGAAAAAAACAAAAATGACAACAAGCAATTCCTTGGCTTCAGCACAGCCGGTTGAAAAAAGTGCTCCAAACCCACAACTACAGGTATGCGCTTGTAGCAATACCTCGCAGCCCGAAAATAACTTAAAGCCGTCGGTTCATCGCTCATGGAACAAGTAATGAAGCTCGTAGAAGCACTAACTTCCTCAACGACGTAACGAAAATAACATCGTTTCTTCCAGGGGCGCTTTGTTAAGCATCACTGTACCTTTCTCAGGGAGCATCAGCGGGAGCTTCAAACACGCAAGTCATTTGTTTGAGTGCTACCTGATTGCGCCGCAATGAACCGCCAGTGCCTTTTCTTTTTCCTTTTCGGTTATTATGTAATTCGTATCACTAAATGGTCAGCAGTGGTCGAGAATGAGAAAAACAAAACACAACACAAAGCGAACAAGTGAACTACACCGTTTCTATGGCCTTTCCACACGCGGCGCGTTGACAGGGAGCAGAAAACGCGGTTATTTGCAAATGAACGGGAAATAATGTGTCGCCAACTAAGACACTTCTTACTTCTTACTTCCCCTGTTTCCCATGCCGTACAAGTGAAACGCAAGCGAGCCGCCACTAGTCCGAATCGGCAGCCTTCTTGCTTGTCGCGGTCGCCGTTACCACGATGTGCTGCGTCGTCGCGGTTGGTATTCTCATGTCCACAGACTCGCGCACCGCCTGCGCTTGCGTCGCCGTAGGAGTGATTGCATTACTGTCCAAATTGGGGACTGCCAGCTGCGCCGGCTCCGCAGCCGCAGCTACTGCAGCAGGGGACACCTCAGCTGGTGAACTCGTCGCGTTCGCCGCAGCACCTCCCTCTACGGGCAAGCTGCTATGTTCGCTATGCGGCTTCAGCTCCGACCACTTCACGTAGCGCAGCAACACGTAAATGTAGATGGGCGCCCCCACGCAGGCCACCCCGGTGAACGGTCCAATCCACAGCGCAATGATTCCGATCTTAAAGTAGAAAAAGAGGAGAAAGCTGAAGGGGACGCCTACAACACAGAAGGCGATGGAAATGATGATTGCACCGGGCTTCTGCATCTCGCAGCCGCGGAAAATGCCCATAGTGGTGCTCTGAAACACATCAAAGAAGTGGTAGGGCATGACGATGTACATCAGCTTGCGGTAGATCGGCGCCACCATCTCCACTTCGTCTGGCTTTACAAAGAGGGCCGGAATGAAAGGCTCAAAGATGAGGCACAACACCACGTCGAAAGCCGCTACGCAGATCACGACGCCGATCGCCGTGAAGGCGATGCGCCGCGCCAGTAGCGGCCTACCCTCACCCACGGCATTCCCCACAAAGACACTGGTCAGGATCATTACGCCACTGCCCATGGCCCACATGATACCGAAGACCTGCAGGGTGATGGTGTAAGCACCGAGCTCGGCAGGCGTGCCGTAGCCGCCCGCCAGGGCGTTCACCTCCAGTGCGACCCATTCGCTCAGCATCATGCCCATCGAGGGTATGGCGATGCCGACTAGGCTGCCGATGTTTTGCGTGCAGCGGATGTCCCAGCCGCCCCAGGTGGTCTTGTAGATGCCTGTAAAGTACATATACGCTATGAGGCCCGAGACGGTGCCCGTCATGAGCACCAGCCACGCAATCGGCGACCCTGAAAAGCCGAAGAGCTTCACAAAGATGTACTGCAGCAGCGGGTTGGCTACGGCGGCGCCAAAGAGGGCGACTGGCAGTGGTTTCGTCAGGTGCTGGCAGGAATAATAGCGCTGCAGCAGCTGGAAGCCCATCGCGGCAGGGATACCGAAAACCGCCCAGCGACACCATACGCCGGTGTACTGCACGATGCTCGGGCTCTCTCCCACTGCGGTGAGAAAGGCATCTGCGAAGCAGAGGATGAAGCCGAGTGGGATGGCGGCCACAGTCAAGATAAGCACCATGCGCTGGGTGTAGATACCGTAGATGTGAAGGGTGTGCGGGACCAGTGGCTGCACCTCGGTGCCACGGCCCGCCGCCGCCGCCTCCGCTGCCGCCTTGCGCTTCCCCTCTTCGCGCTGAAATTGGCCAAATGCGTGGGAGAGCACCGTCTCCAGCGCGCCGCATAGGCCGGCGCCAAAGGCGAACCCCGTTGCATTCACCAGACCGAGAGCGAGGGAGGCACCGCCCATTGCCTGGATGTCGAGCATCTGCCCAATAACCATGATAATCACTAAATTTAGCGAGAGAGTTGCGAGGGAGGAGAGGCTGACCGGGTAGCCCAAGAAGAAGAACTTCTTTACGATGTCGGTGGTGGAGATGTCCTCGCACATTTCGGCCTCGGGGTTGCTCGGAGTGACGGAGCCTTCGCTACCAGCCTCCGAGCGGTGGCCCGTGCTGGCAACGACGTGTGCGATGGACTCCAAGTCAGCCGCCGCACCGTGACCCACCATGCAGAGGTGCGAGGTAAAGGAGAGGTTCTCAACGACGACGTCGTTCTCCGAGTCGACGTGGGAGCGGACGGGCGTGGCAAGCATTTTCTTTGCTCTCAGCAGCTAAGTGAAATTCCTATGGTCTGCTGAAGTAAAGAGCCTCCTCTCCAATACGAACCACTTTATCGAGAAACCTGCGGGAGCAGTACAAATACAGCTTGTTACCGTTGACACAACCGGAGGGAGAGGGGAACAGCAGCACCCAATAAGCCTGTTTCAACTATCTTTAAGAACTCTAAACTAATTCAGTGCGAAAAAAAAAAAGCCGACGTAAACAATTAGAAGCAAACAACTTCAGCAGTTTGAAATATGGGGTTTTCTTCGCTAGTGCTGTTGGATGCATACTAAACACGATAAGGGGAAGTCAACGTCGATACTTATGTGTCTGGTATCCTTTCTACGCATGAAACCGGAGTACGGGCAGAAAAACAGAAACGAAGAATAATAATAATAATTCAATATGTGTTTTACGAGACAACACTTACCTTCTAGCAGACAGAAAAGTAAACCTGCTGGTTTTGGCAGCGTAGAACTCTCAGCCGTTGCGGTAGTATGCGCACACGAGCAGAGGGGCAATGAAGAGATGAGAGCGTGTTGGGGAAAATGGGAAGATGGCGCCAAGAGAATTACGCAGCGTGTGCATATATATATATATATATGCTTTTTTTTTTGATGGGGAGAATTGTCGAACTCAAACACTGCCCTTAACAGAGGGACTGCTGCCGCTTCTCAACAAGGGCGCACTAAACGCTCTCGTTAAAGATCGTGAATAAACACAAAAAACGGCAAGTGGACGTGAGACTACTGGTTTTCGAAGTGTCAGCGAAGTTTCAGCTTTGCAAATCCGTTGCTGTTTTCTCTATTATTAATATTATCAAAGCCGCTCAAGTCCTCCTCAACGGTGAAACTTGCACCTCACGCATGCAGCTTTTCTGCTGTTTTGTTTTTATGGACCCCTGAGCACGGCTCATTCGGTTTAAAAAGCACCCAACTCGTTTAATGTACTGTACAGAACAAAAACACAACACTCGAGCACGCCCCAAAGTTAAAAAATAGATTGCCAGTTACCACAGTTTAGTTCAGTTCATCTCCTGGATGCGCCGTCGTTGGGCAGGCATGTCATCATCGCTTGTGTCCTCGTCGTTCAGGTCATCCGCGTTCATCACCGCGACCTCTTCCTCGTCGCTGTGGCTGCTGGACGAGGATGAGGAATGCTGCAGCACACGTGTCGAGAGGTTCAAACCTCTCAGCGCTGGCCCGCGAGACAGCGGGGCTGTTGCGGCGGCGCCACCGCTCTCAGCGGACGGTGACAGCGCACTCATCAGATTTAGCATCGCCTGTGCTTGCTCTACCTTGCGACGGTTTAGCTCCTGTTGGTTCGCCGCTGTTGGCAAAAGAACGCCACCTAGACTGGACATGCCGCCGTTCATCGAAACAGGGTCGGTTTCTTCCAGCACACCCGCCACGACGTTCAGCTGCACCATCGGATGCCCGTCGCGGAGAAGCTGAGCGGTCAAACCGTTTTCGTCTTCTTCGTTGTCACCGGAGGGAGTCAGCTCCGGCTCCATGCGCACCGCGGGCACCTGCGGAGCCATGGCTAGGAACTGTTCAATTCGCGAGGTCATGCTACGGAGGGAGTTGGTGTCACTGCTGTTGTTGTTGCGTGATGCGGACGGCGGTTGTTGTCTCAGCAGACTTGCCACTCTGTACGCTGCTGCGTCCTCTGAACTGTCAAGACGCTGGTTTCGGCGGCTCATTACGTAGAGAGGGGAACAGTTCGTTTTCAAAAGCACCGCATAGCATTAACTGTAGTGCAAAGTACTGTTTTTCAACGCCAGTCTGCAGGCTCAGAGGAAGAGGCTACGTTTTATGTTTTGACCTAAGTCACACCCCCACCAGTACGTCTAGAATGGAAAAACAACGCAAAGGTGAATTGACAACAGTGTTAATACAAGCGACCAATAGAAGCGTCAAAGGCAAACGTGTGAAAGAACGCCGTTACGACGAAAAGCAGACTAAGCAAAAACCTTCTTGTTTCGTGTTGACACGATGTGCCACGTATTCGAATCCCAAGCGCAGCGAACGCATCCTTTCAATTTCTTCGCTGTGTTGTACAGGAGGCAAGGCCGTGTAGAACAGCTTTACAAGACTGGAGAAGCAAAGCCAGTTTGTGGCCACGGAGCTGAAGTAACTGTTTTTTTGTGGCGAGAAAAGCGAGTGTACAACGTTTCGCTATCCACATGAGCATTATACGATACAGAGGAAATTTGAGACCAAAAGTGAGAGAAAACGAGGAGCTGTACAAGTTATTCAGTAGCCTCTACGGTGCGGCTTCTTGTGTAGCCCATCTCGCGTGCGGATGTACTTCTTCCAGCTACGCACGTACCACTCCGCCTCTGTTGAGCTTGCCGCCTCTAAGAAGAAAGCATGTGTGTGGGCAACGATGCAGATCAGCTTCGACAGATCGCGAAAGCGCTCCCGTTGCAGCGTATTCAGCAGAACAAGTGGCTCCTCGTTGCCACGCGTCACCCGGTCCACGTCGGCGACACGAATCACGAGACAGTACTCTTCACCGAAGAAGCACTTTGCCCGCTCGTAGCTGCGCACGCAAATGGATACCGATCTCGTTGCAAAAAGGCTGGGGCTGTGGGGTTTGTTATGATGGTGGGGACGAGCACCACCGTGCTCCTGCGGCAGCTTTGTGTCCTCCACACACTCTCTAAAGCGACTCGCCGGCACCGCCACGACACAGTCCTCGTCGGTGGTGACGAAGACGTACGTGGCCACGCCGCTTCCTCCTCTTTCTGCTGATGTGGACTTCGGAGCACCGCTAGTGCTGTTTGTTGCGCTGCGAGATGCGGAGGGTACTTGAACAGGATACTTCAAGAACAGATGTGGCCGGGCGATAACAGAGAGCAGCGGGGAGACGGTCAGTGCACTTGCCCCGTCTGACGGAGGGGCAGGGAGGCTTCTTTTCTCGCTGCATGTGCGGCTACGAGGCTTTGCGGTGGACGTGTTGGCGCTACAGATGCGATGTAGTCGATGCTCACGCTGCAACGGCGGCGGAGCAGAAAAGGACGACGCGTGGCGGCGTCTGCTGCTCAAAGTTGTGCTTTTTTGATGCTGCAGTAGCGCAAGCCGTGCAACGCTTCTACTGCGGCGATAAGGAAAGGAGCTGCCGTAGGTTAGGCGAGGCGTTAGCGCAGATGCGGTGCCCTCACTGCGCCAACTGAGCAGTCTAACGGCGGAGAAAGTGCTCATAAATGACGACAGCGGCGCACTCAGACAAGGTGCGGGTGGCGAGGTGCTCCGTGCGCGTGGCACGGCGAAGCTGTCAACGTGGACCGGCTCGTACAGAGGAAGGATCACTGCTGCCGTCGGTGGCGTGGGTGTTTTCGTCAGAGTCGTTGATACTGTGGACGTGATGGGTCTCAGAACCCGCACTGTCTTCCACGCAGGCAGAGGTAAGGATGAAGGTGTTTGCGCGGGAGGTGGCGACGCTGATGACTCGTTAATGTCTAGTTGGAGCTTTGTCGGTTCGGGCTGCTGCTGCCACCTCTGCAAAGGGGCAGTTGCTTTATCTGCTGAAGGAATCTTGCCCGACGCAGGAGGTGGCAGGCGTGGACCCTGCTGTTGTTGCTCGTTGTCCGTAGACGGAGAAAGAGGCTGTGTGCTTGAAGGTGACTCTTTAAGCGGTGATAACATCCGCGTAGACCTCCTGCGGCCTGCCAACCGAAGCGGTGTCATCACTGCTGCTGCTGCTGCTGTGGTAGAAGTGCCGGTGACTTCACTTGAGACCGTCATCGCTGGCGTGACTGCAGCAGCGTCTTGACATACACCTGCGCCGTTACCCCCTTCGTCCTGAAGCAGCGAGCTGAACGACGGTGCTACAACCGCTTTCATCGGACGGCTTGCAGGAAAGTCTGCTGTAGATGTCTGGGTAGCCTCGTTCCGCGGAACACGCAGCACGACCGCCGAAGGCGGCGAAAACGAGGACGGTGATGGCCGCCTCGGCGCAGCGGCAGCCGCTGCGGAGGACGACGGAAGGAACATGGCGAAAGAAGCGTGGCTTTTCTCTCGTGGGTGTAGCTGGCGGTAATAGCGGTGGCGTTCTCCTGTGACCGCCGCCCCCGCCGTCGCATTTGTTGCTGCTATGTTGGAGTCTACAACCGTCACTGCCGTTGCCTCTCGCCCTTCGTGGGAGGACGTCAGTGTTGCGGTTGTTGTGTTGATGGTGGATGCGTTGAGAGACGGCGGTGTGACGGGTAACAAAGGAGAAGTTACACCCTTTCCTGGAATGGACAGAGACAGTGGCGGCGGTGTTGGGTCCAAGGTGTTGCTAAACAAGTTTTCCGAGGATGAAACAGTGGCCTCAGTGCCTGTCTGACGTAGTGGCTTTGAGTTTGTCCGTTGCGGCGAATCCAACGAAGGTAACGGTGACGGATGCGTCGAGGGTCCGCCCCCTACGAGAAATCCAGCGTGTGGCATGGAAGGCGGCAGCACGCGCTTTAGCTGTGCCACGTCGACATCTTTGTCCACAGGGCGTGCAGGTGGTTGCGAAGGTGCGGCGGAGCTAGCGGCGTTCGCGCGTGTCCACGGCGCCGTCTCACTCTGCACCACAATAGTCTTCGGTTGCTGCTGGGGCTGTTGCTGTCGCCACCTTTCGTCGTTGTTGACGCTGTTGCTCAACTGATGTGGAGCATTCGCACCCAACCCGCTGTTAAGCATCGTGATTGCGCTGTGGTTATTGCTGTACGCGAGGCGGCGCAGCGCGTGCCACCAATCGTCGCATGCTACTTCAGACGGCGCGGTCAAAAAAAGCAAACGGTACAAACCGGGACAGCCAAGCTGCTGACGAAGCCGCAGTTGCCGTGGACCAACTTTCTCGACGCTGACGATAGAGGACAGCCTTGCATACACAATGGGCAGTACTGCTCCTACAGAAGACGCGGACTCGCTGCCAGTTAGCACGGTTGGTGTAAGCTCCGTGTAGAGTGCGGAATAGAAATGCGATTGCGCAAAGATGCAATGGGGAGACGGCGAGGCTCCAGCAGTAGCGTTTGAAGCACCAGGTGATAGCACCACAGTCCAGTCCATTGCGCCGCTGAGCCCAGAGAGCGTCCAGTCATCTAAGCACGCCGTCATTGTTCTAATACCTTTATTACTTCTGAGATGATAAATGGGGAAAAAGTCTAGAAATCAAAGAAGTAGTGTAAGGCATGCCGTGTGTTCTAGAAATCTGCAAAACCAATAAGAGGTCGCTGACAAACACAGGAGGAAAAATACGGTTTCCCTCTGTCGCTATGTATAATTGTCTGCTCCAAATATCCGGGGTACCCGTACTCTCCCTTTTGTCTTTTTTCTTTTCTCGTCAAACGCAGTTATTTGGAATTTGTTGAGATGGAAGGTAAGGAGATCGATACGAGTGAAGATTCGAGGATGCACATGAACGACGGAAAGAAAGGTAGTGCGCACAGGCAATTTCTTTTCACAAAGTCGCATTACAATGCGAAACCTCTAGGAGGGAAAAAAACATCGTTGGTGCTCCTCGGTTGGTAAATCTCGGCAGCAATGATGTCAGCAGGATTTTTTTTTCCTAGAGCAAATAAGTATGATGACACGATCAAACGGTTTCGTTTCCACGACTGACGCTTGAAGTCAATTCGGCAGTAAGAGTCAGGCGGTGTTACGTAAATTAGACGCTACTTTCTCCCTTTGGGTGCAGCCCTTTTCACACGACCAAGCTCGATTCCTGACTTCTTTAGCACGCTATCAAAGCTGGATAAACGTCGCTTGCATTCGACCGCGCGCACCGAGTTCGGCGATGTAGTGCACCTCAAGCCCTTCACGAAGCAAGTTCGCCTGCAGCAGCGTCTTATCTACAAAAATACGGTCTTGCAGTCGGTTAGTGCCCAAGGGTTGGATGTAGGCGTACTGCGCGCGCACCTCACACACTGTGCCCTTTGCATCCGCAACATCGGGGGTGTGGTTCTGGCAGAGCGGGCAGCGTGCCTCAATGTAGACGAGGCCGCACAGGTGGCATTTCGCAGGCGCAAAAGGAATTTCGTCATCACGAGGCGATGCAGGTGGTCGCACTTCTGCTTCTTCACTTACTGGCTCCTTTCCATTACCCTCCTCCGTGACTTCCGCGGAACTATCTTTAAGAAAAATAGGTGGCAACAGCGCTATCGACCAGTGGATTCGCTCCAGTCCGCAGTGCATGCAATAGCGCTCGAACTGCACGTTTGCGCGGTAACAGTAGTGACAAGTCCAGCATGTCGACACTAACAGGTCCTGGACCACAGGCCGCAGAGCCAAGCAGCCGGCGCACACGTAGCGACCCACATTGTCGTTGCCATTCGCAGCACCGCACTCTTCGCAAATCCATCGGCCGCTGTCGCTGCAGAACGGACATAACTCATGTGGGTGGGTGTTGAGGCACTGGTGGCATACCTCCTCCGGTAGGAAGTGCATCTTTGCGTTGTAGAGACCAACCACCGTGTCACGGCTGCCCGTGGCGGCTGTGCCGCACTGCTCGTCGACGTGCGTCAGAAACAGTTTCAGCAGTGCTGAGATGCGACGGGCGGTGAGGGAAGTGGAGAGGTGGGGTCTCAGCCGGTTCAGTGCGCGCCCGAGCACCACCGCCACGTCTACACGCATGGACAGCCACGCGGCGGCACCAAGCCCGCTGCGAACTTCACTGGTCCACTCGTGCACAAGTAGAGTCAGTGTCTTCTCCAGCGACGGTCGTGACTGCAAGAAAGTACTGTTGACGATGGCCGTTGCTGTGGTGGAAGTGTCCGTTGCCGGATCAGCCGTCAGGGCGGATGTAGCGGAAACAGGCACAGTGACGACAGCATCACCTCCTAAGCCGTCAGCCGCCTGCCGCGCCTCGCGCGCGCAGCACTCGTCAAGCACTTCGCACGTGTGTAGCACTGTCACCGGGTTCCACACCCGTGCATCAGACGCTGATCCCGTTCCTGCTGTTGCAACGGCGAGGCGGCTGTGTGGTATTGACTGTGGTGGCGGCGCTACGTAAGCAGCGCAGTACGGGCACACCGCCGACCCACCAAACTGCCCCTGCAGCGACGCCCCGCACTGCCTGCAGGCACGCGATGGAAGCGTGCACCGCCCACGCTCTTCACACGGTGCACCGCAGCTGTCACAGCACGCGTATTGCAGCATTCCGACTCCGTCCTCTGCCCACGGCTGCACGTGCCGGCAATGGAAGCACCAGTGCACAACAGGAGAAACTTGACTCATCGCAGTAGCCGTATCGTTAGTCGACGAGCTCTCCGCGGTGGTCGCGGACAACGCCGCGCCTGTCACTTTCGCCCCTTCTGCTTCGCGAAGGGGAGCAACGCTGCTGCCGCATCTGGTGCAGACGACCGCGAAGGGATTGGTCTCCTCGTGCTTGCAGTGACAGCACACCCGCGCCACCTCGAGCGACTCACGGCGCACCGCATGTGGCAGGCACTCCACCTGTGGACATGAAGGGCAAATGCGCTCGAGCGTGCTGCGGCGCTGGTGGCAGCTGGTGCATACCCACACCGCGCTGTGATGCGCCGCGTAGTCCATCTTGAATTTGCCACAGGTGCAGCATACGCCCACGGCAGCAGCGTAGACGCGGTTGTTATGCCTCTGGCGCCACGCGTTGTCTTTCGAGTGCTCCTCTCCATTGGTTTTTCCATGATTATTGCTCGTAGCGGTGGCCACAGCATCGTTAGCTCCGTGACAGTCACAGAAGCTCTTCAGCCCTCGTATCGCATTCGATGTGATTCCATCCACCGCATCGCGAAAGCGTGGCCCGGTCGGGTGCCCGCAGCGGAAGCACATCAACGTCTGTTTCGCCGGGTTGCGTGCTCCGCAGTCGTCGCACAACCACCCTTTACGAGCGATCGCACCGGACAGGGCAGCCGTAGAGAGCAGCGTCGTACCGCAGCTGAGGCACAGCCGCAGCCGCTCATCCTGCGCGTACCCGCACGCGGCGCACAACACATGACTATACCGCAGCGCCGAGCAGAGACAGTAATTGTGGCGGTCGCTGTTGAGGCGTCCGCAGGCGGCGCACTTCCACAGCTGACATGATGGGCTGAGGTGAGCGGCGCGGAACCAAATTGCGTCGCTGTCCACGTGCCAGAGGGCGGCTAAATGATCGAATACGGTGGCACCGCAGAAGTCGCGGGCGTAGCACAGTGCGTAGTAATGCAGGAAGGGCACGTTGTGGGTAGAGGCGTCCACCCTGAACAACAACTCCTGCAGGCACAAACTCAGGTCCATACACGCACGGAAGGCCCACATGAGCGCTGCCGTGAGCGACACAGCGTAGTCGGTGACGTGCAAGGCGGTTTCCACTAACTCGAGAATCATATCGACGTTGAGATCATCGCCGACGTAGCGGAGAGTGGCACGGACGACAGGAATAATGCGGTCGAGCACCTCACACGGGGTCGCCTTGCTCTGCGTTTCCTGCGACAGTGAAGGTTCTTGTCGCTTCCCCATCACACTGCGGAGGTCGCGGATGCGGTCGCACACGCCGGCCAACACGAGCTCGACGTAGTGGCTGGTGAAGAGCGCGCCGTTGTGGAAGTCAATAAGCGCGATGTAGAGAGCGTCAACCTGGGTCGGCGTGCCCGCCTCGCCGACCAGTCGACTCACCGCCTCCATGCACTCCACCACAGCGGGCGGTGCAAAGACCCAGCCTTCTGGACACGAGGCACCGAGCTCGGCCAGGGCCGCTACGGCAGCACCGACGTTGCGCAAATGTACAAACGACATCACCGAATGCGGCGTCTCGCGTAGTTTCGGCAGAGACCGTGACGTTTTCTGTGGCAGTCGGCTAGCGTAGAAAGCTCGCACATCCGCAGCGTAGCCAAGCGCGTTCAGCACCGCGTTGACGTGCACGAGACCGCCTTCCATTTCCTTCAACTTGCGTCCGCTTTCTAGGAGTGTCGAGCGTGCGTGCAGTAGTGGTGCGAGGATCGCACGCGGGACGACAATGAAGTCAGTGACTCTCGAGCTTACGGGTGGTGTCGCGCTTGCCGCTGCCAGAGCTTCGATGTAGACATAGAGCGACACGCCTCGTTGCATCACGTGCGGCGCGCACATACCGCAGTTGGTGAGGAAGCGCAGCGCCACAGGAACGGAGACGAGCCCCTCCGTCACAAAGTACTCGTACGCCGCGACCAGATCGACGAAAGCAGCGCCTTTGAGGGCTCCCATCGTCAACACCGCACAGTCGTGCAACGTGCGGTGGTCGGTGAGGGGCGGCAAGTGACACAGGCAGCAGCGCTGCAGGCGGCTCCGCAACACTGGAGCAAGAGATGTTGCCACTGCTCGGCGACTTCTTCCTTTGCGTTTATTATTGTCACTGTTGCCTCCACTCGTCATAATAGTAGCGGCGAGGAGTTGGACTACTCGCTGGAGGCAGAGCTTCACAACAGTACCGCTCAAACGTGGATGCCACCGTATTGCTCCGCGAAACCGATCCGCAGCATAAGAGTTGCATTGTGGTAACAACGACTGTTCTTTATACGGGTCAGTCGAACACGATGGAAACCGCGCTGGAGTCGGTGTTAATGAGGATGAGGTAACAGTGGGTGTAGTAAAATTTTGGGCGCGGACCTGTAACGCCTCCAACAACACAGGTAGTTGTACGGCAGAGGCGCTGTCAAGAAGGGACCGTACAACGGACTCAACATGTGTGGGAGACGGTGCGTCGCGGTGCGGGGATGACGACCAGTAAGCAAGAAGTGACTGCACCATTACAACGGTAGAGCCCTCCATTTCTGCAGATGAGCTGGCCACCAGCTCACATAGACACTGCACAAAGGCCGCCTCGGACAACGAACTGCCGCAACGGTGTAAAACATAGCACAACGTTTTTACGCAGGGAAATGTGATTGTCCCCCAAGAAGCATCGTCGACTGTAGCATTGCTGTTATCTGCGCTGCTTCGCAAAATAACTTGTGTTTCCTTCGCTAACTTGGTGAGCTCTTTTTCTGTAATTGCGGACGAGGTTGTGACTCGATTCCACAGTGCCTTGACCACGCATGCAGACAGCGTCGTGGAGTACAGCAGCGGGCAGGCCGCCAAGATGTAGTTGCGGCTTAGACGTGCACTCAACAGTGAGACAACTGAAGACGATGAAGAAGCAGAAGCGGGCGGTGATGACGCGGCGGGTTGTGAAGCACCTGCTTTGCTTCGGTCGATAATCTTCTTTCCATTATTGAAATGATAATCAGTTTTTTCTATGTTACGACGACTATCAAGCAAATGAAACCGCGGCGGCGTGAAGAATCGCCGAGCTGCAAAGGCACGCGGTCGACGAGGTGCAGGGGCAACGAAGCCATCCGATTGCGCATGTAAACGCGTCGCGCTTACATTAGGCAGCGATGCTGTGTGGAAAGATTTCTGAAGAGTGACATGACTAGACAGAATTAATTTTGAGTGATAAGCACGCATAAGCCTTTTTAGAGATCGCAGAGCAGGGCCGTGATGCGTGTAACGTGGTGACGGAATCGAGCACGATGAGTTTGATGAAGCGAAAAAAACCAGTTCTAGCCTAGGTTTCATGGTCAAGAAAGAGACATTACAGTGCTAGTGTGACAGCGAATGATTTTGGCAGGTTTACTACGGAACGTTACCGAATGCTAGAGTGGGAAGGAGTTACTGCACCTCGCACAAAGCCTCTATCGCTTTCAAAGAGCAGTTGCGCACATCGCAGAAGTGGAGGCGGCAAATAAAGGTAAGTGAGAAGGCAGTCGCAGTTTCACTTTTAAATAATAAAAAAAAACACTACTATTATTAGAGACGCGAATTCCCATGAAACTACACATAGCAGCATCACACGTCAACGCAGATCTGAAACCTACGGCACTCGTTGTGTCTTCCTAGAGTAAACAGTGCCTATCGATGATATCAATACCGGTGCTCCGCTTTCACCTCACCAATGGAAGCAGCAGAAAGACGTTGTGAGACCAACAACACTGAGGGTGTTCACAATAAGCAACGCGCTAACACAACCTCCTTTTCCTCTTATCCGTTTCTCATTTCCTCTGTGTGTGTGTGTGTGTGTGTGTGGTATAAACCGCTGCACAGCGTGGGAAACTCAATTGGTACTACTAGAAGCGAAATATGCGCACTCACACGCGCCACGCCACATGCGACGCGCATCCTCGTAGCAAAAGTAAGAAATGGAGGAGCACCACTAAACGCAAAAATCAGCAAGAAAAGGAGAAACAAGCAACAGAAAACTTTTCAGCCTCTACGGCTCTTATACCGCAACCGGACGCTTGTCCTCTGGCAGCGGGAAGCCGGGCACCATGTCATGCACAATCTCGTCCGGAATGTTCTTGTGGCCGTAGGCGCTCGTCATCGTGCCTTTCTCCCAGTTTGTCGGCGAGAACTCGGAGCGCATGAGGGAGCGGTTGGGCTCGCGCCACATTACCGGGTTCGCAGGATCCTTCTCGTCCCACCCGCTAAGACGCTGCGAGGTTGCCAGGCTCCAGTAGAAGGACGGCATATAGTATGGGATGCCCAGGTAGAGAATGCTAGGAAAGAACTTCTTGTCTTCGGCCGTGTAATCCTTCGTCAGTTCCATAAACTTGCTCTTGAGCAACTGCAGCCTATACGTCTCGTGTGCCCGGCACACCATCCATGACTCCTCGAACTCGTGGCAGTTCACCGTACCCCACGTCACGGGCTTCAGGTTCCGCATGCATCGGTTAAAGGGAATCCAACGATGGACACATTGGTCGCGATAAACAATGGGGACCTGGTTCAGCTCCATAAAGTCACGCGAGACCGTCATGGGACGGCGCTGGTGACCACGGTCGGCGCCAAAGGGATCCAGCTTGTTCCACAGGAGAGGGTTGTCGTAGGGCCCGAGGTTGATCGGCGGCATAGTGTCGCCGGGCCTTTCCGTGGCCAAATCATTGAGGTATTCGGTCATTGCCTGAAGAGGCAGAGATATAAAAACAAAACCGAAGAAACAGTATATATATATATATATATATAAGCACGCAAGCAAAGTAAACAGATAAAACAGAGGTTAACAAGGGGGGAGGGAGCTGTGGTAATGATGGTGTTGCGCTAAGACTACTACTGGTCTCTTTTTTTTTAAGCGGAAAAATAAACTGATGCTTCAGCAAAATAAGAAGTGGCAAGCTGCGGGGGAAGCTGAGATTCCTCTAAGAGTGTACTACTACTGTCCTTGAAGGGTAATTAGTATTTCTTTCTGGTGTTAGTCGACACCTCAGACTGACAAACGCGTGGGGTTCACCGAGAGGAGGAGAATTGTGTGTTGCTAAAATCGCTACTAAACTGCCCAAGGAAAAAATGTTTATTGGTCAACTATTGTTTTTCGTTTATGTTTGATAATTTGCGCAGCAAAGCTGCTCTAACGCCGTCCTTGTTTCTACAGCGCAACCGCTCCCCAGTGAAAACATCACAGCATACACACACAGAGCACACACACATATATATATATATATATACATATGTAATTTATTTTATGTGTTTATACATGTATCGAAGTGAAGAAAGAGAAGCAGAGGGTTAATTAAGAAGGAAGGGAAGGTACTTTCAAGTTGGTAATTAGAAAGCGTGTTTTATCATGAGCTGTTTTGATAACTGGATTTTTGTACTAGCCTCCAAAATGGTAATGCGAGGTTGTAGATCGTCTAGGTTGAGCAGTGACAACCTCTAAAGAAACGACACCGAAAAAAGAGAACTTTATATTCACCCACTTCAAACGGCTCTAAAAATTTTTTTGTTGTCCTTATTGTTGCCACAGTGCTTCTAGTCGAAGGAGGTTTGTCTTTTTGAACAGAAAATCACCTGAAGAAGTGATTTATGTGAAAAGAAAAAACGCTAGGGGACTTTCGGCAAGAGAAAACCTAGAAAAAGACGAAGAGTGACGAAGAAAAACAAAAGGAGTAAAGCCGGAAGCTGATGGAGAAAGTGAAGGAAATGCGTAAAATGATGGAGCTTTTCTGCTTGTACGACTTGACAAAGAGCGCGTTCCTTTGCTACATTACGCGTGCCTTCTCTTCGCTGCCTTGAACACAAGTGTGCATTGCCGTTCAGCTGCCCGCGGTTTTCCCCCCTTTTCCACCCTCTTGTTTGGAAATAACAAAGTACAACAGTACAAATTACGCTCTCAAAGCAAAGCGAAGGAGCAGTATACACGCATCAATCTTTTGGAGTAAATGCGTAGAGAGGTGTTAGGAACCTGTTAAATCCGTTTTTTCTTCTTCTGGTGTTCTAGATCACCTCAAGCATTCCGTTAAAAGCTCAAATAATGAGAGGAGGGAGATGGTATCAAGAGGAAAAAAAGACATATATATGAAAAGGAAACAAACCAGCAACACCTAGAGTTTTTCCGTTCCTCGTTTTTTTTTCCGTAGATGTGTTGCGATTTGTTCGTGTTTCGCTGTCCCTTAGCGCGGACGCAGAAGGGAAGAAAAATAGGGGGCATTGAAATCGAAATAGACAATAAGTAAAAAAAAGTCGGCTTTTAAAAAGAAGTGAACTACAGAGCCCTGCGTCTGTTGAAAGAGCTATGTAGTTTCGTTTTGCCTATTTTTCACAGTTCACGTTCTTTTTTTTTTCCCTGCCACCGTTCACAGCAGCGCCTTTGAAGAAGGGTCGTAGAGTGTAGTGCTGTTAAATGTGCCAAAGTGCTGACGAAACCGGAAAAGAACCACTGCGCAGCTCGTGGAAAAGGTAGAATTCTGAGGGTGCAAAAAGGTACGTTACGTCTTGCGAAAGCAAAAAAAGAAAAAAATGCTTTTCAGATAACTTAATTTAGAAGTTCCTCTTTTTTAATAGGGTCTTCCCCGTTATTGCTGTTCCGACAGTGAATAGCAACACTCCAACGAAAACACGATTTGAAAGGCAGGAAAAGATAAGACAACAGAAAGAAAGAAAGTTGCGGCGTTCAACGAAAGGGTAAAAAAAACGGTGTTTTTCCTTTTCTTCGGGTGCTTCATATGGCTGTCGAGTAAGCAGAGAACACCCACTCTGGTTGTCATTTCACTCCTTGTGATTGAAAGGAAGACACAAGGAAACGAAGTTTAAGAAAAAAAGGCAGCTTCAGCACTGCAGCTTTTCAATGCCCTCCCTACTCTTTCACTTTTCGTCCTAAGCGTGCCTACGACACGCACTTTCGAATTATTCTCGCCGTTACAGCGAGGACGACTTGCCGGTCCAGAGGGAGACGACGAAGCCACCGTCGCACAGCTCCACCGGGTACGCCTCGGGCGTCAGGCCGAACTTCGCCTTGAAGCCTGCCTGCACGTTCTTGACCACGCGGTCTACCGCGTCCTTCTTCAACAGCAGCAAGATGCAGCCACCGAAGCCGCCGCCCATCAGACGGCCGCCCGCCACGCCCTCCTCCTTGTTGATGGCCTCCTGGATGAAGTTCAGCTCGGGCGTTGAGATGCGCAGCACGTCGCGCTGGCCCTCGTGCGTTGCGTTCAGCAGCTCACCCGCGCGCTTGTAGCGTGCCTCTAGGGGGAGCGGGCAGGTGGGCTCGGACAGGTTAATGAACTCGATGGTGCGAATCTGCTCAGCCACGTTGAAGACGCCGCGGGCATACTGCGAGGGGGTCATCGCCTCCTTGCACTCCGCCACAAACTGGACCGGATCGCCGGTGGTAAACTTTGTGGGATTGCGGGCGATGTGGCAGAACTTGAAGGGCTTGCCGCCCAACTTCACCTTGCTGACGGCTTTCTCAGCCCCTTCGATGTCGCTGCGGATGGCATTGTAGCCGTTGCCGTGGTCAGCGCCGGTCAGCTCATGCTTCACCATTGAGTTGATGAGCATGAAGCACGCGTCCGGGCCCGTAATGTTGCCAATGTCGTGGTTCTTGAAGGTAAGAGTGTCGCAGTCGAGCGCCATGAACTTGCCCTTGGTAGCGTGCACGCATGAGAACTGATCCATGATGCCGACGTTCACACCGCAGTACTTCGTCTCGATGAGGAGGGCCTGCTTCGTCAAGCGGATCTTGTCCTCGCGACTGCCACGGTGCAGCTCCGGGTAGTGGTGCGGCTGCGTCTGTGGGGCGGCCTTGTAGGTGGCCAGCGCAACGCTGCGGATGGCGTTGAGGAGGGCGACGTCGTACGAGGCGGAGGCACTCATGCCGGAGCCCATCGGCAGGGTACCGTGCGAGATGAGGCACATGCCCTGCAGCTCCGGGTCGTCAAGCGTCTTCTTCAGGTCGTTCAACATAATGCACGCCGCACCGCGCGCAAAGGTGGACCAGTCCTTGTTATGCGAACCTTCCTTGATCGAGACGAGCTCATAGTACTGACCCTTTGTCGTCGCGAACCGCAGCTTCGAGTCCTTGTATTTGGCGATGCGGCCGACCAGAATGTGGCAACCTTCACGTAGACCGCCCGGGCAGACGTAGCCGCCCATGTAGTCGGTGTGCTCGCCGTAGAAATTAACGCGGCCTGGGGCGAAGGTAAAGACAAGCCACTCCACCTCATTGGGCTCCGCCTTGAACACCTCCAGGAACTTCGGCTTCATCAACGCCAGGGTGGCGTCGATGCGGGAGTCGGGATAAGATGCAGGCATTCTGTTTACTTGTTAGGAAGGTGTTTTGCTTTTGATGTGTGTCTAGGTTCTCACTAGCTATGAAACTGGAGAGAAGGGAAGAGGAAAGACGTGGTCTTGATTGTTTTACGAGCGGTTAAATATGGCTGTAGAAAAAAAACTAGAAGGAAACGGTGGCAACAACAGAACAAAAATTATGTACACATATATATATATATATAGTTTTCATAGTGGGAAATAAAAGGAGAAGAGAAGAATGATAAAGTTTTTCTTCTCACGAAAGAGAGAATGGCGTGTAAATACACATCAGACGATTAACTCAACACACAGCTAAACAAGCATGCCCAGGTGCGCTTTTACGAAGCTTTACGATGGAAATTTTGCACAGCGAGCAACAGGGCATTTGAGAGCCTTTCTTTGTTACGGCGCATTTCACTCAAGTACAGCAACTTCACCGCTGGTGACAACGCTCCTTAAACGAATGTCACTTTAGCAATTCAAGAGTTTCTTATTTTGACTTATAAAGCCCACGATCGTTTGTAGCGAGGAGGAGAGAAAAGGGAAAAACACGGCACACCTCCCTGCGACTGCAAAACAAGTTTTGTTACGTAAACGTAATAAGAAATCAGAGTCCGAACAAAAAAAAAAAGCTTTTATCCGGAGAAAAACAGAAACGAGATTGGCTACTCAGAGGTGACTCTGAGCACGTTGATTAATGTATTTTTGAAGTGTGCTACGCAGCTGGCGCACGTTCTTGCGGCGGTTCTCCGCCTTGAACACGGCGCGGCCAGGCACAACTGCGTTCGCGCCCGCCGCCGCGCACTGGTCAATGGTGTCCAAGGTAATGGAGCCGTCAACCTGGATGGTCAGGTGAGGGTAGCGCCGGCGCAGCACGCGCACCTTCTCCAACGCCTCGGGCACGAACTTGCCGCCCGCAAAGCCAATCTTCACCGTCATGACGAGTGCCATGTCCGCCTCGCCGGAGTCTAGCACGGGAAAGAGGCCCTCAACCGGCGTCTCGGTGCACACCACCACGCCGGCCATCATGCCGGCCTGGTGAATTTTGCGGCACATACCGATGGGATCCTTGGTGGCCTCGAGGTGGAAGGTGAAGCCCGAAGCCCCTGCCTTCGCGAAAGGCTCGATCCACATCTCCGGCTTGTTTGCGATGAGATGTACGTCAATAAAAACGTTCGGCAGGTGGTGGCGCAAGTCGGCCACCGTCTTCGGGCAGAAACTGAAGTTTTGCGCAAAGTGGCCGTCGACCACGTCCACGTGGATCCACTCCGCCGCGCCGCCATCGGGGGACAGTACGTGCAGCGTCTCCTGCAGCAGCTGCGTCTGGTCCGCCACCATCAGCGAGGGGGAGACGATGGGAACAATCGACTGCTGCCTGTTGCGGCCGCTGGGGAAGGTGTTCTTATCTTGGTGATCGAACATTTTCGTTAATTGATAGGTAGAAAAGAAAAAGCCTACCGAATAATAATAACAAGTATATTTAGTTCGTTTCAAAGACAAGTCGATTCATTAGGGGTTCAATTGTAATAAGCTAGGAAGAGCGAACGCGCCGCGCGGTAGTAAACAACGTATAGAAGTAGGAGGCAAAGAAGAGGGAGAAACCCAACAGAAAGGAGCGTGAGGAAGAAGAAAACACAAGCACCCATATATATAGTTGCGACTAAACACGTTTTGAGTCCATTTTGCGGACCTGTATTGTGGTTAATGTTAGTGTTGCCATTTTCGTAGCTGTGTGGTGCTTACTTGAAAGATTAAAAGAAGAAAACGATAAGCAAGAGACGGGCACGTGCTAACCCCCATTTTATTCGAAAAAAAAAAAAAGAGTTCAGCACTTGGTTTTTCCCACTTAACAGCTACTCCATGTGACTCTTTTCTTCGTTTTGAATATTTACCATAAACAACCCGGCTCCATTCCCTGGTCGATTCGTTTAACTGCTTTTCGACCCTGGCGAAAAGCCTGTGTGAGCTTTTGGAAATGTCCGCGAAGCCAGGCTCCCGCCGACAAAGCTGACTGTAGCAAACACGACGGCTGCTAAACCCGGCTCGCCCAAAGTCCAGTGCGAAGAGCGGGTTTTGACAGGAAAACAAAAAATAAGGGGAAAAGCCGGCTATCGTGCCGGCCTGGTAGATCATGGGGTACCATTCCATTGGGTTCTCAGCAGTCTCAAGGTGTAAAACGGAAACCTCGAGACATCGTCACGTACAAAGTTCTCGTTTCATACCCTTCAGCCGACAACACACAGTAGGTCGAGAATGGGCGCAAGCTTATTGAGACCACTAAGGAATGTCCTCATCGACAACCGGGCATTGCCGTGACGAAAGGCCGAAATTTACATAGAAATATACACAACAGTATAAGTAAATAGGGTCAATCAAGACCAAAAATGTAAAGAAACCGAAATTAAGAAAGGTGTACTGCAATGTTCCAAGCAGCGGCGAAACTAACGGGGTAGAAAACAAAATCGTAGGGAGAGACGACACGACGCCAATTAGAAAACAAAAAGAGCCCGTAAACTACCTTAGAGTGACTTCGGACTGCCCTTGACACCGCATTCTTCTGGCAACTATCCTCTTGTCCCCACCACTTTCCGTACCCGTCCGAAAGTTCCGGTGAAGTGTGAAAAAAAAAAAAACACAAAAAGGGGAAAAGATGCAAAAAAAAAGGCAAACTTGAGCTTTCTCGTACCACCACACAGATTATAGAGGCTCCTTGTTTCATTACGTGTTACCTATGTATTCGTTTTCATTTAACGTTGCAAATTTTGTGCCTCACCAACCACTCTGGCCACATTGGTTAATGTACTTTTGAACTATGCTGCGCTGTTTGCATACGCGCGACATTCGCAACCACTGATCATTGTGATGACGAGTGCCATGTCCGCCGCGCCGGAGTCTAGCACGGGAAAAAGGCCCTCAACCGGCGTCTCGGTGCACACCACCACGCCGGCCATCATGCCGGCCTGGTGAATTTTGCGGCACATACCGATGGGATCCTTGGTGGCCTCGAGGTGGAAGGTGAAGCCCGAAGCCCCTGCCTTCGCGAAAGGCTCGATCCACATCTCCGGCTTGTTTGCGATGAGGTGTACGTCAATAAAAACGTTCGGCAGGTGGTGGCGCAAGTCGGCCACCGTCTTCGGGCAGAAACTGAAGTTTTGCGCAAAGTGGCCGTCGACCACGTCCACGTGGATCCACTCCGCCGCGCCGCCATCGGGGGACAGTACGTGCAGCGTCTCCTGCAGCAGCTGCGTCTGGTCCGCCACCATCAGCGAGGGGGAGACGATGGGAACAATCGACTGCTGCCTGTTGCGGCCGCTGGGGAAGGTGTTCTTATCTTGGTGATCGAACATTTTCGTTAATTGGTGGGTAGAAAGCAGAGATTTTGAAATGAGGGAGAAAAGAGGGATAAGGAGGATTAAAATAGAACCTTGGTGGTCAAAACGTAAAAGGCAAGAAAATCCGTGGTGTTAAAAAAAAATAATAATAATAATAATAAAATAGAAAAAGGTTGTTGCGAGGCTACAAGCAGTGCGTGAATGCGGGGGAGCAGAAAAAGAAAAAAAGAAAAGAAACCGCGTTTAACGTGAGTCGACTACAGAATGCACGTTAGAATGCACAAAACAAGACAAAAAAAATGAGGCTTTAATGAACGCCGATAAAAGAATAACTTGATTGCAAAGCGGAAGCAGGAAAAAAGGCCAGCTGTAATTAACCGCACCAGGCAAATACATGAAGAAATCCGAAGCGATATCGGAAGTGCGGCGGTGCAGGGAAAACGAGAGAGGGCGCGTGATGCGGGAGGGACGTGTAGAAATAGGGAAAAAACGAAAAACCGGAAGGAACACGTGATTTGGTCGACTGTCGAGGTTTCTCGTGACACTTCTTGTGTTGACAACACAAAGTCATCCGGCATATGGGGCAAAGAAAAAGGCGTTTCAGGTTGTTTTTGTTGCTAAATTGCACCATACAAAGTAGATGAGAAAGTGCGGACAGAGGGCGAGTGAGAAATAGTCAAATGGACTTTACGGAAGTAACGAAGGTGAACGCACTTGACGGCTCAACGGCACTGCAAGAGTGTGCTTATAAAAGGAAACAGTTCGGATTGACTTGAAAGCACAAGGAGTGTTAGCATACCACTAATTAATTCTTTTCTCATACGGCTTTGCGTTCAGCCGACCAAATCTAATCGGATTCACCATTACTGATCCTTGAAGGTGGAATCAAGGCAAGCTCTAGTTATAGCAAATCTGTGTCGCATAGCGTCCAGACAATGAAATACTTATTATTTCCAGTTCTCTTTTGTAAGTCGTTTAAACACACCAAACAGTAATTGTTAGTTAGATTACGAACCCACCTACCTCTACGCCTTTACCAATTCCTTTGCTACCTCCATTAATTCTCCTGGCCGAAAAGTGAACAGAACAAGTTATTTTATTTCTACCAATGATGCCGTGCCACTACAAGTCGAATGTTCCAGCTGGCTGTCAAAGCAGCACGCAGACGAGCCGACGCGCCACAGCAGCCAGTCTGTCGAAAAAACAAACAAACAACCGTTCTTTCTTTGTTTGCACAGATGCTGAGTTCGCCGGCCAGGCACGCTACAGTTGCCCAAAAAGGAGAGCGTGAGCCGGAATAGTCGCGAAGATTATCTTATATATATATATATATATATATATAAGATAAGAAAACAGATGAGAAAAATTGTGTTACTCCAGTCCGTAAGGGAAAAAATGGTCACAAAGACTGAGGGAGGCGTTTCACTTCGCTGCGTGGATGAAAACAAACAGCGCTGCCACAAACAACGTTTAAAAAGTAGAGTCATACTCAAGCAGCGTGATTGGTGCGACAGAGAAACGAAAAGAAAAGGGATGATACTCCGATGGCATCCACGCTATCTCGACTCTAGCTACTTCAGTTTCTTTCCATTTTTCTTTTTGATGCGAGCAGGTGTAGGAGTAGATGCACTTGGTTTCATAGCCTGCCATGGTGACCCGTGTTCCGTTGCGGCCTGTTACATTTGCCGCTCTTTAAACAAGACCCAGTTTTTCTTTTTTTCTTTAGTTGAGAGAAAAGAAAGAGGAGAAAGGTACATTTTATAGAAATTGTGTTTTTTTATGATCCTTAAAAAGGGCAGTACCCAACCAAACGCACACGCGTGACACAGCGGCGATAAAACAAGAGAAAACAAAAAGAAATGGGATTAAAGTGGCTGACTGCAGCTGAACGGTGCCGCACCAGAAAAGCGTTTCGCTTTTTGGCTTTCGTCGTTTTCGTTGCACCGTGGCCCTTGCCTGCCATGGAGTTCTTCTAGCATCTTCCTTACGTATCGCGCATACAGAACGTGTGTAAAACAAGAAGGCCTACACAGCACAGAAATGGATCAACGCACACATTTGTGTACAGCCACGGACAGCTAACCTCATTACGCACCGATGACTTCGGCATACGTCTTTACAGGACACTTATCATGAAGCCTGGGATGGAGGCGATGAGACCGATGATACCCTGCGGGGTGCTCGGTACAATGTACAGCGGCGGAGCGAAGGAAGTGATGATGTCGACGATGCTGCCCGACTTGAAGGCAGCACTCATGTGCGACGGGCCGGCCGGGACAGAGCTCTTCAGCAGAGTGTAGCAGAACATGCTCTGCAGAACGCCATCGGCGACGCTGAGCACCTTGCGCTTCTGGTCCTTCACTTTCTCGAGGTTCTGGGCGTCCTTGGCAGCGTCGAACTTGCTCTGCTTGAGCAGGAGGTAGTTCATGAGCAGACGGGCGATGTTCGACCAGAAGAGGAAGACGAAGCGGATGCGGTTGATCTTCTTGCCCAGTGCGGGGTCCAACATGCCGTTCTTGGCGGCCATCACGAGCTCCTCTCCAATCAGGAAGACGGTGAAGAAGCTGGTGGAGATGGTCTTGAAGATACCCACCCACGGGTTCGGGTTGCTCTTGATCACGGCGCGGATACCGCTGGGGGTCAGGGCCGGGCCAACGACGAACCACTGCGAGAAGCGGGTGATGCTGCGGTAGTTCGCGGCGAGATGGAGAACCGTGTTAAAGTGCGTCGACAGGTTCTGGCAACCGGCGGCGGCGGCGGGGTCCATGAGGGCCATCGCAGAGAACTGCACGACTGACATGACGCGGTCGCGGTTCGACACGTTAGCCACGTAATCGTTGAAGGCGTTGACCTTCTTCACAATGCTGTCAGAGGACATGACTGCTAGCGGAAAGTAAGAAGTGGAAACGTTAGTTGAGGAGGGGACTGCAGGCTAGAACCGGATTATCCAAAAGACAGTGAGCAAAGGGTAGCGAAAGACGAGCGTAAGTCAATACTATATTATTGTTGTTTGATGGTGTAGAGAAGCGCAAATAAGTGAAAAAAATAGGAACCAAAAGATTGTGATGGTTGGTAGTCAGAGGAGCACATTCGGGAAGGAGCAAGGATGACAAAGGAGTATAGATGGGAATTGCACAGAACTCGACGAAGATGGGTGCAATGGTTTTGTCTTCCAATATAAAACAGGATTTGAAACATAAGAAAGTACGTCAAAAAATACGACTTTAGAGCGCCTTTTATGAGATTACGTGCTCCACCGCAAGGCGCCTGTCACTTTTGACCCTCGAAAATGAAGAGTCGGCGTCGCCACCGTGCATAGCCCTCACAGCGTAGAACAACAACGGGTAAGAGCCTTGCTTTAGACATTGACTTTGGAACTGAGATTGAACTGTATGTTTCTCTTTTGAAAATCTCACCAATAAACCCTCTCTGTCTCCCTTATCACATTGAGGACAAACAGTACCACGCTAAAACGAAGGAAGAAGAGGACTAAAAGAAGCCGCTGATGTAAAAATCATCAGTTGGCTTTGCTTTTTGTAACTTCTCACATCACTAGACACACAGTTACACGCGTAGCGTGTCCGTGTGTGTGTGTGTGTGTGTGTGTGTGTGTGTATGTGAGGAGAGCCAAAGATGAAAGACTTCAAAATCCATTGCTTTTTTTTTTCCTTTTTTGGTGAGCACCTTAGCACTAAATTAACCTCGACCCGCTATGGCACTCGTGAGTTGCTTTGAAATTAGTAACGGAAGAGTTAGAAGAAAAGAAAGAACATTATGACCTTTTTTTGTAGGTTATCAACCGTGAAGGTGAGATGCCGCCAAAGGCAAACTCGACTTGCACTTTTCCTGCCGTCAACTTTTTGATAGCATGTTGCGCATCTCTTTGTTTCTCCGTCTTCAAGCCCATGACAAGGTATCCGGAACAAAGGAAGGCAGAGAAGCGCAGCGGCTTTGGGACAATAAAAGGAAACTTCGGGATCAAAAGCGACGAGCATAAAAGAAAAAGCGGAGGTTTTCCGACATGTTGAGTAGTGTAAGAAAAAAAAAAATTCCGCAGATATATAAAGAAGAAAAGGAAAAGAGAATCGTTAACGTTTTTTTTTTTTTTTGAAGACGAAGAGTAACGCGGCTTTTTTCCCCAGTTAAAAAGGCAACCTGACGGAAGAGTCGGGAAGGTAACAGCACCACCTTGGCAGTGGAAACGTGTCCGAGAAGAGAGAGAGGGGGATTCTTCTCTTCACTACTGACAAAAAGAAGCTCAACCAAGCACACCTTCTTCCACAACCTGTCACGCAAAGAAAGATAATGCTTAATAAATAATGATAATAATAAAAGAGCGTGGCACCCCTCACGGAACGTCATTGCGTCTGCTCGTTGTGTCGCTACCCCTCCTCACGTCACAGGCAACGTGAAAGGAAGAAGAAAAAAGAAAGAAGAAAGGTGGGAAATAAAAAACAGGGCGCGTGAATTTAAAGAGAGGGAAGCTGTTCTTGCTTCTCATTGCCTCACAGGATTACACCGGAGGGTGTAATAAGGTAAATTAAGCGGCAAAACTGTGAATGCGTGCGCTGCGTGCAAGCTTCAACTCGATCGCACTGCAACACTTTCACTCCAGTCCGCAAAGTGACAGCTTTGGCTGCCTCTTTCTCATTTGTCCCCACTTTCTCATCCTTTCATAATCGTCATCCATCACTTGCGTGTTTCCAGCGTTGCGTTGCCGTTATGTATATGTAATTTTGGTGTTCATGTTGAGCGCGTCGCACTATAGCAAAACGCGCTCGTGCGGACGGGCGCGCCTGGCGGTGGCAGCGGCTGCGGAAGCAATAACAACATCTTAGTAGAAGTCGCAGATGGAGGCAATCAGACCGAGCAGGCCACGGATGCTGTCGTTGAGCTCCAGGTGGTTGGGTGCGATAAGGCGCAGCACCTTGTGCAGCGGCACCAGCGGACCGCTCACGTCCTCCAGCAGCTGCGGGCCGTTCTTCGGGATGCACGTCATGGCGAAGATGAAGAAGCACCCAATCTTCACAGTCGTGATGATCTGGCGCTTCTGCTCCTCCGGCGTGTTCTTCTTCTGCGTCAGCACGTACGCCTGGCGGATCAGGCCGAGCAGCAGCGTGTGGAACCAGCAGGTGACGGCGCAGCCACCCAGGCGGCTGATGGCCTTCGGGTAGACGCCGTGGCTGGCCAGCACCGCCGAGTTCTCGAAGATGCAGTAGAAGACGTGGAAGAAATGGCTCAGCTGGTCAATGCGATCAATCAGCACATCACCCTTCGGTTTAGCGAGGGCCTCCAGCGTCGGCTTCGACAGCGCGTTGAAGAGCAGCGCCAGACGAGTGATCGCACGGTAGCCGTCCGCCATGGCGGAAAGACTGCCGAGGGACTTGCTCAGAGAGGTGCAGCCGGCGTCGCTAGCGGGGCCGGTCAGGGCCAAAGGCAAGAACTGCACGATGGCCATGACCTTGTCGCGGTCGCCGGTGTTGCCCAAGTACGCGAAGAAGTTGGCGGACATTTTTGTAGTCAATCGAAAAGGGAGGTTTTGGATTCAAAACAACGAGTTGTTTGCTTGAGAAGGAAAGGCTGAGGAGAGCGGGAGGAAGGCTAGAAGGCGATCTGCGTCACGGAAGCAAGCCGACGGGTTAGGTGCGCGAGTGTAACAAAACGCAGAAAGAGAAAAGAATAATACAAGAGCAAGAGAATAGGAAATGGAAGATGGCGATAGTTAAGACCAGTGGGTTTTCTTATATGGTGAATTTCATATGAGCTTGGCTACGCACAACAACACCTTCGTTGGAAAAATAGGTAGGCATTCATATTGGCAATTGAGAGTGGGGGGGGGGAACCACAAAGTTAAACATCAGCGGAAAACCCTTTATGGAAAGGACGCAATCACTATCTATAGCAGCGAGTGTGCGATTCTAGAAAAAAAAAATGTGTCGTGTTTTTAAATTGTTTTTCAGCTGTTGGCAATCAGGAATTGGAAGCTGCATGCTTCAACTGTGAAAAAGAAATGTGGGTGACAAAAGGTAAAATGTGAGACAATTGCAAACAAACAACCAAAAGACGCTCAACAGCAAACGCACACGCACAGACATGCAGAATTGCGAAGCCTACAAACATAAGCGCACCTTCCGTTTCAGCGTTACCTCTCTCATCTGGCAAAACACCACTGAAAAGTTACAGCAACGACACTCACCTGAATCTGGCGAGGAGGCAAAGACGCGTGAAAGCCACTTACATGTACTTTCCTCGTACCTGCGGCGGCCCCTCGCCACGCAGGCTGCGCGTCTGCCACGGGCGCCAGTACGGGTCGTACAAGGCGTGGGTGCGCTGCTGCGCAAAGGGCCGGTATACGTAGTAGCCCAAGTACAGCCCGCCAAGCAGTCCCACCGTCGCGAAGCCCCCGAGCATGGCCCGCATGCCCCAGAAAGTAAGGTCCTTGTAGTGCATCGCCACGTACGCGGCGCCGGCACACACACCAGACGTCGTCGCAGCCCCCACGATGTTGCCCCACGACCGCCCAGGCAGTGTCACGTCACCGGTGCACAGAACGTAGCCGAGGTTGGTGACCGCGTCCCCAACCGGCACCCCGAAGCTGCCCGCCACGGCCACGCCGGCGCTCTTCGCAACGGAGGTGGTAATTTCGTTCAACGCGATACCGCTCAGCGTGACCCCATTCAGCTTTGCGTACGCCTTGTCCATCGTGCGGTACAGGTAGGCGGTGCGGCCCACGCCGTAGCACAGCCCGGCCGTAGTGCACACACGCAAATAGTAAATGAGACACGTGCGGGAGTCGTCGATAACGGTGTCCAAATAGTGAATCTGCAGACGCTCACGGATGGCCTTTTGGTCTAACTGCCACTGCTGATAGCGGCGGTCGTTGTTGTAGTCATACATCTGCAGCACGGACTTCGTGGCCTTACGTTGCTTCATGTGCTCGTCGGCAGCTTGAAACGCGCTTTCGAACCGATTCACAAGGCACTCGATTGACTCCGTGTCCATCACGACAGCGCGACCGTCGGTGTGGCGGCGTATCTTCTGCATGTCCCGCATGCGATCAATTTCCGACTGCGCCACGCCACTGTCGCCGTAGTCGCGCTCCTTTCCGCTGGCGCGGTTTTCGTAGCCTCGGGTCTCGTGGAGGCCGGGGGGAAAGGGCACCGTACTCGCCTCCGCCGCTGTTGAGGGAGAAGAGGGGCCGGCTGACGAGGCAGTGGCAGCAGCATTGCCCCCTCGGGAGAAAGGCCACCATGCCACCATCGCTGTGCTCTTCTTTTTCTTTTCTCGTCACAGTGAAAGAGGCAGCTCGTTAAAGTCGCAGTAAAAAAGCGAGCTTCTCTTGTTAAGCCGCTCTTCGTACCAAAAAGTATGGCAAGGGCGAAAAAACAGAAAGGAGGAAAAAAGACAATAGAGAAACCTCAGCTTGTGAGGTATTGGATTTTGGCTAGCGAAAACCTGACGTCGTGCGCGCTTGCTTGAAATTGTTCAGTCGGAGCTCGTGGGAGTGTTCTCTTCAATCAACCTAAAAAAAAAAGCTTGATTAACTTCTCGCCGACTGCGCGGATATTCTGTTTATCTACCCTCTTCGAAGCACTTTGATCAGTTGCTTTCGGAACACGCTCACGCAGACAAGTGTTCTTAGACATTACAAGCAGCCGCTTTTACAGCTCGCGGACATCAACGAAAGTCAAGAGCTGCACATGCTTTTCTAACTTGTTTTTTGAACAACGTGATACCTTATCGTCTTTTGCCTTGCAATGGGGTAAACGTGAAGGGGACAACAACTGCTGAGGAAACCGCACCAAGAGAGACGAAAATACTCTGTCTGTGTACCACCGCAGCGTAACAATGAAGCAACACACCAACACACAGGTCTGCGCGGCACCGAAAAAAAAAGGCAAAAAAATTGAAAAGCACGCATAAGAAGCGCAGTCCTATTTAACTCACGTGAAAAACAAAAACCAGATATAGTTAGCAGCATTCCTGGCTAGCATTCTTCCTGTTTTGTTATTGGTAGAAATTGCTCAACAACAACTCGTCAGAGCGGCAACGTGAGTAACAACAACGAACGTGAACCACAATACTTCAATGACGTTGGCACACGCTCTGTCCAGCGGCATCGCTGTTCCCTTTTTACTTTTAATTCTCTCGTCTGCCGTTGTCTGAGAAAAACTCAAACAGCCATCACTTCTGGCGCATCGCGGCACTCTTGCGTGTCTGCGTAGCGCGCGTCCGCTTCGCGATGTTGGCGCGCAGCTCCGCATTCGTGGTGCGCAGCTGCTCAATCTGCGCACTCAGCGTGTTCACCTCTACATCGAGTTGGTGCTGTGCCGTCCGCACAGAGTTAATGCCGTGCATCTGCACCTCGTCGTCGTGGCGTGCAAGCTCGTTATGGCTCGCAATAAAGCTCTCCACTTTCGCCTCCATCGACTGCACGGCACTCTCTTTCTCCAGCACGAGCATGTTCTTGCGCGCCACGTTCGTCCTCATCATCTCATTGTTCTTGTAGAGAAGGCGGTAGGTATCCACGGGAATGTACTCGTCCTCCGGCAGCACCTCCGCCACATCCTCCGGCTCTTCGCGCGAGGCGGACGGGACAAGGGCGGATTTGGTGACGTTGCGCTCGAACTCACGGGCGAGGCGCATCTCGCGCAGTGACTTCATGACGGTGTCGAGTCGCGTCTGCAGCTGCTGCTGCCGGGCGATCTGCGCTTTAATGACGTTGTCCTGTCGACGGCATGCTACTTTCATGTCCTGCACGGCGTCGGCGAGAAACTCGCGGTCGTTCTCCATGCAGACCGTGCTATTCTCCACTAAGCTCATCTCACTCTCCGACTGCACGACAAGCTGCAACTGGTGGTTGTCAGCCGCCATACGCTGCGTCTTCGCCCGCAGCTCGTTGCACTCTCTCTCACGCACGCGGATGCTGTTACGCAGTTGCATGTACCGCGTACGCCGCTCCTCATTCTCCTGTGCCTTGGCGTGGAGGGTGAGAAGCATCTTTTCTAGCTTCGCGTTCGCCACCCGCGCGTTTTTGATGTCAGCCTGGAGCGATGCCTCGACGAAGGCCATGTCGTGGATATCGACCCGTTCTCGCTCAATCTGCGAGAACTGCACTTCGCGCTTGCCGCCGTACCAGCCGGTCGCTACCATCACCGACTGCAACTCCATACTTGTTGTTTGAAGCTTCTTTGAGCGCTCCCGCACCAGCTTCTCCTGCATCGCGTTCTCACGCGCCAGAAGCTGGTTGCGGCGGCGCACGATCTTCAGTTGGTTCTGCAGTCGCACGATGTTGTCCAGCGCATCCTCAGCGGCAATGTCACCTTTCGACTGCGACATTTCGTTGTACTGTTGAATCTGGCGGTTCACGTTGTCGTTCAAGTTTTGCTCCTCGATGCTCTTTAGCTCGGAGCCGAGGGTGTCGAGGCGTGCAGCGTACTTCTCGATCACCTGCGTCATGCGCTGCAGCTCCTGCTGTGCGGCAGGGTCCATCGACGACTGCTCCATAAGCGTAGTTTTGGGGGGTGCGTGTTGTGTTGCGTTGCAAGTTAATTAGTCGATAAAAGAGTGGATTAGCCGTCGATTGGAAGTGAATCTCGACAACGAACACCGATGGGACAAAACGAGGAATAACAGCAGGAGGTGTGTAGTTATTATATTCCGATGAGGAGTTTTCTAGTGCACTCAACAGAACAATTATTTTACAATAGTAATAATAAACAAGTAGAGGGTGAACAAGAAGCTAAAGCTATTTTCTTTGTGTAGTGTGTTTTGTTGAATACAAGTCAACGAGAGTTGAAAGGTGGGAAAGAGAAACCGGTTAAAAAAGAGGGAAAACGTAGGGCTATTTTTGGCAGAGGTGCTGAAGTACTGGTTCGGCGTAGCACAACTTTTAATTGAAAGCGCGTATCGCATCCTGTGCTTTGCACGTTACATGTGTCCAAATCTGCTTAAGAGCATTTCAGAAATTTCAGTGCAGGTTTTTTAACCTCATACACGTTTTCTTTGTGGAATTGAAACTAAACGAGAGGGGACAGCGTAGAAGAAAAAGCAGTGTCATTTTTCTGCTTACGCAGCACTGCTAGCCCGAAAACGCGCCGCCGCCACAGAGCGAAGCAGTCACGGCACACCCGCTCGCACCGCAGCTGTACAAACACCGCCCACACAAGACGAATGCGGCGGTGTTCCGCGGAACGGTAGCGCCATCGCCGAATGCAGCCCAGCAACATTCCCGTTTCAAAGAGTGTGTCGGCGACGTAGAGATGCGCTCGGGTGTCTACCCGTGTTTGGGCCCGTGCGTGCCACTGCCGCAGCAACCGGCGAAGTTTCATCTGCCGAAGAGCACACGTCCCCGCACGCAGCGCAGCTCTCTCCCGCCACTGCTGGAAGCAGCCGCGCCGTCTGTGCTCGGCCTGCACCACACGTAACGTGAAGTGGGCGCGCCAACGATGCAGGACGCGGTTGAGAGAAAAAAAAAAATGCAGACGTGTGGCATTCGCCGCGTCCTGCCGGTGCCGTGTGGCACTTACCCACCGATGCAGCACCAGCGCTTGCCATTCCTTTTGCTGGCGGTGAAGCGTGAGGGCGTGAAGCCAGCACCGCAAGACACGGATTTCTAGGTGCTGCCTTCTGTAGAGATCCGCGCAGCGTGCCTGAAACCGCGCTTGCCATCGCCGGAAGCAGCAGCGCAGGCGTGCGGCATACGTGATGCACCACGCAGCGTTGGCTTTGTATTTCAGCAGCTCATGCCGCGCAGCCTTGGCGGCGAAGACACGCATTGGCGCCCGCTGTGGCTGGGGTGGTGTCGGCGTTAGCAGTGACACATCAACTCCAACAGCAGCAGCAGCAGCCGTCGCGGAAGCTTCCGTCAACAGACCACCATCTGTGGTGTGTGTTGAGGCAAGACGCTTCGCTTCGTTGCGCTGATGGTGATCGCGCAGCGCCAACACACGCGCACGTGCACATATCGCCAGCACGACACGTCGGCGCACAGCTTCCACATAGTGCCAGGCGGCCACACGCGCCATCAGCTGTCGTGTCGTTTTCACTTTCCAAGCTTGAAACAGACGCTGCAGAGCCAGGCGGTGGCCCACCGGTGTTGCTACCACGCCACCCTCCTTCGCTGCCACCGGTGCGCCGTGAAGAAGGGCGAGAAGTTCCCTGTCGCCACGCAGGCCGCCGAAGTGCGTGCGGCGGTGCGACGTGGCAAACTGCGCGGCTGTTTCGTAAAGCCCGCTGCGTTCGCGATGCCACGTGAAGGTGCGTGTCCACTCTTGCCAGTATCGCGCCAGCTGAGCGCGTTGGCATGCAGCAAAGGCCCCGGCTCGTTGCCGCAACTGCCAACGCCATCTTCGAAGTTCTTGACGCAAGGTATGCCTCCGTTGTATGTATTGCTGCCAGTGGGAAACCACCTGATAAAGTAACTGCACGTGCCACAGGTGTTGTTTGTGTGCGCACACACACCAGTTGCGCAGCACGCGACGCTGCAGGTAGTACGTATAACGCAAGACAACATTTTCACGTAGCAGTCGGCGTTGATACGTGACGAGCCGCAACTGACGAAGGAAAAGCGTGGCCACCGCGCGATCCTTCGCGACACGTAGGATTATGAGCGAGATGGACGATTGTACGAGATCTTCCTTCCCCGCACACGCAACGTCCGCTACGCCGCAGTTGTGTTTGGCAGAGGGCGCACGACTAACTTTGTTTAGCCTTTGCGAACTTGTAACACTCGACCCCCCTGTTGTCGCGACTGCGGTAGACAAACTAGAGACGCGCTGCAGTGCCGTCTGCCGTGCTGAGGAGGCTGCCCCTGATGCACCCGTTCTCACTAATGACAGCGACGATGTCGATGGCTGTTGCCGACGTTGTAGCCACGTCCGTTGCTTCTCTAAGAGGCCGGCACGATGTGCAGCGAAAAGTGCACGTGAAAGGTTGACGCGAAAAGTATCGTCGTTTTCGGTGAGCGGGGGTAGTGTGGGGTAGCGGTCCGGTGGAAGAAACGGCTTCTCGTTGAAAAAATCTGTCGCGTCACAGGAGAGGGTAGAGAAAGCGGTCCCTGTGTTGGACACTGGCTTTGCTGGCGTAACTGAGGCACCATCAGCGTGGTGGACACCTCCGCCTTGTGCATGCTTTGGCATGTGAGAAGAGAATCGCACTGCAGCCTCCTTCCGACCTGCCGCGCTGCCGCTGCCCTGCTGTTCACTCGAAGCTTGTGTGAGGGCTTGCCAGACAGCCCTCACCATGAGCGCGCGCAGGCGTCGCACGTCGCGTTTTGCCTCGTCTACAGCGTACTGCAACTGACGTAGGGACGCGCATTCACCGTCAGAAGGCGGATTGTGTGCACTCGTTGGTGTGGGTGTACTTGCGGGGGAAATAGAGGAACTCCACGAAATGACATCCTCGATGGACGCGCTGCTATTGCTACCCCTTGTTTCTACGACGGTATGAAAAGCGGGAGTAGCGCTGCTGTGCTTGCGGTGCGATGAGCTATTGGGGTGGCGAGTTGTCGGTTGAATGACACCGTAAGGCTGTGGAAGCGACTCCGCATCACCCTCAGCTGGTGGAGTGTTGGCGGTGCTCGACATCCTCTGTCCACCTTCCTCTCCGTAAAAGTTGCGAATGTGCGTGGGACAGAGTCGCATTTTTGAACGGTGATTATGCACGTCTACGTGGAAAAGGCCAGATGGCATTGAGCCAAAAGAGAGCCCATAAATGAAATCTAGTGCAATGAATCCCAAACCGTCAACGCTGGCATTACATCAGTACTTGCGGGGGCGCTTTGCTCTTGTGTTTCGATGTAGTAGTACGTTCTATGGTATCGTGACGAAGCTTGTATTCCTGCAAATCTATTTTATGGAGAAGTGGTGGTTTTATGAAAAGTGCGACAACACTAATTTGAGGAACAGAACAGCGCAAAGCAGCAGTTGAGTACCGCGTAAGCGGATGCTTCAAAAGGCGCAGTTGGGGGTGTTTTATAACGACAGGAAAGTGTTTTGCCACTCTTTTCTTCGTCAGCTGTGGCCAGTGGTGTTTTAAAGTGCGCAGTTCAACAAAAGATGGAGGAGAAGCAAACGGAACAGACAAAATGCGTGATAGCAAAGAGATTTATATGAGAAAACGTGTCAATATGCGAAGAGCGCATCGCTGAAAATTACAGACAACAATGGAATAACCATGCTACATTGAAAGCCTGTAGTGTTGGTGAAGACCTTAGATTTTCGGCCTTCTCAGTTCGTGACCAATGTCGCAAGCCTGCGCTATTGCAGTGTTCTTGCGACAGCAAACGAGCTTCAGTTTTCTGCATCGTTCCTTTTTCTCGGCTTACTGTTGTATCTTTCTGTTTCTGTGACTGCATCGTGACGTGGGTTATGAAAGACCAAAGAGAAGCTAAGAGTACAAAGCCCGCCCACACGTGCCAGGTGAAGTCAAAGTCTGTAAAGAAGTGCAATGTGAAAGAAAACAAACTAAGAGCATTAACGACGGACTTCAAGGGAATGTGTATGAAAACTCACGTGGTTACTACTTTGTATAAAGCGGAGGAAAGACCACTGGGGAGGCAAAGTTCACCTCCTGTGGCATCGTCCGCCACCCGTGAATCCATGATGGTGCCTGCAGAAAAGGTCGCGCATTCTCGGAGACGATGTTCAACCGATAGATGACCTCGCTCTGGTTCGTGAAGTTTGCGCTGAAGGCCATCATCAGGTGCGGATCCACCACCATCACGGTGCCCGGCCCAATTGCTGAGTTACTGGATGAGGAAGACGAGGAGGACGTTGACAGAGGCAAAGCTCCATCTGCTTGCGCAATGACAGGCTCACCTACCACCGACGCGTCAAAGTCAAAAAGACGCAGCTGATCACGCATGTCCGCCTCCATCGGGGCGAAGCAGCGACACAGGCGCTCCGCACGCACGCGATGCAAGTACTGCTGGCGCACTGCGTGGTGGGAGTGCCGCATCACGTACGGCGCAAGACAAGTCGAAGACGGTGTGTAGGTGAAGAGGAGGAGTGTGACGGCCGGGGAGTCACCACCACCTTTGCTAACCCGCGCGTTCGTGCGTGTGCCGATGAGCGGTGCCGTGCAGTGGTATCCCACCGGGTTGCCGTACGCTTCGCGCAGCAGCGGGGCATCGCCGAAGATAACCGGTTTTTCCACCCCACCAACAATCTCAGCAACCTGCGAGAGGGGCTGCACAAAGGTCTCCACGTCGCGCAGCGTCGCCTCGAGAGCGGCGTTCGTCATCCACGCGTTAGCGCGGTACTCGTTGATGGCGAGCAGCATCTGCGCGTCGGTGTGAATAGTGCTAGTGCAGCCCTTGCCGGACATTTTCATGGCCGCCGCGGCGACCAGCTCGCTCAGCTGCCACACCTCCTCCCCACTGAGCTGCGAAATATCTCGGCCGTTCAAAAACTGCTTCGCAGCACGCCGCAGCCGACGCCTCATGCGGTTCATCTGCCTATAGTAGCGCAAAATATAGCGCCGCTTCTCAAGGTGCGACATGACATTGTCGAAGAACGGGTCAGATACCTTCGGTTTAGACTGCAGAAGAGAGTGAATGTTCGGCAGTTCTGCAAAGTACTTGCTACGGGCGAAAGTCGAGGAAAGAGCGTTAGTGCGAATGCGCGACACGGTGTCCTGCGAGAGCACATTGGGTAGAATGGCGTAGCCGTGCTCCAAGAAGCACTGTCGCGCCGCAAGCGGAAGACTCATGCTGCTCTTTTGTTTATGTGTAGGTAATGATTGGACTGCCGGCCGGACAATTCATTTGAGGTGATAGAAAAAGAGCTGGTGATGGCAACGTAGTCCAGCTACTATTCGTGACGAAAGAGTTCAAATAAAGGGGAGGTGAGATAGTGCGTTAAAAGAGAGAAATGAAGTGACAACAGCAAAAGCTTCGTGCTAAACATCGAATTACGTAAGGGTGGGCAACTCCGCTAGCACATTTACTTGAGAAGGGAACCTGAAACAACAACAGAAAAACTACCGTGTCTCAGCCTCGGCGTTGTAGCGACGAAAAAGTGAATACGCACGAACAGAAAGCTGCTATTAGTGGCTAGCAGCTGCAGCTTTTCTAGGAAGCACGAACGGTGAATCTAAGGCAGAGCAAAAAAAAAAAAACGTCAAAAAATGGCGGTCGTTTTTCGGTATCGTGTAGAGTGCCTCTAGCCAAAAAAAAAAAAACCGGTACTCTTGACTGCGCTGAAGTCAAAAGAAAGAGATGACAAAGACTGTTTTCGCCATTCTCGTCTACCTCGGCGGCAGAGCGTAAAGCTTGGCCTCATTCATCACAATAAGGTCTCGCCTCATGAACGACTGCAGTAGCTCCAGCAGGTCCGCGTTGGTGCCCTCAAACTTCGCCAGTAGCTTCAGACTGCTGTGGATCGCCGTTCCGGACTGTGGTCCGCGTGTCTTGAGAAGCGAGGTGACCATGCGCTCCATCAGCTTCACCCGCTCCGGCGGCAAGCTGGTCGGCTTCGCCTCCGCCTCGCTGACCGATGTGTCCTCCATAAATACATAATCGGACGAGGAAGCCACGCTTAGCTGCATCGCCACCGTTTCATCCGACGGCATGACGAGAATTGTGGGGGACAGCCGCTGCACGTGTGGGCGTACTGCCTCGACGGAAACGCCCAACGCCTTGGCCACCCAATCTAACGGCACAGCGGCGGAATTGACGCCTCTATTTGTCTGATCGCCACTCTCACTGCTCATGTTACTGCTGCTCGTCATCTCCTCGACAAACAAAACGACGGAGGCGTCAAACAACGGAAGCACCTGTTGCACTGCAACCGGCGCATTGCCTTTGGAAGGGTCGCGCTGCGTTAACTCAAGTTCCACACGCCCCAGCGAGGGTATCCACGCCAGCCGCTGATTCTCCTTCAGTTGCTTGTAGGCCTCCGCGAGGGCGTCCATCTGTGTTTGTAGAGAAGGGTGGGGTCGATAGTTCGACGGAAACGACTGAACGCCTACACTTGCTGCTGTTGCATCACTCGCTGAGAGGCGCGCAAGTGGCGGCCACGTCGTCATCGACAGCACCGAGACGCTGCACGACGCAGCTGGGATCCAGCTGTTACTACCGTTGTGATTCGCAATCACCGTGTTGCGTGCTGCTGTCCCGTAGCGGCGGGCGAGTTGCTCGCGCAGCTGCTGCGTCATGCGACGGGACATCTGCAAGTCGCGCACCATCACCGCACACTTGTCCAGTACCGTCTCGCCAAAGACCTGCTTGAGCCGCTCCAGCACCTCCTCTTCTGGCGTAGTGTCGAAGTCATGCATCGGCTTTTGCAGCAGCTGCTCCGCCAGCACGTGCTGGTACTCTTCCACGAGCGCGCGACGGTGGATGGACGTCAGAAGCACGCGCAGCACGTCCGGGCGGTCACGGGATCCTGTGCGGTACAGCTCCCCTTCACGACAGACCCCCGCGCCACCGTCATTCAGCCCATCGAAAAAGTCCAGACCGTCGTTTACACCACCGACACCGCCAGCATTGTTGGGAACTGCGTAACCGTCGTGTGTCAACACACCAGAAGGTAGCGGCCGCGGTGGCGGTGGAAGGGCGGCAGCAGCAGCGGCGTTTATGGCACCGTTCGGCTGCATGACCGCCTGCACAATCGCCGTCACGCAGTCCTTGCGCCGACGCAGGTGTTCCAGCGTGTCGGCAATAACAGCGAAGACGACGCTGTTCTGTTCGTTGCGGGGAAAGAGCACGCAGAAGGCGTGGATGGTATTCGTGAGGATGGCAAGAATGTCCTCAGTGCGTGTGCCAGCGCGGTGCAGGCGGGACGAGAGGAGGTGCCGCACGGTCTGCATCAACTCCGCCTTTAGGCCGCTCTCCGGATTTGATTGTAAACAGTAATGCATATCCTCGAGCGCTGGAATGGAGTCGGGGTAGTCAGACAAAATTTCCCAGAAGCTGTTGAGGCGACGCCGAGCGTAGCTGTACAGGAATAAATGGCGCATCTCCGCGCACCACGCCTCACGCTCCGCACGCGCTGCCTCGTGAGTTGAGTCACGAACAAGCTTGCCGTGACTCGCACTTACAGCCCCGCCATCACGAGAACCTTCGTTGAGTTCGCGTGGGCAAGAAAGCTCGTCTTCGTCACCCGGAGCATCAAGAACCATCGCAACAAACGGCATCACACAATCCTCCAGCCACGCTATCTGCTCGTGCAGAAAGTGCGTCGAGAAGTCATCCGATAAGTCGCACAGCTTTCCGTGGATGCGGGTCTCTAGCACAGACCGCCACAACTGCTTCATCTCGTTCGATTGGCTCAAGGTGAGACGGTGCAGGCAGCCAATGATCGGGTCGAGGGCAGGGGAATGAATGACTTTTTTTAAGGATCTGTTCGTTGCAGCTTCCCCGTCTTGGTCGTTATAATCTTCCTCCGCACCACTGTTGCTGCTGCTACTTCCGCATCCTTGATCGCGCCGGTGAGGGTCATGACTAAGCAACTCGTGGCCGTGCTGCCGTAAAAAACTAAAGAGAGCACGCTTGGAACACGGCTCCTCGCCCGATATCAGGTCCGCCTGCAGCAGAGTGCACCGCACGCGCACCGAAAAGAACGCCGCAACACCAGGGACACCCAACGCGTCGCACCACCCTTGAAGAAGTGAGAATATCTGATCATAGGCCGCGCACAGTGCCTGTAAAGCAGCACCTACAACAGTCCTAGAAAGCTGCCCTATTTTCAAGGTGGTTCGCTTTTCTTGGTTTTGCTGGTGCTGCTGCTGCTGCAGCGCGTCCTGGAATGCGCGAAGATGCACTGCAAAGGCAGCGTTGACACGCTCCAGCAGCGTGTCCGCAAGCATCCCGTTGAGAGGGACGAAACGAGAGAGCGTTGTGAGCGCACTCCTCCACAGTTGCAGCTGAGCAAGCGAGGGAGTACCAGCATTGCCCTCATTTGATCCACAGAACGCAGAGCTTATTGAGCTAAGCCCCTCGGGACTAATCGAATCCAATAGATCTGCAAAAACCTGCAGCGCAGCTTCTTCGTTTTCAGCACTAGGCAGTGATAATGTGGACGTGTTGTTGAGTGAAGGAGCAGAGCCTCTCTCCACCCGCGGGTCACCTGTCCCGCTGTTTGCAAAACTCATTGGTTTTAGCCGTTAACTACGAAAAAAGATGCACTTGGTTGCGTCACCAAACAAATAGTCTCAGCAAGGAATTTAACAAGCAGACGCAACGCGACGAACACTATCCACCAGAGGAAACGTGAAGGTAGCGAATGCGAACTTGCAGTCACCGCACGTCAAATTCAGCTAAAAAAAAAAAGGAGAGAACCCAAGCAAATTTTGAGTCCAAGGCTGTTTAGAAGTCAGTCCTCTTCATTGAACTACCACAGTGCTAAGAGGAAGGACACCCTTGTGTGTGTGTGATGTGCAGAGCAAAAAGAACGTGAGGTCCGGCGCCAACTGTTCTATTGTGTGCGAGCTCGTTTACCTACGAAAACTGTTCCGTAGCGTGAGAAAAGAGATGTAATGAAGTAACTCCGATCAGGTAAAAAAGGATCTATGAAGAACAACAAAAGGAGAAAAAAAAAACAAAGCGCGTACACACACACGTACGCGAAAGAAGAACAAAAGAACAGAAGGGAGGACAGGAAAAAAAAAAATGTAGTTTGGGCGTTTTCTAGTGCTTTTTTTCCCCCTCTTTTTTGGTATAACATCGGCATGGGTAAAGCGGGTTTGAATTCGGTCGTCGTCACTTCCTTTCGCTATCAAAAAAACGTGCCGGCAAAAGCGCCAAAAAACTCTGTTGGCATAATAAAAATAAACAGCATAGCTAATAAACCAAATCACACACGCACGCCAGTTGCACCAACGCAAGCGAAACGGCACGTAGCAGCGACCCAAACTGCCAAACGTCTCACAGACTTAAAACCATTTATATTTTTGTGCATCTGTAAACTAGAAAGGAAATACTAAATCAAGAATAACGCATGTTTGACTACATCCTCGGTGTCAAAACGACACAAAACAGACGAGCACGAACACATCGTTTAAGCCTGGAGCACCACAGCGCCACCAGCCTTGCGGATCTTCTTGTCCGCAAGCTTGCTCACGTAGCGCGCCTTCACGATGCACGGCACCTGGATGTGGCCGTTGCCCAGCAGCTTCGCGTAACCGTTCGACTGCAGGTCCACCACGGGCAGCAAGCCGCCTTTCTGTGCCTTCGCGGCCTCCTCCGACGCGATCAGGCGGGACAGGTTGTTCAGGTTGATCGTCGGCTTCCATTCCTGGTTCTTCTTCTTGTGGTAGTGGTCCATGCCCAGCTTACCGAAGTACCCGGGGTGGTACTTGTCGAAGTTGATGCGGTGGTGGTGCATACCGCCAGCGTTACCGCGACCGGACTCATGCTTGCGGTGCTTGCCAACACGGCCGTAGCCGCAGAACGTCGAACCACGCTGGTGACGGCACTTCTTGAAACGGGTCGGCATCCTTAGTATCAAACTACAGACACGTTCAAAATGTAAGGAAGTATGAATTCCATTGTTGTAACGAATTAAAAGCAAAACCACGAAAGAACAGAAGAGGCAGAAGACAAAAAACGGCGAAGAGGAAAAGTAGCTTCAAGAAAAAAAGGTAGGCCAGTAAGTTGCCTGCAGCGGTTGGCATCGCACGAACCAATCCCGACTCCTCTTGCCGTGGAATTCGGAAGAAGGACAGAACGTTGCCCGATGCAATGCAGTACAACCTACGCCACTGAAGCTCATCTTGGGGTATCAGCAGAACTGACACTTTTAGGTCCAACACAGCCAACTGTGGCAAACCTATCTTTTTTTTTTCTTTAACGACCTGCGAACGGTCAGAGTCGATTTTCCTTCCCTCCGTTGATGGTTTCGTGTCACATAAACCGCTGACGACGTTTCCCGCTTCTACTTTAACGGAAATCAAGGGCAATACAAACGGTACCCTCAAAACAATTCAAGTGGTGCAGTTCCTACAGAATCTAAAAGGACGGCTGTTTTCGTTTTCTTGGAAATGAAAAATCAACGGCACGACAGTAAACGCTAATCAGTGTACGATAAAGAACAACAGCATAAAGGAGAGAAATCAAAACCCCCAAAAAAAGAGTATTCTGGTAGCTGATTCAAAAACAAGTGGAAAAAACAATGAAAAGCACACTCGCTATAAATACTGAACCGTAAACGTTACGCTGTTTTGATTTGCAAATCGACGACAAAAACGGTCTATAAGCTACCCCGGCACTATGCACTTACCTAAAGACTGTTTTCATACACAGGCTACGCGCTTGTCCCCCTCCATTACGTTTCTTTCAAGAAGACCCTGATCATCACACAACCCGTTGTTTTTCAGCACAAAACAACTAAATGGCAAAAGCACTACTCGATGGACTGTGCTCCGAGTTGCAAACGACTTCAGACCAACCCCCCTCCTTTCCCGGCGGCACGCAACTGATGTAACGTACATCCAAAAGGTCACCCACAAGGGTGGAGACACAACTCAACAACAGCTTCGAAGAAGCACAGCATTGAGCCCACTCAACGTGAGACCGCGAGAGATGCGCAACGCGCACCTTGCGCACTCGCCGGGCGTGGTGGCGTCAACGAAATGGGAGACGCAGGGCACAGTGCCGTCCCATGCGCACTACGACAACGGCTTTATGACAGGGTCACAGGAGGGCCACGCATTGAAGCCACCCCGCCCACTGCCGCGTCGCCCTGCTGCTCCGCCGGCATTGACGGGTTCTGCAGCTCCTGCGTCAGCCGCACCAGCTCCTCCTGCTGGCGCCGCACCATGCGGGAGTAGCGGCACCACACGCAGCTGCCGCCCATTACGCCGAACAGCACCGCCACGATCACGAGCAGCACCGCCACCACCGCGCCGCCCACGCCGCTGTAGCTGCACCCAAAGCTTGGGATCGACCCGGACAACGACGCCTTGCGACACGTCGACGACAAGTAGTAGTCGTCACTCCGCACGTACGGCACGAAGGACGTGATGTCGTAGATGTAGTTGAAGGTCTGCTGGCTGTCAAACCCGACGCAGCTCATGTCCGACGCCGACGGCCCGAGCTTCATGCACGCCGTCGCCCGGTCAGACGCGGGGAACGAATAACCCTGCAGAAAGAACGGGTGGTGCACAAACAGTGGCGACGCGCCGCCTTTGCCGCTCACCGTCATGCGCACCAGCATCCCGTACGTCGTCTCCGCGGCGTCCGTCGAGATGGACGCAAAGGAGTCCACGTTGGACAGCCCGGGAGTGGCCCAGTACCACGTCACGCGCGCGCCACTCACCTCCGCGGTCCACACACCGCACGGAATGTTCCGCACTGTTTCGTTCCCGATGAACGTCGCCGGTGTGTTCGGCGGCGCCAGCAGCAGCGTCTCCACGCTGCTTGCCATGATGTCGTAACCGACCAGCACCTTCGTGCAAGTGTCCTTGTCCGGCCAGAAGTACTCCCGAACAGCTTTGCTGATCGTCTCCTGCCCGTCCGGCACCGCGAACATCTCGTGGTAGTACGACATCTGGTCGTATCCGATCACAAACCAGTTGTAGTCGTACACTCGGCCCGCGGCGCCGGTCAGCGGGTACTCCAGCTGTGCACGCGACGTCCCGTAGTTCGGGTCGAACGCCTCGCGCACCTGGTACACCGCTCTCTGCCTCGGCGAGATCACGAAGAAGTTTGCCGTGAAGTGCGGCGGAAACTCCGGCATCTCGTACAGCGTGTTCGTGTTGGGAGCCGCAGTGGTCGTCGGGTTCGGTGCTGGTGTGGTGGTCGTCGTTGTGGACGTCGACGTTGTAGTGGTGGTAGGAGTAGGAGCCGGCGCAGCGGTGGTGGTTGGCGTCCCCGTTGTGGACGTCGACGTTGTAGTGGTGGTAGGAGTAGGAGCCGGCGCAGCGGTGGTGGTTGGCGTCCCCGTTGTGGACGTCGACGTCGTGGATGCAGAGGTGGCATCGGAATCTGCAAGCGTCTCTGCGCGACGGCTCCACGCGACAGGCGCACGCGTCATCCGCGACCGCACCGCACGCTTGACTCTGGACACCAACGAGCACTCCGGCGGCGCCGTGTTGGACATGGCGGCGGACGTGTTTGCCCCGTAGAAGGTGAAGGTGAAGAGGCAGTTGTTGATTGTTCCGGTGGTAGCGGCAGACGTTAGTTCGATGGAGAGGAGCGTCTCGTTTACATCCTCCATCAAGTTCACTTTCCAGCCACTCACCGTCGTCAAGATGACGGCGTTGTAAGTTGTTGTCGAGCCAAGACCACCGTAGTTGTCAGGGATAAGCACAGAAAACGATGACGTGTAGTTGTTGACAGAAACACCACGAGTTATTCCCGTGGTCGAGGTGGAGGGTAGAGCGTGGTGCAGCATCCCAGTCAAGGCAAGTGCCAACTGCACCTCGGGCTTCGCCGCGTTAGACGCCGTTGACCTCTCGCACGTGGGATAGTCTGATACCCTATAGCTTTGCCACGCAGAGGTGTAATAGGTGCGCACGTAATTCGACGTCTGCATCTGCTCCACATAAAAAGGATACACTGTGTTTTTGCCGCTATCCAACGAGTAACGGAAGGCACTGATCATTGAGCTCCCGTAAATCGTCGGGGCGTCCGCCGTCGTGTTGCGGCAGACTAGCTCCACATCTACCAACGCACGGCCGTATAGCGGCAACATTCTCGCAGCTGTAGCCACGTACGTTGACGACATTTCGAGGAGCAGCGCCACGACAGCCAACTTGACGGCCGCGGGATACGTCATTGTCGAGTAACAAAAAGAGTGGAAACTGAGTAGCAAAAGGACAAAATATAAAAAGAAAGAGTTACACTGTATCCGACAGGTTTCGTGGTGTTTTTTTTTTCCTTTGATTGTTACCCCTTCTTCCTATCGTAAACAAACACACGCAAAAAAAGAAAAGGGAGTCAATGCAATCTACTCCTGTGAATTGCGGGGAAGCCCCCCACAACGAATAATTTGCACTGTGATGTGACGACTCTTTTCTCCTTTTTCGGCACGACCCAAAGCGACGCTCTTATGCACCACGCACAGCACATGAACGAGGAAAAAAAAAGGGAACGAAGATCAGACGTTAAAACGAGAGACACATCAATTGAACCCGGTAGTCACGCAAACGCCGCTAACAACGTACATCAGCAGCTTAAATGCAGAATCAACCATACACACGTGTAACGAAAAGGATATGCTCTTATCACACTTCAGCGGTAGTTGCACAACACATATCAGCACACAAAAGCGCAAACGATATGTGCAGAGCTTTTTCTTTATCCTCTTAACAACAAGATAAAAGACGGAAAAGTCATCGAAAAGACAAGAGAGCAAACGCAAAAGATTAACGAATAGATAGCAACTAGTCAGAGCAATCAAACTATAACTCGTAAATAAATAAAAAACGGAGCACGACACCCCCACAACGTGAGACCGCGAGAGATGCGCAACGCGCACCTTGCGCACTCGCCGGGCGTGGTGGCGTCAACGAAATGGGAGACGCAGGGCACAGTGCCGTCCCATGCGCACTACGACAACGGCTTTATGACAGGGTCACAGGAGGGCCACGCATTGAAGCCACCCCGCCCACTGCCGCGTCGCCCTGCTGCTCCGCCGGCATTGACGGGTTCTGCAGCTCCTGCGTCAGCCGCACCAGCTCCTCCTGCTGGCGCCGCACCATGCGGGAGTAGCGGCACCACACGCAGCTGCCGCCCATTACGCCGAACAGCACCGCCACGATCACGAGCAGCACCGCCACCACCGCGCCGCCCACGCCGCTGTAGCTGCACCCAAAGCTTGGGATCGACCCGGACAACGACGCCTTGCGACACGTCGACGACAAGTAGTAGTCGTCACTCCGCACGTACGGCACGAAGGACGTGATGTCGTAGATGTAGTTGAAGGTCTGCTGGCTGTCAAACCCGACGCAGCTCATGTCCGACGCCGACGGCCCGAGCTTCATGCACGCCGTCGCCCGGTCAGACGCGGGGAACGAATAACCCTGCAGAAAGAACGGGTGGTGCACAAACAGTGGCGACGCGCCGCCTTTGCCGCTCACCGTCATGCGCACCAGCATCCCGTACGTCGTCTCCGCGGCGTCCGTCGAGATGGACGCAAAGGAGTCCACGTTGGACAGCCCGGGAGTGGCCCAGTACCACGTCACGCGCGCGCCACTCACCTCCGCGGTCCACACACCGCACGGAATGTTCCGCACTGTTTCGTTCCCGATGAACGTCGCCGGTGTGTTCGGCGGCGCCAGCAGCAGCGTCTCCACGCTGCTTGCCATGATGTCGTAACCGACCAGCACCTTCGTGCAAGTGTCCTTGTCCGGCCAGAAGTACTCCCGAACAGCTTTGCTGATCGTCTCCTGCCCGTCCGGCACCGCGAACATCTCGTGGTAGTACGACATCTGGTCGTATCCGATCACAAACCAGTTGTAGTCGTACACTCGGCCCGCGGCGCCGGTCAGCGGGTACTCCAGCTGTGCACGCGACGTCCCGTAGTTCGGGTCGAACGCCTCGCGCACCTGGTACACCGCTCTCTGCCTCGGCGAGATCACGAAGAAGTTTGCCGTGAAGTGCGGCGGAAACTCCGGCATCTCGTACAGCGTGTTCGTGTTGGGAGCCGCAGTGGTCGTCGGGTTCGGTGCTGGTGTGGTGGTCGTCGTTGTGGACGTCGACGTTGTAGTGGTGGTAGGAGTAGGAGCCGGCGCAGCGGTGGTGGTTGGCGTCCCCGTTGTGGACGTCGACGTTGTAGTGGTGGTAGGAGTAGGAGCCGGCGCAGCGGTGGTGGTTGGCGTCCCCGTTGTGGACGTCGACGTCGTGGATGCAGAGGTGGCATCGGAATCTGCAAGCGTCTCTGCGCGACGGCTCCACGCGACAGGCGCACGCGTCATCCGCGACCGCACCGCACGCTTGACTCTGGACACCAACGAGCACTCCGGCGGCGCCGTGTTGGACATGGCGGCGGACGTGTTTGCCCCGTAGAAGGTGAAGGTGAAGAGGCAGTTGTTGATTGTTCCGGTGGTAGCGGCAGACGTTAGTTCGATGGAGAGGAGCGTCTCGTTTACATCCTCCATCAAGTTCACTTTCCAGCCACTCACCGTCGTCAAGATGACGGCGTTGTAAGTTGTTGTCGAGCCAAGACCACCGTAGTTGTCAGGGATAAGCACAGAAAACGATGACGTGTAGTTGTTGACAGAAACACCACGAGTTATTCCCGTGGTCGAGGTGGAGGGTAGAGCGTGGTGCAGCATCCCAGTCAAGGCAAGTGCCAACTGCACCTCGGGCTTCGCCGCGTTAGACGCCGTTGACCTCTCGCACGTGGGATAGTCTGATACCCTATAGCTTTGCCACGCAGAGGTGTAATAGGTGCGCACGTAATTCGACGTCTGCATCTGCTCCACATAAAAAGGATACACTGTGTTTTTGCCGCTATCCAACGAGTAACGGAAGGCACTGATCATTGAGCTCCCGTAAATCGTCGGGGCGTCCGCCGTCGTGTTGCGGCAGACTAGCTCCACATCTACCAACGCACGGCCGTATAGCGGCAACATTCTCGCAGCTGTAGCCACGTACGTTGACGACATTTCGAGGAGCAGCGCCACGACAGCCAACTTGACGGCCGCGGGATACGTCATTGTCGAGTAACAAAAAGAGTGGAAACTGAGTAGCAAAAGGACAAAATATAAAAAGAAAGAGTTACACTGTATCCGACAGGTTTCGTGGTGTTTTTTTTTTCCTTTGATTGTTACCCCTTCTTCCTATCGTAAACAAACACACGCAAAAAAAGAAAAGGGAGTCAATGCAATCTACTCCTGTGAATTGCGGGGAAGCCCCCCACAACGAATAATTTGCACTGTGATGTGACGACTCTTTTCTCCTTTTTCGGCACGACCCAAAGCGACGCTCTTATGCACCACGCACAGCACATGAACGAGGAAAAAAAAAGGGAACGAAGATCAGACGTTAAAACGAGAGACACATCAATTGAACCCGGTAGTCACGCAAACGCCGCTAACAACGTACATCAGCAGCTTAAATGCAGAATCAACCATACACACGTGTAACGAAAAGGATATGCTCTTATCACACTTCAGCGGTAGTTGCACAACACATATCAGCACACAAAAGCGCAAACGATATGTGCAGAGCTTTTTCTTTATCCTCTTAACAACAAGATAAAAGACGGAAAAGTCATCGAAAAGACAAGAGAGCAAACGCAAAAGATTAACGAATAGATAGCAACTAGTCAGAGCAATCAAACTATAACTCGTAAATAAATAAAAAACGGAGCACGACACCCCCACAACGTGAGACCGCGAGAGATGCGCAACGCGCACCTTGCGCACTCGCCGGGCGTGGTGGCGTCAACGAAATGGGAGACGCAGGGCACAGTGCCGTCCCATGCGCACTACGACAACGGCTTTATGACAGGGTCACAGGAGGGCCACGCATTGAAGCCACCCCGCCCACTGCCGCGTCGCCCTGCTGCTCCGCCGGCATTGACGGGTTCTGCAGCTCCTGCGTCAGCCGCACCAGCTCCTCCTGCTGGCGCCGCACCATGCGGGAGTAGCGGCACCACACGCAGCTGCCGCCCATTACGCCGAACAGCACCGCCACGATCACGAGCAGCACCGCCACCACCGCGCCGCCCACGCCGCTGTAGCTGCACCCAAAGCTTGGGATCGACCCGGACAACGACGCCTTGCGACACGTCGACGACAAGTAGTAGTCGTCACTCCGCACGTACGGCACGAAGGACGTGATGTCGTAGATGTAGTTGAAGGTCTGCTGGCTGTCAAACCCGACGCAGCTCATGTCCGACGCCGACGGCCCGAGCTTCATGCACGCCGTCGCCCGGTCAGACGCGGGGAACGAATAACCCTGCAGAAAGAACGGGTGGTGCACAAACAGTGGCGACGCGCCGCCTTTGCCGCTCACCGTCATGCGCACCAGCATCCCGTACGTCGTCTCCGCGGCGTCCGTCGAGATGGACGCAAAGGAGTCCACGTTGGACAGCCCGGGAGTGGCCCAGTACCACGTCACGCGCGCGCCACTCACCTCCGCGGTCCACACACCGCACGGAATGTTCCGCACTGTTTCGTTCCCGATGAACGTCGCCGGTGTGTTCGGCGGCGCCAGCAGCAGCGTCTCCACGCTGCTTGCCATGATGTCGTAACCGACCAGCACCTTCGTGCAAGTGTCCTTGTCCGGCCAGAAGTACTCCCGAACAGCTTTGCTGATCGTCTCCTGCCCGTCCGGCACCGCGAACATCTCGTGGTAGTACGACATCTGGTCGTATCCGATCACAAACCAGTTGTAGTCGTACACTCGGCCCGCGGCGCCGGTCAGCGGGTACTCCAGCTGTGCACGCGACGTCCCGTAGTTCGGGTCGAACGCCTCGCGCACCTGGTACACCGCTCTCTGCCTCGGCGAGATCACGAAGAAGTTTGCCGTGAAGTGCGGCGGAAACTCCGGCATCTCGTACAGCGTGTTCGTGTTGGGAGCCGCAGTGGTCGTCGGGTTCGGTGCTGGTGTGGTGGTCGTCGTTGTGGACGTCGACGTTGTAGTGGTGGTAGGAGTAGGAGCCGGCGCAGCGGTGGTGGTTGGCGTCCCCGTTGTGGACGTCGACGTTGTAGTGGTGGTAGGAGTAGGAGCCGGCGCAGCGGTGGTGGTTGGCGTCCCCGTTGTGGACGTCGACGTCGTGGATGCAGAGGTGGCATCGGAATCTGCAAGCGTCTCTGCGCGACGGCTCCACGCGACAGGCGCACGCGTCATCCGCGACCGCACCGCACGCTTGACTCTGGACACCAACGAGCACTCCGGCGGCGCCGTGTTGGACATGGCGGCGGACGTGTTTGCCCCGTAGAAGGTGAAGGTGAAGAGGCAGTTGTTGATTGTTCCGGTGGTAGCGGCAGACGTTAGTTCGATGGAGAGGAGCGTCTCGTTTACATCCTCCATCAAGTTCACTTTCCAGCCACTCACCGTCGTCAAGATGACGGCGTTGTAAGTTGTTGTCGAGCCAAGACCACCGTAGTTGTCAGGGATAAGCACAGAAAACGATGACGTGTAGTTGTTGACAGAAACACCACGAGTTATTCCCGTGGTCGAGGTGGAGGGTAGAGCGTGGTGCAGCATCCCAGTCAAGGCAAGTGCCAACTGCACCTCGGGCTTCGCCGCGTTAGACGCCGTTGACCTCTCGCACGTGGGATAGTCTGATACCCTATAGCTTTGCCACGCAGAGGTGTAATAGGTGCGCACGTAATTCGACGTCTGCATCTGCTCCACATAAAAAGGATACACTGTGTTTTTGCCGCTATCCAACGAGTAACGGAAGGCACTGATCATTGAGCTCCCGTAAATCGTCGGGGCGTCCGCCGTCGTGTTGCGGCAGACTAGCTCCACATCTACCAACGCACGGCCGTATAGCGGCAACATTCTCGCAGCTGTAGCCACGTACGTTGACGACATTTCGAGGAGCAGCGCCACGACAGCCAAATGAAAAAATACAGAAAGTTTTACGGTTGTATGTGGAGAAAAGTAACAAGTGCTCGATAGCAGTGTTTATTCGTGAGGTTTGTGTGTGTGCATGCGCTTTTTAAGCAAATTGACAGTAGATGATTATGTGAGTGTTTTCCCTTTCTGTAGGGAAATGCCAGGATGGCAAGGGAAAGTATGAAGAATCGTTGGTTCTTACCTTTCCTTGCTGTACAACAGGACTGCGTTACGGTGGAGAGTTGTGCAAATAAACGTGGTTGGGCTTTCTTCGTCGTTTCACCGTTAGGCAAAGATAAAGCCAAAAATGAAATATAAAAACAGAAGCGTGCTCTTTTTTATTCACCTGCTACTTTACCGTCAATGGACAGCGTACAGCACATAGTTTTCCCTGTAAGCCGTTCGCTTGAACGAGCCACTACCGATTTGCAAAGCAAAAGAGCAACATCTGCAATTCAGGAGTTGTCGGGAAATCTGTAAAATCAGATCTGTGTTCATGAAGAAAGGGAACGAAGAAACGGATAGAGGAGTGGGATAATAAAGCAATGCGACTACGTACGTTTTTTTTCTTTTTTTCCTCGAGCGAGCAATAAACACAGGAAAAAGCAGAGATGCGCAAGCGTGAGTAATACTTGGCTTTCAAGCTCGTCTTCTTACTCCTTCAGTTACTATAAGGAAAGCAATGCGAGCCAACAGTCCACATCACTCACCGGCAACCTTCCAGCCGTTTTCTGTCTTCATTGAATTAGGGGGCAACGCCACAACAGAGGAAGAAACCCAAAGAAAACTCTTGCGAAAGAGCCAATAGACTCTTTGCATGCCTTCACGGGGTTCCAATCGCGCTGAAAAACTGATTTTTGTTGTGTAAATATGAGTAACCCTGTCTCTTGCTCAGGTTCTCGACCTCAGTACTCATTGCCACACGCTCCCACAGCGCCAAACAGTAAAATAAAATGGGAGGCAGTGACATCCAGGATCAAACATTGACAAGAAACAGCGTCAACCAACCCCAAATGAATAAAGGAAAAAAAAACGGAATGCTCTTTGTTTTTCGCACACCCTTACGCCTGGAGCACCACAGCGCCACCAGCCTTGCGGATCTTCTTGTCCGCAAGCTTGCTCACGTAGCGCGCCTTCACGATGCACGGCACCTGGATGTGGCCGTTGCCCAGCAGCTTCGCGTAACCGTTCGACTGCAGGTCCACCACGGGCAGCAAGCCGCCTTTCTGTGCCTTCGCGGCCTCCTCCGACGCGATCAGGCGGGACAGGTTGTTCAGGTTGATCGTCGGCTTCCATTCCTGGTTCTTCTTCTTGTGGTAGTGGTCCATGCCCAGCTTACCGAAGTACCCGGGGTGGTACTTGTCGAAGTTGATGCGGTGGTGGTGCATACCGCCAGCGTTACCGCGACCGGACTCATGCTTGCGGTGCTTGCCAACACGGCCGTAGCCGCAGAACGTCGAACCACGCTGGTGACGGCACTTCTTGAAACGGGTCGGCATCCTTAGTATCAAACTACAGAGCTGTCGTTGAGGTTTCGAAGGAGTTGTATGGATGAGGTTAATAAGGAAAACGTTGTGAGATCGAAGAGAAGCGTCGCAGCGTGGACAACGCAAAGAGAGACATAAGCAGAGCGTAGTGATATGGTGTTCGTGGTATAAACCAGAAAACAGGAGAAGAAAAGATAACAGAAAGGAAGAGGAAAGGTGCAACGAAACACCAAGACATTCTTCACCACCACTCATTCCGTGCAGGCTCCTCGCAGTTCAAATCCAAGTACACGAACACAATTGTGTAAATTAGCCAATCTTCCCAGTTGCGTGCAAAAAGCAAAGCATTCGCGCAATTTAGAAAGCCGTGGCGCAGCTTGATTGCCGCAAGCTGAGGATGCAATATCGGACGCCGCCACTGCCCACCGTAGCGAGAGAGTGCGTTGATGCACTGTCATCTCAGGTTTGATTCCTCATCCAAAGCAAGCAGTTTTCATGAACTCTATTGGTGTTTTCGCTCATGCGGAAATAAAGAAAACAGTGTTTGTGTTACGTCCCGCCATTCACGATGTAGACGTTGCACCAACAACCAGCGAGTTGCCTCTTGTCCAAGGTTATTAGACGATCGCGGGGGCGTGGGTGGAGATCTTGGGCCACAGGTCCGCAGATTCCTTCGCCACCGGACCGGCAATACCGGAACCCTTCATCTCACCCTTCGGGTTCACAATCACGCCGGCGTTGTCCTCGAAGTAGATCACCGTGCCGTCCTTGCGGCGCCAGCTCTTGCGCTGACGGATGATCACGGCGTTCAGGACCTTCTTGCGGAGCTCCGGTTTGCCCTTCTTCACCGAGCACATCACCATATCGCCGAGGGCAGCAGCAGGCAGACGGTTCAGACGGCCGTGGTAGCCCTTCACGGAGATGACGTACAGGTTCTTCGCGCCGGTGTTGTCAGCGCAGTTCACCACGGCGCCGGTGGGCAGCGCGACGGACACGCGGAAGCGGCAGCCCTTTACGTTAGCCTGATCCTTACCCATATTTGCAACACTGGTGAATCATACAGAGATGTAAATAAAAATGGAGGGTCGATGAGTCAATATAAAGATAGGTGAGTACGTGTGCGCATACCCACCCGTTAGTGAAGCAACGAAAAAAAAAGGACGGAAGACACCAATTGATTGAAAGAGGTGCACACCAAGTTAAGTCAAGGGAAAGAGGAGGGATAATAGACACGGTTTGCAAAAGCAATGCTGTAGACTAAACACGGTCTTTACATCAACGGTGAGTATATATGACGGCAGGCAAAGCCACCACCACACTCTTTTTTTCCCCCTGCAGGCGACGCACTCTCCCACCTTTCTATTCGTTTGCCCTCCCTCCCCTCTTTTTCTATTTATATTAACTATCAACGCTGTCTACAACTTGAATACGTAGTGGTATTTCGGAGCGTAATCAGACAGCACCAAAGCGCTGTCCAACGGTACGAAAAGTGTGATGAATCCAAGCGGTGTCCAGCGCAGTTAACATAAATAAATAACGGTGAAGAGAGAGGGCGTTCCGGAAGAGGCAGATAAAACGTCGCCGTGGGACTTTGGTGAGGCACATGAAAGAATTTTTATTCTCACCGTCTCCATAACGTTGGGTTTCGAACCCAGGTTCGTGTTCACAGAGAATCGGGGGAGTGGTCACTTCTCCTTTTCTCGTCATTAGCTTTTCTTAAACGAAATAATATAATAATAAAAATCAAAAAGAGCGAAAGTCAACGCAAATGACAGTTCAACGCGTAAACGCCCGAGAGCGTTTAAACGATCGCGGGGGCGTGGGTGGAGATCTTGGGCCACAGGTCCGCAGATTCCTTCGCCACCGGACCGGCAATACCGGAACCCTTCATCTCACCCTTCGGGTTCACAATCACGCCGGCGTTGTCCTCGAAGTAGATCACCGTGCCGTCCTTGCGGCGCCAGCTCTTGCGCTGACGGATGATCACGGCGTTCAGGACCTTCTTGCGGAGCTCCGGTTTGCCCTTCTTCACCGAGCACATCACCATATCGCCGAGGGCAGCAGCAGGCAGACGGTTCAGACGGCCGTGGTAGCCCTTCACGGAGATGACGTACAGGTTCTTCGCGCCGGTGTTGTCAGCGCAGTTCACCACGGCGCCGGTGGGCAGCGCGACGGACACGCGGAAGCGGCAGCCCTTTACGTTAGCCTGATCCTTACCCATGTTTGACTATCTTAAAAGAAACAGCGTTGAGAGGAAACGAGAAAAAGTGTGCGGCAACAGAAATAAAGAAGTCAGAGAGAAAACAAATGGGGAAAAAAGGACAATTAGATACGAGAAGAGTCCAGTAAGAGCGTGTGGCACAGCGATTTGGCATTCGTCATATTGCAACCAGAAGAGAATCAGAAACTCCTGTCATTGGTACAACGAAGATGGCAAACTGACGGTTGTAGCCCAACGTCTGCTTCTTAAAACTGCACTGGATAATTCCTGCTTTGTAATGCTTACACTCCAATTTGGTCGCGATTAGTTCGGGGACCTTCCCACACACTTTTTGTCCTTTGCATTGCTTGTAACTTCCACAGGTTCATGTAACCGATTTCTTAAATAATACATTCCGTGTTTTCGCTTGTTGTTTCAATCCAGTTCACCTGTGATGTGATCATCGCAATTCAGCAAGGCAAAAAACGGTCAACGCAAAAAAAAGTTGGCAATTAACAGCAGACATCCTCAAAAGCGATAAAAGCAGTCACCACTCTCTTTTACCTTTCGATTAAAAATCTTCATAGGTTTTTGGGGAATTGACGGTCAATGTTGATCGCCGCAAATTCACGAATCTCACGCTCAGACGGCATATCCGTTCCTGTGAACCGCCATTTACGATCATTCGCCTTCCACTGAATTGACCGACGCTCGTCTTCAAAAGCGGGGTTCAACGCTTTGACCGTGTCGTGACGGAACACGCCGTGATCGGCGAGCCAAAGATGTAGTGAAGTGAAGACGTGCTCCTGCGGGTTGTCGCGCGTTTCGAGCAAGACACCAACGAGCACCACCGGTACGAGAATGATCGGGAAGTATCGCAACCAGCGGTAGGTACCGTACGACATCATACCCACACGTGAACGACGCTCCTCAAACGGCAGAGGAAAGACGCGGTTGATGGTTTCGAGAACGCGCGAGTGCCGCGTCATCTCCGCCTTAGCCCGTTTCACCCATAGTTGCGACATTCTGTCTGTTGTGTTTAGTAAACTCCCTTCTCAATATTTACAAAGCGAACGCTCAGACATAACGGTAGAAACCATGTACAGAAACGTACAAAAGTGATCGAGAGTCGACGATCAGTATTTCCACTACTGACATTCAAGGTAATTGTATGTGGTTTCGGGGTAAGAAGGAGAATGAGGAAAAGGTGAACGCGAAAGGAGTAGATGACGTGAGGATACAACACTGTCATAGCTCCATCTTCGTGTAAGGGAGTTAACTAGGCGTTCAAAAACGCTATTGAGCAAGTACGAACATCTGTGGTGGGCAGAGCATTTTCGTTTTTTTTATTGTTCGGAAAAAGTATTTACGACGTGAAAGGTGTCTTCTATAAATCCGCCGCCAACGCCCCCTTCCCAAGTTTGCCGCCCCTCACCGAGTCGTCGGGATTCAAGCGGCTTCATCTAGAAAGAGCGGCCGCCGGGTTGTCCATCATACGTACGTAAGCACAGGACACGGTTAGACTGAGCGACGGCAGCTAATGTAACACACTTTCAAATTCGGTCCACAACAACCGAGACTTCACAGATCTCTTCAATATAGAATGCTGCACTGCGGTGCAATCTGTCCTGATCGCGACGTCACCGTTTCAACGGTGTGCGAAAACTAGGAGACATTGTTGCACTGCCCTCATCCCGGCAGACGCAAATCTGGGTGGCACCGTACTTCAGGCACCATGTGTGGCCCCCTACCTCGCTAGTACCAATGAAAAACAACACCTTCAACTTTCCAACGAAGCGTCCGTCGCAAGCAGGCAAGGAAGGTTGGACATCGGGAACGGCACTCGTGGCGCATTCACTAAAACACGGCGAAGCCACCGTCAAAACAGCACAGCAATGCAGAAGAAAAGCAGCGCTAGTGCTCGGAAGGAGACCGCGGACGAGTTGCGTCGGACGCTACCTAAGAATCCTATGCAACCAGAATGATAACCAACGATCTGCTTTTTCAACCATACCTGAGGAGTAAACGAGTTTCGGTGTACAACGGTCAACATCAGCCACCGCGATCGCATTCCACTGCGGGGTCTCTATCAGGCGACAAATGAACTTGTCGCGCGTCTTCGCTGTATGATACTTGCGACTGAGAATTACCTCCAAAGAGACGTGTTCCTTTTCCAAACCCCTGCACCCACCTACTGTCGCTCTTTTGGACGCGGCGGTGTTCACAGTAGTTTCAAACCACTTAAAGACCTCGTCGCAGTTTCCTACCGCACGCACGTTGTGGATCCAAGTTGTACCCGAAAGTGACACTGCACTTAGGTATTCTGGCCTCACCATTTTACGGTACCCAGCGATCACCCTCGTGGTAGTACGTAGGACCCCCGGAGAAGCGCGGTAGCCTATCAGCAGCTTTTGCTAATTACGCTAACCTTCCGTCCGAAATTCGGCCATAACCAACGAGCGACAGAGTTGATGCACTGGGAGCTGAAAAAAAGTGAGGCCCTGAGGTCGACCAGCTCCCTAGCCTCGGCATGGGCGTCCGTCACACGATTTGAGATACGAGCCAATGGAACCGCTTGCTCATACACGTCGCTTGCGTTCTTCGACTCGGTCCAGGCGAGGAAGTGCTCCATCCCACCTATTGCCCTTTACTCGGCCACTGAAAAAAGGGTGAAACCGTCCTTGCGTCGGTGCACTCTCCGTCGATTCCGAAACGGCTGCGTCCCCGGCGTTCAAAACTGTCGGTGCTCCTATGAATGGGCTGACAGCGGCTGCCCAACAGCCGCCCAGACGTAACCGAAGCGGCCCCCCGGATCGCCACTCACACTTTCCACCACACGAACTAAATTCAAAAGTGAAAGTCAACTTTCTGAAGAGGAAGTGCTTGTGCTCGCTCCACAGCAGCCACCTGAGACTCTTTTTGACGCCGCTGGGGCGTGCCGATACCCGTGACGCAGCACTTTTTCCTCGGGGCAGCTCAAGCGGCTTCCCAAGTTACCTGGACAGTAGAAATAGCAGAGCCATAAAGCTGGTGGCTGCTGACACGCCTGTTAGCAACATCGTGTGTGGGAATTAAAATGGTAAGCAGCTCTGCGGGACATCGCCTTCGGATTGTCCCCGTGCCTCCCCGAAGTCTAGACGGAGTTCGGACTGCAGGATGCTGCGCGATCTGCTGAAAGATCTTTTTTTTTTTGCCGCGTGCTCAAGCGCTCCGCATTTCATCGATTAGCTGCGTGTCCGTGAGGTCTCAAGTCAAGTCTTTTCTGCGCTGTCGTGCTCTGCGCAAACAGCTCGTTTTCCGGTGAAGGATCCTCGGTACCTCATGGATCACCCTGGCATCTTCTCCCCCAATCACCACCCAACGGTCCCGCAGGCTCGGCTCGCTTTTGAGCACCTTCGAATTACACCAATTATCAACGATCCGGGGCGACACATCTACCACGCGCTCCAGGAGTACAAATGAGGGAACAAACTCCGCATCGGACCACCGGCTGGCCGTCAGCCACGCAAGGCAAATCACAAGAGAGTGCTGAGGGTTTTTGAAGGGTTTTCGAATCGCCGCGAGGTCCTCGTAGGACACGGCTTTCGCCTGGCGAACCGGAGTCACTGCCTTCTCTTTTTTTAACTCTTTCATATGCATATGTAGAATATCCGACAGCTGGTCCATATAGTGCCTCAGAATTCCCGGATATTGAATTGCGCTGAAGGGCTTGAGTGCAGAAATCACGAGAATAGGGCAACGGGCTTCCGATCAGCCTGCATCTGAAGTGCCATCAGAAACTCCACATACCTTGTTATGTATGTTGTGCGTTCGGACCAAGTTTGTAGCGCACATTTTGTCAGCACGGTTGCGTTGATGGATGTGGGTATTTCTCGTAGCTGCGGGCTGCTTAGATCGTTCATCGGAAGTGGCTCCCGGTTGATACCTTTCGCAAGCACAAGCTATGAGCTCTCCGTTTCTTCTTCATTGTTCAGGCATACCTGGAGAGGCTGCGTTGTTGTCGCCACGAGTCTTTTCTCTGGAGTTTGCGACTTTTACATCGGCGGGGTCGGAATCGGTCATCGAGACCATGGAACTTGCCGCGCTGGTTCGCATCTTAACCTTGCCGAAAAGCGCGGAGTTGTGGAGGGTGGGCTGCGAGGCGCCCAAGGCACTTTGGCCGTTGGTGGTGACTCTTCGACTCCGTTTTTTTTCCAGCAGCTCTGGAATAGCATCCCGGGCTTAGTGGAGCTCGTGTGACACGTGCAGCCCTCCTCACACCAACCACTGACGCCCTCTTTGTCAGCGACTTTTCCTTTTAGGGAGAGGTCAGGGAAAGGGAATGTAAGGGGTATGCTTTGCTGCACCGACCCGCCAACCACCGTTCCGCTCCTGCCGCGTCGTACTGGCGCAACGGCGTATCAGTGCGTTGTACAGGTACTTCCCCAGGTCACCGTAAACGTAATGACCCATCTGCTCTAGGTCCAGGTTCTTCGGTTTACCCGAAAGAGCGATTACCTTGCAGAGGACGCAATACAGCTTCCAGCCGAGAGCCTCGAGCACACCAGTGTCCGCGGTTAGCCGATGGTGGAGGTTGTATTCCACAGCACGCTTCATGCGCAAAACCACAACGATGGGCTGATGCACAACGCTGGTCATCAGATCGCTGGCGGAAAGATTGGGGAGCCATCCACAAAGCGTTCGTCATGAAAAAGTGGCAATCATTCAAGCTTCCCGCGAAGTGAAAAAAACAACAGAGGTTTCTGGTTAGTCCCCTGTCATCCTGTGTTTCCACCGTCCGGTCGCTACCCAAGTCAGTTGCTTCTCACCCTGATTGCTCCCCTATGCACCCTCTTTCGGTGAGCCAATTAGACCCACCGCAGGGATCTACGCGGCGGTAGCTGAGTGGGCGGCGGCGTCTGAGGTTGTGCCGCGGGTTGGCTGAGCTTTCCAAAACCTCAATATTTGCCCCCCCCTCACGATGAACAGACAACGGGGCCGGTCAATGCCAAGGCGCGTGGTTTGACCGAAAGGCATGCCGAGCTGACTGAGGTGCGACATGAAACGAAGCATGTTACGTGCTAAGGAAAGGATTGTATGCCGACACCACGGAGGTCCGCTGCAGCGGAGGTGGGGGTGGGTTAGCGAGTCCCCAACTTCGAAGACCCCCTGAGTTCGAGGCCCATGATTGCGTGAAGAATGCTGTTGTGGCAGGGAAGTCCCGGGGCCAGAAAGACGTGCCTCTCTCTCTGCTCAGTGCCCGCCTTACCGCCATGCCCACAACCCCCGGTTCTTCGTCCGTGTTCCTAATCTCGTTGGAGCGAAGTAGAGATATCTGGTGGGTTTACGGGGTTCTCTGCTTCATACGAACCGCTTCAGCTTTGCTGCGTCTTTGCCTCAGGGTGCCACATGTTACCTCTAGGTTGTCGCGCTCTTCATTCAACAGCTTACGCTCCCACTGGCAGGCAGCGTGCTCCCTCAGAAGTGTTTCGCGCTCTTCCTTCATGAATTCAAACACCTGTTTTGCGGCATCGGGGTCACGCCGCATCTGCTTGCTGTGTGCTGTACGTGTGCTCCGCTGACTTCTTGCCACCAAGATTTCTCTGTGAAGGCCCCTCTCGCTTTGAAATAGTTGAACACGTTGAATTTTCGAATGGCTAGCATGCTCCCTTGCTCGCGCCAAATCACTTTTCGAGCATTTCAATATTCTTGGGAGTCTTTGTATTGGGTTCAGCGTGATCAATAGCGACTTTTGCATCAACTTTACAGTGCGCATCCTCAGCAACGTGGATTGCCTCCTTCGTAACCGTATTGACATCGTGATCGGACCGCCGCTCCCGTAAATCAACTCTTCGAATGACATCTGCTGCTGTGAAAGAAGCAGTCTTCACTTGGTGCACAGAATTGATCCCGGCTCGGTGCGCACGGTGTCCCGCTTCACCACTCTAGTAATGAGCATTAGTGCGTGCGTGCTCCTTAGCCATGTTAACCTTGGCGTTGGAGACATACTGTCGGGCTGCCCCTCTCGTGTGATCTTCGCTGTAAACGAGGGTCGCCGCTCGCTCACACATTAAAACGGACCGTTCATTCAAACACGTAGACTGACGTTGAAGTTCCAACGGTAAGTGATTCCAATACCTTTTGAGCATGCCTCAAGCAGAGGAAGCACCCTTAAAGTCCGTGATTGGTTTCTTTTTTTTTTTTCAGAAACGCGCGTTACGTGAAGCGCTAACACTCGGTCTTGCAGACCGTCGAAATCGTTTGTGTGGCGGCGGACGAAGAAAAAAGTCTGCCACGATAAAGTAGTATCGATAGTTACCTTGCCATGGCGCACATACGCATGGGTAGCATATTACGCTGGGTTACCGGAATCGTCCCTCACGTCAAGATAACGAGACGTTATGTATGGGTTTGCAAATACTGATTCAGGGCGTTTTCCTAGATGTCCCGCGCTTCTGGTCTTTGAGTGACGGGGGTCCTGGATGGCTCAATGCGTCAGAACACACCAACGACAGCGTATGAGATAGTGAGGTTTGAGAAGAAAGAGAAGAGCTCGAGCGTCAGAGAATAATGATAGGGAAGAGGGAAAAGAAAAATGGGCGGGAGCACTGTTGTTCAAAGCAACCACTCCTATTTGACACTCCATCATTCCGTCCTTCCTCGTTCAGGGTATAACAAGTTCTTCAAAATGCAGCGAAAACACCGTAAAAAACAGGTGGGGAGAAAGGAGCGGAAAGCTTGAAGGAGAAAACGATGTCAGAAATACAGTGGTTTTGGAAGAAAGCTGAGCACCTTTCAATCTCTTCTGCAAGCGTGCGAAAAGACCGTGTAATCAAACACGCTACAAAAATATGAAAGAGAGTAACTTTCTTGAGAGCGAAGTAGTGCCAACGTTGTCGTGCTTTTGTGCCCTATGAGCTAGCAGAATGACAAAAACCATAGGCAAGGAAGTCAACACGAAGACGAAACAGGCAAACAAAGGAGCAACCCCACTGCGCGCAATCGTTTCTGTCACATAGTGTTATACTTGGAAACACGTGTCAGTAGAACACTCACTCGCGCAATCATCGAACGAGACGCGTGACCCCTCTTTCCCATTTGCTTATTCCTGGCGCTCCTGCAGACTCGTACCGCCACGAAGCTGACTGCACGATAACTTGAGCGCGGCAACCTCATGAGCGTATTCCACGTTACGCCGCGCCAGCTCCTCTATGCGCTTCGTCAGCATTCGGATGTGACTTCGGAGTACTTCCGTGAAGCGCTGCAGACGCGTCGTGTCGCAGGTACGGGTGTGAGTGCCACAAAAAGATGGAATCGGCTCTTGAAGGAAGGCACCAGCATTGCTGTCACGTCTTTTAAGCTCCGTACCGTGCGAGGTATTGTTTGTCTCATCCGCGGGTACGAATGGAAACGACACGACAACCTGGCTAGCATGTGCGCTAGCAAGGGCCTCTTCTAGTACTTTGATTCTTTTTCCCATAAACCGCGCACGTAGGCGCTCGTTTTCGAGTTCAATTTGCAGACGGCATTTCTCGCAAGCCTCGTCGTTGTCGCCACTATCTACGGTTGTGTGGAAAGTCAAGCAGCCTAACGAACTATCTTGAGATTTAAGATTTGCTGTGGATGCTCGAATGCCGCTAGAAGAATGCAGCTGCGCGGGAGCACAGCCCTCTGCCAGTTGCTTCGAAAGCTCCTTGTAGAACTCCGCTGCGTCGCATGCCGCTTCAGACTGCAGTAAGCAGTGCGTTTTCTCGCACTCTAACTGATGTATCCGGCGTCGCAAGTGAGTAACTTCCTCGCGCAAGAGCACTCCCGTTGCTTCGCTGATGGCGGCAGCCGCTAACTCCGGATGATCTTTCAGCTTAATGATCTGGCGCAGGGTCACTGTCTCTTGGTGGAACCTGTCTTTCTGCTGGCGAACCGCAGCTAACTCCTGCTTCAGACGATCGCACTCCGCCTGTACCTCCCTCGCATGGTGCAAAAGAAGCGGGAGTTGTCGTACTTGTCGATCACGCTGGCGGCGCAGTCGAGCGTGGCTGCAGACAACGGCTTTGTCGTACTCTGTCGGAATGATTCGCTTCTCCACACTGTGCCCAGGTGACGATGGTGGTGGCGTTGGCAAATCGTTCGATAATACTCGAAACATAGCGGGTTAACGGCAAATTACTGGTTAAGGGAAAGCAGTGCGCTGCGTGTAGCTTAAAGGTTCTATAAAATTTGCTGCTCGTGCCGGGCCGGCCTTTGTACGTTTGGGCGTACTTATATGGATAACGCACATCAGAAGAAGAAATGGGTGGCACTGCCTTACTCAGATGGATTCAAATAATTGTGCAGAAGAAACTATACGAAAAGGGGAGAAAATTCGTCAAGATGTAGAGCATACGCGTTTTTTGGTTTGAGTCTCTGCGGCTTTGGAGCAACCACTTCAGAGAGAGAAAAGAGGAAGAGAAACAAAAAAAAAAACGCCAACGCGGTCTCTAATGTCCACAAGACTCATCAACATCGAATGTTTTTTTTTTTCTTTGGGGGGTTGTCGGAGACGAAATCAAAACCTGCACCGCACTTCAAAGCAAGAATTACACCAACCCTTGAAAGGAAAACTTACGTTGAGTGATCTAGCGTTTCTGAAGTGCAGAAAGACGTCGTACTTGTTGCTGTAGAAGATTGCCCGGTTTTCTTTCGCTTTTATTTTACCTTTTCACAATGCTTGTTACAGCACTCTGAAGCGCACGTAAATAGCACTTGTATACAAATCTGTAACGACAAGGAAAAACTGTTTGATGTCCAACAATCAAACACACAATGTTCGCTAAAACTGCAGATAATCTGAAAACGTAAGAAAACGTGAAAGCAGATATGGATGAAATGTGAAACGAAAAAGGCAAAAAGCGTGCTGGATCGAAACGCAGCATAGCAAAACTAGCTCGCCTTGTCTTCCTTCGATTTGGCACTTGCCGTTGTCGCGCCAGAAATGTCTGCCACCTCCGCCGCTACCTGTGATGTGTTGGGGTACCCGAACCACGCCTTGAAGGTGTCGTCGTCGAAGTTGAAGTAAGCGTTCTTGTTCACTGAGATGACTTCCCCCTCTTCAATGTCGCGCAGCGCTTGCATCACAAAGTAGCCCTTTTCCTTCTGCACTGCAGCCTTCTTTTGCTGCGAAAGCCACTGCAACATTTCCGCATCGGGGTAACCGATCGTCGCGTTCGGCTTCGGCGAGTGCAAAGCAAGGTCCATCACCGGTACCATACCCATCAAATCCCCAGTGCCACGCTGGGCGAAAGGGGAGTGCTGGAAGTACGGGTGCCCCGCACTGCCAAGGTCACTGCAGGACCAAAACGGGATGGCGTGTCGGCGGAAGAGGCAGTAGGCGTGGCGGAATGTAGCATCGAAGTCGCTCTCCTCGGCCTTGCACTGCGCCACCAGCGGTGCCGTCCACTCCTTGTACCCTTTCGTCGCCTGCGCTGCGTCGGCCACTTTGCCTATAGGCATTGCCTGGTCGAAAGGCAGCACATCCAGGTAGCTCTGTACCCCGCGGGGGTGGCCGGTGAGGAGGACTTTCGTCAGGAACCCGACGAAAGCAAAGGAACCACGGTTGAGGTCCTCCCAGAAGGGGACTGGATCACCGTGCGACTCGGGTGATACCTTCAGCGCAAACGTCGGGTCATCGGCAACGCTTAACAGGCTTTGCGTCGCCTCCACAGGAACGACGGCCACAAAGTCGAACTCCGGAATGCGCTCTGTTGCAACGAGGCCGAGGGGAGTGATGTGCACACGCTGGAAGAGACGGCAACCTTTGAGTACCGCCCACGTGACAAAGTCCAGCAGCGTGGGGTTGCACCGCGTCAGCCGTACACTGCTCATGAACGGATGCCAGGACGACAACGCTTTTTTATAATTATAATGAGTAGGCTGCTGTTGCCGTCCGCCCTTTCGTGGTAATAATGAGAGAAAGACGTGGCAAACCAAAAAAAAAATAATAATAATATGTTACGCAACAAAAGAGAACAGACGGATTGACTACCCTAACAAATACGCACGCTCTCCTTCACGCCTGATGAAAGAGGGGCGGCGTCACCAAGGGCGCACGCGTTCACGTACGTGTACTTTGCCACTGGTACACTATCACGCAATTTGTTTTGCGTATTGAGTGCCGCAAAACGAAGACCTTTATGTGATTGGACGCTTGAGGAAATGGAGAAGATCAAAAAAATATCACTTCACTCATTCTATGACTCGAGGTTAAATAATCAACGCAATCCAGCTTAACGCGTTTTCCAAGTAGCAATTCAACAGCTCCAGAGCCATGCTAAGGACAGAAGACTTACATCTTGTGTTGGCCTGGTTGAAAAGGCACACCGTCAACACAAGTTTCAAATGGGAGTAGTTCCGGAGGCACAAACTCCAACGAAATACCGCACCTGTTAAAAAAAATTCACAGCTCATTTTTCTTGAGTTGCTGTCCGAATTCTGCCTTCTGTGTTTATTAGTATTTTTTAGCCTTCTGCTTCACGCCAAATAAGAGTGGTAAAGTAGCTCAAATGGTTGAATGAATAGAAAAGAAACAACAACACAAAGAGGAATATTGTACACGACGAGGTGTGTGAGGCAGAGGCAGAGGACGACAGACTCAGCACAGCAAGCTGCAGGTTACGATTGAGGCTTTTTTCCCTTGTTTCTGTTTCTTGTCTGCAACGTTCAATAGGCATGCAAAGGCAAACTGCCTCACCTCTTCCCTTCGTCATCCCTCTCAAAATGCTTCCCCTCAACGTCCCACGCTGCGCGAATCTATCATTCCAAATCGACATCCTATTTGTTGCTGCCGCTTCTAACACATGTTACACACCGCAAGACAAGCCCTCGCCGTCTACATCCACAGTGCGGCCAATACCTCCATTGCATTTAAACCTCGACGATGGTGACCAGCTTACGGATTTCCTCCTTTAGCACCGGGGTCGTGCCGGGTGGAAGCGAGATTTCCTGGCGCGGGTAGGTACGCTCGTTCGGCTTGTCGTACCCGATAATGAGCTCTGTCGAGTCCTTTGTGATGACGCACACGTCCACCTGGGTACCACTGTAGGGGTCGTTGAAGATACCCTTACGGATCGCCGACGCCACCAACTCCTTGGCCTCCTCGCACGTCATGTTGTCCTTGTACGACGCCTCCATCTGGGCCATGGCCGCAATGCTGCCGCTCCCCATGGTGACAAAAGGCAGGCGGTCCGTGCTGCCGTGAGGGGCGATGGTGGCTAAGAACGGACCCTCGACATCCACCCCACCCAACACTAGCGCGGCGCTGACGTGGCCCTGGTACTTGTACAGGTGCCGCTTCAGCAGCGTCAGGGCCGACAGCACGCGCGACTGCTTCCCCGTCTCCAGGCGGTGTAACGCGAGGTGGGAGCTTACCATGTTCGTGACAGCCTCCGTGTCCGCGGACGTGCCGGCACCGCAGCACATGATGTTTGGTGCCATGTAATGGATCTTGCGGCAGCGCTTGTCGGCCACGATACTGCCTTCGGTGGCGCGCGTATCGGCGCCGAGTACCACACCGTCCTTGAAAACAACACCGACGATAGTGGTACCCGTCTTGAGCGTGCGGGGAGCGGTGAGGCCCTCACTCTGTAAATTGAGGTTCCGCTGCACGTTCTCAAAGTCGAAGCCAGGCATTGTCCTGATTGTTTTTTAAGCACAATATGGAGGAACAGAAAAGTCTGATGAACTGACAAAACGCAACTCTTCCTTCAGTAGAGCTAAGTCCGCCAAATGGATCGACTCGATGAATAACGAAAACACTACTCCAAAGGTTTATAATGCTCTCAGGGCTTAGTAAAGCAACAATAAGTGGCAAACGCGCAGTAGAGAAAAAAAAAGAAAGAAAATGCAGTAAGTGATGGCGGACTGAAAAGTTTGTATATGCGAAGAGAACTTGTTTGAGGCACAGACGGACAAAGACAAAAGGAATAAGGAAAAAAAGGTAGGTAAAGCCAAGAGGCAAGAGGCGGCGTAATAGTCAGGTGACGAAGGGAGTCGGTAAACACATTGCATACTCCGGGTAATCACGTGTGTTGAGGAGGTCTAGAGTCACAACGTTTAAAAGCAGCATACTCTTCTGCTCACAAGTCTCCTCATTCTCAAACAAAGCATAGTTGCTACATTTTTTTTTGAAACTAGAAGAAATACATCAATAGCGATTTATGGCGCTACCACTAGTCTGCAGCTTCGAAAGAATAAACAGAAAACGAAACCACAACACTTAAGGTACAGGTTTACTCGTTCACAAAGCAATCGCTCGCGTCATCTTGGCAGTGACCAATGAAGTGCGCGATACTGTTGTTGCCCATCACAATGAAGTGAAATCGCATTTTTTTTTTTGAAACAGTTTGGGTAATCAACGCACACAAACTCACATGCACAATTGTCCTCAACAGTTAAAAAAAAAAAAAAACGCTAGTGCACCGAACAAGCACACACACACGCATTTCCTCAATCCCTAGCAATCGAACATCGTCGAAAGACAAACGGCAAAGGCGAAGGCGAAACCAGGAGGAAAAATGCGAGGAAAAATCAACTGTGAATGTAACTAGAAAATGGTAAATAATAGCAACTCAACGCGCTTTCTAATTTCAACCACAAACCACAAAAAAGGGAAAAGGCAACCAATTACTAGTTATCAGCAGCGACAGATATTCTCATCCAACGGAAAAAAAAAGTAATGCTCACTTAACGGCACCTAACAATCACCAATCTTGAGAGTGCGTGGACGATCGTATCAGTGTGAAAGGAAGGGGAAAGAAACAAAACCGTCAGATGGGGGGCTAACGTCCGCCAGCCTACGGTGACTTCTTCAGGTTCTTGTAGTCGTACTTCTCCTTGGGCTGCAAATTCATCCAGTAGTCCTCGCCCTTCTTCTGGCGGCTGTCCTCGTCCAGCTCGCTAAACTCGTCGCGCACAGCTTGGCCGTCGCCCAGGAAGGCTGGCTCCTCTTTCGGTGGCAGCGCCGACGTCTCCGGGGCGTTCGGGGCGATCATCTTGTTCGCGTCATCGAAGGAGGCAGAGTCGGTCAGCTTCGCGCGCGGCTGATCCGGCGTAGGCCCGGCAAAGCGGTACGCGTCTTGCACGTGTTCCTGAATCGCCGCCGCCAGCTTCTCCTTCGTACCCTCCGTGTTCGTCAGGTTGAGTTTCACCACACGTCGCGAAACCGGGTAGCCGAAGAGCGGGGGTGGAACCGCCTTCAGTCCCAACTTCAGCCGCTCTCGCCCTTCCACATTCGGCTCCAGAATGCTAAAGACGTAGTAGTGTTTGTACTTTGAGATCTTGCGGCACTGCTTGATGTGTACCAAGTCGCCCTCCACGCACGCGAGATCCTCGTCGTGGGCAAAGAAGCGGCTGGTGCGCGAGACACGCTGATTAAATTTAGGGTAGTAGACCAGATGGTTCGCTGCCACCACCGCCGTCTTCAGCATGCTTGTGCCGACAACATAACCAATCTTGTCGGAGCCTTGGCGCGGCTGGTTAAAGATCATGGAAGTGAGGTCGTACGGCCACGGCATGCGGCGCGGACGCTGCCGCTGCACACCAGTCATCGACACAGCCCAGTGATGCCGGGTGCGGTTCGGGAACGCGTTCCGCTTAAATTTGCGCACGTACACGCGATGGTTCGCGTTGTGGGTATTTTGTGTTCGCGCCCCACCGTACATCATCACGCAACGCTGACGATGCTCCGTCTGAAAATTCCACCACGGCAGGCGAACAAACGACTGACGAAACATCTAAATTGTGATTGACTGTGCGTTCTGCGCTCAGGCTTTACATGAAAAACAAAGAAGTGCAACCTAGGCAGTAATTGCGTTCTGAGTTCGCGTGAACTGGAATTGAAACTTTTTGAAATAGATGCAAAGTGAAGGGGGGCCAACTGCACTCCGACGCTCCTAAGCAAATTTGTGTTGTTTCTCAGCGACCGCTGCCCTTTCCTCCGATCAAGCAATGCCACGAACAAATATGGTCTCCGCCTTTTTTCCACAGCAGAGAAACCAGCTGTTGCTGCTTTCTTACAGCGACAGCGTTTAGTTTTCACACGTATGTGTGAAGGTATGCGCTTTTGAGCACCAGAGTTCGCAAGGAGAAGAAGGTTGAAACAGGAGGACTAGGCAAAGAAGTCATGTACCAGTATGTGCGTTGCCGTTGCAAAGCGCCGCAGTAGCCTACTTGCAGAATTCACTAGAAGTTCACTATTGGAAGCCACAATCAAGAAAAGCCTGAACAGCGTATCAATAAACACTGCATTCCACAAACCAAAGGAGCAAAATGAAAAATTCACGAGAAATCGCTACTGGTGCTCGACTCGCCTTATCAAATAAACCTCTACTAACCTTGCTTGTCAAGCTTAGCCGAAGGTAGAGAACACTGAATGACCGTGTCGTTGAGCCAGCCCACGACAGGGAAGCAGCGCATTACGACGCTTTTACAGAAATCATACCTTTGCTATTACAAATGCAAAAATGCGCTACACTGTGTCTTCTCTTTGTATTTTTCTTCTCTATTTTGGGCGTGTCTTATTTACAAAATAACGAAACTTAACGGAGGCTATCCCACTTACAGAACACACAAGACAACGAAACTAACAACAACGTCTCCCAGCCACGCACGTAACAAATACAGAGAATAGCGACCTCCAGAAAAAAAAAGCGACTTCTCAGCAGCATAAAAAGACTAGTGCAGCCAGCACTACAAACACGAGGCAGTGGTTCAAATTACGATTGCCCCTCACGTACTGGAAATGGACCACCGCAACCGTAACAAAGCCAGTAAATGGTTGTCAAGGAATGCTTTAGGTGAATTTAAACGACATTTGCAGCAACCCAACTGCAGTCTTGATTTGCAACTGAAAAGAGAGAAAGCTGCTCATTTTCCCTTCTGGCCAGCGTGAGAAAAATCAAAAAAAAAAAATAATAATAATAATAATAAAACCAACAACGAAAACAACTACATAAAAGTGGTGTTGAATGCGCGTCCTTTTCTCCTTCTATGACACCTCACTGACTTTCATTGGCAAGGAATAAAAGCGTAAGAGCCCGCTCAGTAAACAAGCGTGTAAAACGTCACACACACACACACACACACACACAAACGAACACACCATATCCGACGCAACCCGCCCAAATCTATCAAGGCTGTATCCACCTAAATGAGCAACAGTTGTAATGAAAAAAAAAGCATACATATATATATATATATATATGTATGTATGTACTACCAATACGGAAAAGGGAAGAAAAGCGCCGAGGAAAAAATGAACAGGAAACTCGAGTACTGTGCACAAATGACAATGCTGCACCCGCAACGAGCACTCCACGTCACCCCTTTTTGTGTTTCTCTCCTACTTACCGCGGCCACCCTTCATGCGAGTAACACCGGGCGCGCCAGCGAACATGCCACCCATGCCAGCCTTGCTCATGGCCATGTTGCCGCTGCGACCCCCGCCGGCGCCGACCGCCTGCTTTTTCCCAGCCTCCGACTGGGGATTCGTCACGGTTTCGTCAATGGACAGGATCAGGCAGGCAGCCTCCGTCGCGCTCTGCAGGGCGTTGCGCTTCACTAGCGTCGGCTCCCACACAAAGTTGGCGAAGGTGTCGCACACGCCGCCGTTGAATATGTCGACGCCGTACCACTGGCTACCCGCGTCATTCGTCATGTAGTGCTTCTGGCGCAGTTTGTTCACCGTGTCGGTGCTATCGTGACCAGCGTTCTCGGCCAGTTGGCGCGGGATCACCTCCAGCGCACGGGCGTACCCGGCGATCACCATCTGCTCCTTCCCACGAATCGTCCGCGAGTATTCACGCAGCTCCTTGCTCAATTCCATCTCGATGGCGCCGCCGCCGCCGACGACGGAGCCGGTTTTGATGGCACGCTTGACGATGCAGATAGCGTCATGCAGCGAGCGGTCGGCCTCCTCGATGAATTGCTGGGCGCCGCCGCGCAGAATCACGGTGGACGTCCTGGCCGTCTTGCACCCCGTGAAGAAGTTGTAACGCTCCGTGCCGACCTGGCGCTCTTCGAAGACGCCGCAAGTACCGAGCACCTCCGTCGGCACGTTCGTCAGTGTGGACTGAACCACGCCGCCAGTGGCCATACACACACGCGCCATGTCGTCGTTCGCAACGCGGCCAGCGCAGAAGATGTCGCGGTCGGCGAAGTATTGCGTCGCTAAGTCTCCGATCGGCAAGCGGGAAAGGACCACATTGGCGCCAGTGGCGACGCACTTGTCGAGCTTGTCGAAGATGATCTTCCACTCTGCGTCGACAATGGACTGGTACTGTTTCGGGTCCTTCAGGCGCACCTCAGCGTTGTCCTTCTCCGCCTTCAGTTCCAGCTCAATGTTCAGCAGGAGGATCTTAGGATTGTCGAACTTCTTGCGCTGTTGTTCGAAACCGGCGTACGAGAAGGTTTTCTTGAAGGCTACACCATCCACCAGAATGCTTTCGCGCATGCTACCGCCGACAACCTTCTTGATGCCGATGAGGTCGAGATTCATGTCCTCGTCTAATGCCGACACCGCCCGCACCGCCATCTCGGCAAAGAAGCGGCGCTCCGTGTTGATCAATTTCGAGTTGAGCGCCGTTTCCGCGCAGCGGATCAAGTTCTCTTCGTTCGAGTTGTTCTCCGCCTTGAACGGAACGCACAGCCTGTCCAGCGTCTTCATCGCGATGGCCAATGCGCTGCGGTAGGCCTTCACAATCAACTGCGGTGCGATTCCGTCCTCCACGCACTGCTTCGACTCCTTCAGCAACTCTCCGGCCAGCACCACCACCGACGTCGTGCCATCACCAACCTCGTTATCCTGCGCACGCGCGATGTCGACGAGGCACTTAGCAGCAGGATGCACGATCTCAAGGAGGTTCATGATGGTCGCGCCGTCGTTGCTGATCTGCACATCGCGGCCGTTGTGAATCAGCTTATCCATGCCGCAGGGGCCGAGGGTGGACTTCACCGTATCGACGATGTTGATGCAAGCATTGATGTTGCTGATCAGTTGCGGCTTCCCTTGAGAGGTGTCGGTACCTTCGCGCAACAGCACAAGCTGCGGCTGGATCATGATGGTGAAGCGTGTGTGTCACTTAAATTAACAAATACGTAGTGGAAGACAATGTACACGAAAGATAAAGAAACCTCTACGCAAGAAGTAGCACACAGGGAAAAGCTGAATAATTATAGGAGCAACAAGCTGATGTGTAGCCTGTAATATGGCTGTAATACTGCCTGTACTAACAAATGTGAAGACCGGAATAAGTGGTAATCTTTTTCTGTTTTTGTGCAACGCGGGTGGTTGCGGAAAGGAACATCAACATACATATGTACACACACACGCACACACGTATATATATATATATATATACATGTATGTAGTTATTTACATTTATGCAGAGGAAAGGAAAGGGGATGAAGTTGCTCACAGCTCAAAAAAAAAAAGGAGTGTTGTTTTTCTCCTTTTTCTCGAAGGCCAAAAAGCTTTTATTAAAGCTCCAGTGAACACACTTCTCTGAGAAACAGTCAAAGAAGGGCGTCAACGTTAAAATGCACTCGATTCCTTTGCGACTGAACGCGTTTGAGAACACTGACGGAAGGGCGGCTTAAACGATGGCGACGCAGTTTACATGGCACTCCTTCTACCTTTTATAAGCATGTCCTCCTCATTGAGTTCTTTCCGCTGCCGTGTGGTTCCCACAAAACTATGCAAAGAACTTAGCTTTTTTTCGGAGCAGCTTTACGTACCCCCCTCACTGAGGTGTTTTCCTTTAACTGTGCGTCGAGTCACTGCGGCTCTTTTCACTTTACTTATTGCTGTGTGATAAAGACACACAGAAAGAGTGCGGTTTGGTTTACATCGTCTGTACACTGCCTCCTCTTGTTGAGCGGAAAGGAAACAAGAAATTCAAAAAGCTGGAGAAAGAGGAAGCAAAGGAGCGAAAGATGCCTAGCGAACAGGATTAATGTACAGCTCCCCCGCTGTACATTGCCGCGGGAAAAGAGGCGGCACCACAGTTTGGTGCCAAATGAGAGCGCGCCGCTGGAAAAACAACAAGACCTTGTGTGGATGCTTTTCTATAAAATGCACGTGTGCGAAGGGCACAAGCCCACGGATGGGAACACGTTGTAAAGCGTCTACCTCTCGTTTGCACGAGTATACCACCCGCCAATCCACCCCTCTCCCGGTTTTTCCCCTCTGTATTTATCTCCCCCTCTGCCTCGAGTCGCACTACGAAAAAAGCAATAAACTACCGCTTGTTCTGTAGCAGCGAAAAGAAAAATTCTGACTCGAGCGGGCCGTCCTCCTCTAAATCGGTGCAGTGCACCGCGTTCCGGACGCGGTCTACGCCGTACTTAGCACGTAGGGTGTGTGGAAAGAGCACATGGCAAACTTCAGGGTCGTGCGGACCGCAGACCGCGCGCAGCGCCGGCACCGCGTTTTCCGCACACACCTCGATGGCCCAGCACGGACCGGAAGACATCTGCTCCACAAGCTTCTTGTACTCGGGCAGCACGCCGTTGTAGACTTCTAAAAAATCTTCCGCGTCTGCTACGGTAAGCTGATAGGAGCCGAGGGCGCTGATATAGAAACCTTCCTCTACAAGCCGCTGCAAGATGGCGCCTTCGAGCCGGCTTGTAATTGCGTGCGGTTTGACGACGCACACAGCGCAGTCCCGCAACGTCGCCGTCGTCTTCCCGGGACCCATCAGTGTTTGCCGGATCTCTTGCATATCGCCCTCATTGCTAATTTGGATCACAGCCGCAGGGTACGACGAGGCTACCGCAGCAACTTTCTCGCGCGCATCCGCCCCGCTCACGAGAAGAAATAGGATCCGCTCCGCGGTTGCCGCAACTCGTTCCACCCAGCTCTGAGAAAGCTCCGCTAAGCGAGCGGAGTTAATGCGCAAGTCTTTCGACGTAAGCGCGTCCACGATCGTCCCTGCAACTGCGCTGTGGTGCTCCATGTCGATGCCCAGCATGCACTCACTCGTGTTGGTCGAGAGGCGGCGGCGCGTCGCCTCATCGCCATAGTCGACCAGGCGGAGCGGACGGGAGAAAATGTTGACAGTGGCACCTACGTAGAGTTCGTTGGCGCTCAAGGACGGGTAGGAGCACCGCTTAAGAAAGAGGCGCTTTGTTTTCATATCGTACATTTCAATCGTCTTGTCTTCTGTAAAGTAGCACAGCTGATATGTCCGAGTCAAGCCCGCTTGCGGGTCGGCGTACTCCACAACGAAAGCAATGCGTTCGTCACCAGCCATGTTTGCCCTTCGGAAAGGAAAAATAACGATCGAGCTGAAACGAACGAAGAGCTGCAGACACACGAATATTACGTGATGCCAAAAAAAAGGGGGGCAAATGACGGATTTTACGCGGATAATGTCGGTGGAGAAAGTAGCAGCGTAGAATGAAAAAAAAAAAACGTTGAATTTAAAGAGGTTGTAACCCCTTCATCAACGACACACAACAGTCTGCGACTTGCTACAGTAGGAAGAGTGAGTTTTCGTGGGCAACTTACGCTTTTTTTTTGTCCTTCGTGACAACACACCCGAGTCGCCTTCGTTTAACTTCTTATGTGCGTGTGTGTGTGTGTGTGTGTGTGGTGTGTGTGTCTTTTGTTTTGTTACCACGCATTCGAGATGTTGCACGGTCGCTTTTTTGTTTGTTTTTCTTTCTTACTTGCGGTAGCTGTTTCCCTCCCAATAACCCGAAGAACAACTGGTTCTGTAGACTATTGTTTTCTTCGGTGGTAATAAGCGTTGTAACGTCGAAGAGCTGTGAGTTCAAACTAAGCACAAAATTAACGGGAGAGCCCCGCTTAAAAAGAGAAAAGGTCGTTAGTTTTAGCTGTGAAGAAAGCAGATGAGCGTTCCCTCACCATTAATCGAAAAACAGGACAAGCATGGAAAACAATAGCTCTACCGCACTTAGCGGAAAAGGGAAAACATCAACATACACTACCACAAACTAGTCGGCAGGTATCAACAGATCGAGGATGGGGGGATAGCTTGGACGGCAGATTCGAGGTAAGCTGAATCAGCTTTTGAACTTATTCATCTTCCTTGTTTTCTCCCACTCCGCGGTAGCGGCATTTGATTACGCACCTACGGAAATCAAAGGCGGGGAAAACCCTCGCTGTTCTTTCCTTTCAATCCACATGACCGTATGTCTTGCGCTTCGCCAACGGTTTGAGCTTGTCGCTGTGTATGCGCGACATCTCTTTCACCGCTTCGCGCTTCTCCGCCTTCTTAATGCGACGAGAAGTTCGCAAAATCGCCTTCGGGGTGTTGCGCTGGTTGCTAATGCGCTTAACCTCCAAGAAGTTCGAGTACTTGTTCTTCAACGAACGCATGTAGTTGAAGTTGTGCTTCTCCGGACCACGCAGCGGGCGTATCGGCTTGCTGGCGTCTGACTTCCAAATGCGCAGCACCGCATCTTCACTGCCGCTGTAAATGTACTGGTTGTCGGGTGACCACTTCACGGCGTACACGCCAGCCATGCGCTTCGTGTGGAACATCTCGATCGAGTCCGACTTGGTTGTTTGGTGCAAATCCCAGATGCGCAAGGACGCGTCCTGTGAACCAGCAGCGAACATGTTGCCAGTGGGGCAGAAGTCAACGGAGGTGACGGGACGAATGTGACCCTGAAAGACATTGCGAGGTCTGCCAGGGACGCGGATATCGAAAAGGTAACAGTTGCGGTCGTCACTGCCCGTCACAAAGACGTTCGGGTCCATCGGGTTCCACGACAGCGATGTCGAGCACATCTCCATCACAATCTTGCTGTGGGCAGCCTGACTACGAGTATCATAAAGGAAAACGCCGCGGTCCGCCATGCAGCACGCCACTAAATTCGTCTCGACCTTGTTAAACCTGCACGACGTCATCGTGTCATCCCCCCATGAAAAACGCTGAAGTGGCTGTGTGCGGTTTACGTCCCAGATACTCACTACGTCTGATGAAGTCGCAAACCACGACTTGTGAAAGTGGTGGTCGATGGACGAGAACGGGAACTCACCTAGGTACTCTGCGACGGGTTCGATTCGTGTCTCGTCGGGGTCAAAATCGAGGTCCCACATTTTCACCGTTTTGTCACGCGATGCACTAAAACAGGCAACACCATCTGGAGAAATTACTACGCCATCCACGGAGTGGCGATGCGCGTCGATCACTGCACGCTGCTTCTTTGTCATAATGTCCCATACAATTAGTCCGCCGTCGACGGATCCGGTAGCGACCGTGGACAAGCTTGTAATGTCGGTGGCAATAGACTGAATTGTGTCTTGGTGACCGGGCAGCGCAGCGACAAACGGCTTCGCAAACATTCGGTCCATCTTTGCAGCGCGTATCGCACGTGTAAACTCTACTTGCTTGGCCATTGGGTTAAATTTGGGGTCGTAGTTTCTGTTTGCCTTGGGGACTTCCGTCGCCCGGTCCTTCGTCCACTCCAATTCGGAGCGACTGATCGTCTTGATTTTAACCATTTTGAAAACGGTGCAGAACTCGATAAACCAAAGGGGAAAGAAAAGCACAGCGCTGAAGCTTAAATTAGTTGTCCCGTTCCTGCGATGCCGTGCCGCAGACAGTTTCCTGTTGATATTGCTGCTAAGGTACAAGTTGTTTTACGAATTTACTTTTGCGTGTGAACGCGTAGTTTGAGACAGTTCCACGTGAGATACACGGAGATGTAGAAGACATCGAAAGTAGAAAAGAGGAAAAGAAGAGAAACGCAAACAGTAAAGACACGCCGAAGAAACCCGACAGCTGAACTCGAGTAATGTACTGGTGAAAGCTGGGCAATGGCCAAGCAAGCGGACGTCAAACCAAATTTTATTGGACGGAAAGGTTCGCATACAGAAACACTCAAAAGTAAATCAAACGAGCAAAACCGTTATTGATTGTGGTGTGAATTCCTTGCATTTTTCGATTGGTATTGTATTCTACAGTGGGCTTCTATCTTACCTTTTTTCCTGGTTTGAATTACAAATGAAGCATTTTCGTTTTCGAAACGAAGGCAAAATATCGGAGGAACGTAGTTGAGATTGCAGAGGCAATCTAATAAACATCAGTAGTAGCTGAATGCTTAAGATACCAGCATTTGCAATTCCATACAGGGAATTGTGGTAAATAAAACAAGATGCTCAAGCTTTAGCTGAGATCCTCAGGATTCCCGTGCTCAGTAAAAGGAGCGAGCATTTTGTCTACAAATTTCTCATAGTGAATCACTCCGTTTTCTTCGAACCCCTGAATCAAATCGCGAAACTCTTCTTCGTGGTACTTTTCGCCCATAGTCGTCATAATGTGTCGAAAGTCAGCAACAGAAACGGTGCCATCCAGGTCCTTATCGAAGACACGAAAAGCTTCCTTGACCGCCTCAGCGGTATCCATTTTGTCGTCGTGTTTCGCAACCAGGGCTTCGTACCCAGCCATGTCGACATCAACTGCAGTGGCCATGATCTCCTTGATTTTCTCCTCACTCGGGTTCAGCCCTGCAGCTCGTAAAGCAGTAGGAACCGACGTCTTTGGAATCTTCCCGTCTCTCTGTAAAAGCTCAAAGGCCTCTTTCATTAACGTTGATCGAGACATGACAAACAGAGGCAGTTAAAAAGCAGTAGAATCTAGATTATCCGACAAAGAAAGAATACCTGAGGTATCTTGATAAATAGAGATAACTAGCGAACCAGAATAGTTAAATACGTATATATAGCCGTGTGAGTGCTTTGAGAGAAAACAAGCAAAACCGTTTGATAACTGATCGCAGCTATATTAACGTTGTTGCTACCAACAACGAAAACAACAAAATGAAGAGAGAGAAAGGCAGATCAAGCACTGACAAAAAAATGAGAAGCACTACCGCATTTAATAATAACACACGCGAATAGGGGGAAACAACCGTAGTATCACGGCAAAATTGGTCAAGACAGTTTCAACCAGATTTGGATTGAAAGACTCTTAAATCAACCGAAGGGTCTACTAACAAACCAAATACAACCACGACTTTCATAAATTGAAGACACGCTCCACCACTCAGTAGAGCGATCCACGCGTTATCGTGATACCCAAATTTTTTTTTAGGGAATTGACGTTTTTGTGATCGATGATAAAAAGGGAAAAATGGTCATATTATTACCGACACTAAACAACCTGTGCTAAACTAAACACGCAACAGGGGAGTACAATAAAAAAAAAAGCTCGTCATACGATAACTCAGATTTTTCACCTCAAAGAGTATTCAGACGTAAACAACAAAACTCAAATACCGTTCTGTGAGAAGGTAAAAATGAAGAGCAACGAAATGCCGTCTATACCAATTCAACATCGCCGACAAGAATCATTCCAACGCAGAACCAAAACCACCAAAAACGCCGAAAGGAGTCAATAACCTTCTCGACAGCTTCAAACTGTGGGTGCGCTTTCAGCCAGTTGTACTCCGCGAAATTAGCGGGGACGTGAAGGACTTTCGTCTCCAGATCCACGTAGTAAGGGCGGCCTGGGGGCATGACACGAATCTCTAGTCCCTTCAAAAACCAACGGTAAAGCAAGGCAGAATTCAACATTCCCTTTAGAAATTGCTCCAGCTCATCAGGGTTTACGAAATCTGGGTCGATTTTTCGTTTGGGATCGTCCCAAAAACTTGTGTTGTGGCTATTAAACTTTAAGGTCGCACCGACGCGAACGCGCACGTTCTCAATATCTGCAGTCTGCCTCGTCTGCTGCTCCTCCATCTTAAGTTGGACAGCCTGAAGACGCGGTGCCACGGTGGAAAGAAACGTGAGAATTTCCTGCGCTGAAGCAGTGTCTAGAATTTTTACGGACCCGGACGTCCAGTCTACGTTGAAGGCGCTCCGTTGCTCCGAGGATTCGCGCAGAGGATACAATTCGACAGCTTGAGGGTCCCGTTCCTGCAACAACCAGTTCGTAAGCGTGCCTGGCTCGATTATCTTTTTGGCTTGCGGGATGTTCACCAAATCCGTAGTCGACGGGTCTTTAATAACGTGAATAGAGAGAAAAGAGAACGCCGGTGTTCGCTTAAACATACCATCGTTGTCAAGCACTCGTTTCGAAAAACTGGTATAGTCCGCCTCGTCATCCCAGGTAACCCGCTTCCACTTCATCCGCTTCGTCAAATCCTCGGATTCGTAAAATTGGTCCATAGCGCGGGCGGAGTTATTATCATTAATAGTTGGAGTGGAATCCGCACCCTTCTTTTCCCTCGACTTACGGATGTCGCGAAAGAAATCAACAAAGTCTTTTCCGTAAGCGACAAATCCTTTTTCCATCCGATACCTCTCTTTTCGCAAAGCCTTGATAGGAATTTTCTGCAGCCCAGCCCACTCGAGGATATCGGGCTGAAACGCAAGCTTTCTTATTGTGGACATTGCAGCTGTTTTGCGTTTTTCCCTATTTTCCCGCAAGCGCTACTGTGAAGAAGACTGAAACCCCCAAACAGGATGGGAAAACAGACAAAAAGGGGGAATTATCTTTAACCTCTGGTTAGAACACACACGAATAACTCAATTCCAGTGAATATAAAGTAAAATGGTAACAAAAAGCAGCAATAATGAGTTTAAAACAGTAGGGAGGAGCAGAATTAGGAAATAAGTAAAAAAAAAAAGTAGACGTCATCTTCTTTGGCCTAAAGGTTTGTTTCTATTGTTGTTATACTGCGTGCGTCGTACTCAAAACTGCTTACATACCATACTCTAGCTTGATTTTTTTTTTTTCGCAAAGTCACATGATGGAATTGAAAACAGTCAGAACTGCAAAACCTCGACTTCACTTAAACAACCGAAAACGACTAAACCAACTTTGGCGCTACTTTTTTGTTTGAGTACTTTGCCGTTTAGTCTGTAGTGAAAATTCAGAAATTCTAATCACTTCAGATTTCAGAACCAGTCGTAAGACTTATATATATATATATATATATATACCTTTTTTTTGTCTTTCCCTGAAGAGAGCTTTTAATTGCTGCATTGAAACAAACGAGTTTGGGAGTGAAGAGATAACATAGAACGGAGGGAAAAAAAAACAGTGTTTTGATTTGAGCATGGTATACAGCCGTAAGTGTTGCCGTTATCCCCCCTTTTTAAGGTAAAAAAGGCAGAAAAAAAAGATCAACAATAAACATTTTTTACAGGAGAGAGTACCTGCTCCAGAGGACGCCGCACCACAACTAAAAACAGAGTAAATGCTGCTTTCCTCTGCAATTAAGCACATATTGTGATACCCAGCATATTATAAAACTCGCGCAGAATTGCCTGATGACCGGGCCATGCGGGAGACGTGACCAGGTTGCCGTCAACTACTGCCTCGGTTGGCGGTACTTCCTTATACAGCCCACCTGCAACGGCAACGTCAGGGGAAACAGTTGGGTAGCAAGTAAGAGTTCGTGAGTTGACAACGTTGGCGGCAACCAGCACCTGAATGCCGTGGCAGATCGCCGCAACAGGAAGCTTCTTGTCAAAAAAGTAGCGAGTCCATTCAATGATCTTCTGATTGAGGCGAATGTACTCTGGAGCGCGTCCGCCAGTGATATAGAGGCCTTGATATTCTTCGACATTCACTTCGTCGAAGCTCTTCGTAATCATGAAATTGTGTCCGCGTAGCTCAACGTATGTTTGACAGCCGGTAAAATCATGAATTGCCGTCGAAATGGAATCACCTTTCTTTTTACCAGGGCACACGACGTCGACTGTGACGCCGAGGGACTCTAGAGCCTGGAACGGCACCATGACTTCGTAATCCTCGACAAAGTCGCCGGCGAACATGAGAATTTTCTTCGTCATTATTCGGCACAACGCTGGTTATTGAAAGGCGGACAGCAAGACTCAAAAGATATATTGGACACGAAAGTAATATTAATAGAGTCGATAGTGGGAGTTGTAGTAGTCGTAGAAGTATATTATATATATATATATATATATATATATATATGTATCGGTAGGTAAAACAAGCTGCCTACTGTTAACACAGCATGTAAACAGATAAGCTGCTACTTGGTTAGCAATTGAAGCAATAAAAGGCCACCAAAGTGGAAGAGGACTCCAGTTGCAAGAGCTGCGCACGTAATTTGAATACAAATTCAGTTAAACATTTCCGGCGATTCGCGTTTTAAGCGGCGTACTTTAGCTGTTGGTGCTGAGGCGCATAAAACGCATATACATATATATATATATATATATATATATTACGCAGTAACAAAAGTAAGGGCTGCACTACTCTTTTTTTCTTTTTGGCTGATAATGTAATAAAAACCAATATTAACCAGTGCGTTAATTCAAAAATACATAATGCACCGAAAACACTTTCATTGCGAATCGCAAAAAAAAAAAAAGGAGGGTAACATAAAAAAGCGACAGTGATTCTCAACACTGCAATAAAGAAACACTGCTTAGGGATTATACGGTAGAGTTTAGTTAATTAATTTTCTTTTTTTTATGTACGCTTTCACTGTGTTTTTCAAAGTCCGTTCTAGTAGGAAGAAAAGAGTAGGGTGTGGGAAACTCCTAGGCTTCTACGCAATACGGCTCTACTGGAATTCGAAAACGTGTACATAAAGAGGTAACGTGGTGTCTCTTTCTTCCCTTTAACTTCTCGTTACTTCCCCCCCCCTTTCACCGCTTGCTTCTTACGATTCCTAGTTGAACTGGTTAAGGTTCGTTGTTTCTTATGTTCTGACTTACTACCTGCTTTGATACATTCGCGTGGAATGGTCCTTGCCGTGTCTCTCCCTTTCTCACTCATCGACTTCGCACCCTTACGGCTGCAACGCGCACCAGTTGGAGCCTACCTACTGCTTGGAGTTTAAGAGAGGAGACGGGGAACAAAACGGCGGTACGGCTGATCGTGAAACCGACACTTACTATTTATGGCTGAGTAACGAAGGGTTATGCTACCGCGTTAGGCGCGCAATTTGCATTCAGTTGAGCTGATACCAATACTGGCGGTTGTAGATCATGCAAAGAATTTTTTTTTTCTTAGAAAGTAGTGTATGTCACAGCACTGCTTGAGCTAGAGAAGTGACCAAGCCGCTGAAAAATAGCATAAGACCGCGGTCAACCAACCCACCAACCCTATGTGAAGTGCTTTTAGAAGCAGAATGACCCACGCCCAGTATCCTAACGGTAATACCTTATAGACTCTGTAAGTAAGGTACCGGAATAGTAATAAAAGAAAAAAAAGAGCGAAGAAACGGGAATAAGGGGTACTTTGCGTTGAATATGAAACAAAAAAATAAGCTCACTGATGTTCTAACGTTGCACCTCACCTAATCAGGCAACTTGAGCTCCTTGGCATCGTTTGCCTTTACGTCTGTAAGTAAAACCCCTTGTTTTATTTTGAAGTGATAAAATACTTGCCTCTACCTCTGATTTTAACAGACGTAGTCACTGGTTCTAAAGTTACTCGTATTAGAGCTGTGTTGCAATTCCGAATACAAGTTTATTCCTGTTTATCTCTTCTTCATTTTTCTCAATATTTTTTTTTTTGGTTTTGAGTCGTTCTTTTTTTTTTTCCAACGATCAGCCTTGCAATTAGAACAAAATTATAATTCAGGCGAAACGACTAAGTTCTTTTTTTTTCCGCTATAATTTTCGTAGGTTTCAAGCGGAAGAAGATGATGGATTTTCGAGATCTTTCAGCCGAAAAGCAAATAAAACGGTTTTCGGCTTTTTTTGATACCGTTAACTACCCGGCACAGCCACTGACCGCGGAATCAAAGGGGTTTTTCAACGCCTTTTTCGGATGCGAGGGCTTTGTAACACTGTGTGACCTTATTTTTGGGCCTTACTACGAAAAATATTCCTCTGATGCACAGGAATTATGTTGGATGGACTACGCTAACATCGCACCAACTCAAAGCATTGCAACCGCACTATCCGGTTTGATTCATCCAAGCTCCTCGTTCATAACTACATTAGAGGCACTGTCGACTCCATCTGCCTCGTTCTCGTCGCGGCTGAAAAAAGGTTGGAAGAACGCCGCTGACTGTCGGCTCGAGTCGTTCCTTTCAACTGACTTGCCTCTCTCTACAATTTACTCGCTGTCGTATCAGCTGATGACGGAACCTGCGGACTCGAATTTGTACACGCTGCCGCGTGCGCGGGTTCCACCAGCTCTCCTTATCCCGTTTTGGGAGCCACCGGTGGTAACGCGTAAAGAACTCAGCCAGCAGCAGGTATTAACTTCGTTGCCCTGTCGTCCGATGGGGTATTTTCTTTTTCGGCTTTTCTTATTCGGAATGAAACGCGTAAAGCAACGCAGCAGCGACTACCTTGCGCAACGGCGCTACAATAATGTGTTGTCCCTGTTGTGGCACTTGAAAGAGGTGGCGTACGGAGCACTTTTCAAATGTGTTCCTGTCGACATGCCGTACTACACGAAGCTACTGCAGTCGTACGTGCAAATTTACGTGTCGCCGTCGCTTCCACGTCACCTGAGCAGCAAAGCAAGTATCACCGACGTCACGTGGACTACTGCTGACACCGTTGCAGCGCTTCTAGTCGTAACCCCTTTGCTTTTAGCGCATCGTCAGTCGCAACAGCCGTTAGACGAGAAATCGCGCTTCGGATGTGCTAACCCCGAGTGTTTAGCACAGGTTGTTTCTATTGTGCCGCTGCACACGAGTATGATATACGCTATGGTTCAAAATTGCAGTGACTCTCTCACCACAGAAAATCAGGTAACTGTACCGTCGGATTTCGCGTTGAACACTAGCTCCAAGACACAGAGCGATCTCGAAAACATTCGCAGCACTCTCTACCGAAACTGCTTAATTCTGCTGCGCGAATGCTTGCTTTCTTTCGAACTCGTGCCGTATTGCAAACCAGAGCACTTCACCTACTGCCTCGAATTGTGGGCAGTGCTGATGCATCCGCTCGCCGAGCGACAGCGACCTATGACGTCTCAACACGTGTTGCACCACTTCGAGGCTTTCAGCTACATTACGGTCGATGTTTTGAATATGCTGGTGAGGAGCTCTTTCTGTCGCACGATGAACGAGGAAAGCTCTAAGGTATTAAGGAAGTGCTTTTACTTGCTTTCACAAGATACGGTCGGAAACTTGTTGAGTGATATTCACACATCACAAATTTCGCCCCGCAGTGTCGTGGAAATTGTGAGCCGACATTTCGTTCTTAACTGGGCCGGTAGTGATGGGAACGTCCAAATTCCCGACTTGTATGGCGACACAACCTGCAACCTTGCTGCTAGAGCCTACGTCTTGCTCGAACGATCTATTCATGCTGATGTATCGGAAAAGTTTAAGAGTGATTTGTTTGAAGTGTTGAGCTTCATGTCAAAAGTGTTTCCCACGGTCTCCAATCATTTAGATGCGTGGCGCGGAGCGGAGCGGAGTGATTTCAAAAGCTCCGCGGCGAGCGTTTCCAACACTTCTGCAGTGGCCGAACAAATGTCAGACAACGACAGGTCATTGTTCTTCAAGGGGGTGAGGGCTACTCGTCAAAAGTTCGCAAAAAAACTTCGTTTGCCGACACACAACGGCCGAATTCCTGGAGGGCGCCACCCTGCACTGCAGACAAGCCTCCGCAATGAAGTTCCTTTTTTACTGAGGGCCTCACGGTTTTTGGATGCATTGATTATTAAAAGTTATGAGCTTTACTATTCGAGCTTGATTCCGAAATGCGATAGAAAACATAATCTGTGGCTCATTTATTCAAAGAACTATTCATGTTGTTACCACCCGCAAGAAATGGCGTTGTGGGAGTGTGCTCTGTGCGAAACCATTTACGGCAGTTGTTGCAGAGGGTTTCCATGGTGCTCGGACGGGGAGCGCTATTTGATCTGCGATGGGTCAAAGACTGACGAAAAGCAGTGTAGCGTGTGCGGACAGGTCGTCGCCGAAGACTGCAACCTCTTCTATCCTGAACACGATCCCAGCAGGGTAGTGTGTCCGGATTGCGCGTCACGGCCGTTCAAACCATGGTCGACGCGCTGGATTGCTTCCTACACAACGTGGGCCACCGTTCTCGTTGTACTTGTTATTTACTACCTCGTTCTTTTTTTGTGCGCTTGACTGAGTTAACACTCTAAAATACTGGATCGCTTTTAGTATTTGAAATGTTGACTCTTACAAATATATATATATATATATATATATAAACTCTGTTTTTCTTGTTTGCTTGTTTTCTAATTGAAGAGAAAAGTGCTGTTTGCTGACTTTTGGGTCGTTAACAGAATAACGTTTGTTAGACGCCCTCAAGAACTCAAGTATTTCGTAAAAGTCCCTTTTCGAAAGCTTGTGCCATTTGCCGTTGTTTCCGCTTGTTTTTTTTTTCCTTTTACGAATTATGATTTACGGCCATTAATTACCAAGAAAAGAAAAGTATTGCTTCCAACCTATAGCTTTCACCAATTAACCTCTACAACTATATGTAGTTCAAACACACAGAAGGACATGTTGATCTATTGTCTGTAGTTTTGAAAAGGCTCTCAGTGTTGCAACATAGAATTCCCAAACATGCGTATTCAACTACACATCTCTTTTTCTACCTATCCTCTTTGCGTACTCTCTGTTTGCGATCCACACTTGCTAGTACCGACTGCTTTTGCTCTTTACTTCCTTCCTCACTGAAAATGTAGATATTTGCTCATGATTGCTACCATACTTTTTTTTTCTCCCTATCGATGACAATGGGTGGTTCTTCGTACCGCAACCCTCTACCAAAGGGCACATCAACAACCCTTAGGCCGGAAGACGCCGTTCAGCCTGATAATTTTTCACATATGTAGGCAGCTTTGTGATTGCGGAATGGAAGGAAATTGCCGCAACCTCACCACCCAATAGAGGTTCTTTTGCGGCCGTTGGAGTTGAGGTAGCACTAGAGATTAACGTTGCTGTTTTGCTTCTTCTCCTTTTACAAATTCACGTACGACAGAACGCAAAGGAAGGGGAGATAATCGTTTTGTAACCTTCTATATATATATTTATTTATATACATAAATGATTTTTTTTTTTTTGCTCCTCACCGCGGTGGCTGTTCCAAACCCGTTTTATTGCTGAATTGGATTGTGGTAGATGAAGCGTTTTTTTTTTCTGCTTTGCGAATTTGTGCACCCAATGCACGCACTTCTTCTACTTTCCAAATACAGCCTGTGAGCGCATTTGAAGACAAGGTAAGAGAATCGACCCATGCTATTCTCAAGACGGCAAATTATTTCCACACCTGGCGGTGCAATGCACTACATCCCTATGTCAGTTTAGCTTTTACAGGTTTTTTTTTTTACTCCCTACGTAACTGCGAAGACGCAAGTATGCTAAAGTGCTACCAACAGCCTTTTTCTTTTCTTTACTGTTTTCCGTGTTGAAGAGGTCAGTATTTTTGACACCTTTTTTGTGCGCCTCTTTTGCCTCTCCGTCAAAAAAAAAAGTAGTAATTGTAAGGTCAATAAGCTACTTCTTTACACATTCAACAGCAATGTACCAGCTTGCAACTTCATGCAGCTCGCCGCTGCCGCTGATGCTGGCGGTGCTGTTGCGCAACTGCTGCCTTGCGAACCTAAGAGGCTCGTTTTAAACATCATGTAGTTCCCTTGGCGGCGAACCTCTCTCTCGAGGCCCTGGAGATGTCCTATCTTTCGTGGCCGGGGACAGGAGCGAAAAGTAGAATAACGATCTTGCCCCCACCCTAGGGGCTTTTCGTTAGGTCAGTCAACAGTAGGCAAAGCCAGCTGCATGGCGTCTGGTTGGTCTAACTGCTTCGCAATCAATCGTCTGCTTTTTTTTTTGGTGAATGTATGCGTCTCCTTGACGTATCCTAATCGTCCACAAAATGTCCGTCAGAGTCGAGCTCGGTCTAGCGGATTGACGCAGCGAATATCAGAAGCGAGTCGAATTGCATCCGTTTTATTCCAACCCCGTTCTTAGAAGCAAACAATCAACCAAAGAAACGAACGGATATTTTGACGAAAGCCAGATCTGACGTAATTCCAGTGTCCTGAGTGACCTGGCCCCCAACCCGAGGCTTATGCGAACGTTTTTCTACCTCAGCTAGTCATGCACCTTTTTCCTCTGTCCTCTCCCCTCCTTCTTCCTCTACGTGTCTATCACATAAAGGCGCAGTGCTTTAGGTTTGCCTTCTCGGTGGCTAGAAGTTACTTGATGCAGTTGATTCTCTTCTATTCCTCATACACTTCGCAAGTACCCTACCTTCCATTATTACTGGCTGTGACCCTGACTCCCACTCCCTCTCTGGGATTAAATGCACCGGTTCCACCTTTGCCATCAACGGGCCGTCTTAGCGAGTTCGTAAGGATATTGTCGACGTTAGCAGAGCAGCTCAGCAAAAAAAAAAAAAACGCGTCACACTGGAGACGTTTGAGTCCATGCGATCACGATTGAAATGCGAGTTTGAGAATCCTGCTGCTTCAGCTACAAAGTCAGCTAACGACAGCGAAAAGAGCTCTATGCTGTCCTGGGGTCCAACCATGACGTCATCGGAGTCCTATAAGTAGATGTACCCCTGGACTCCTGCTGACTTCGAAGCGGCAGTCGGTTTTCTTCGGATCGACGAGCAGTACAGAATCAAGAACTGGGAGGCTCTACGTTTCCTTGCTCCGCGGCGGGCTGATAGGCAAATTGCCAACTCCGTGGTGTGGATGGCTATTTTGATGCTGCTGTTCTCCGATAACCGGGAGAAAGCAGTTTTTGTCCTCATTTGTTACGTTTTGGCAGCGTGCCTAGGCAAGACAATTCTTCACCGCGGCATGCGCGCACTGCAAGTGGTGGACCCCGGCTTACGCCGTCATTAGGGCCCGGAGGTTGTTGTTTACCCAGAAGCGGTCGGGTATCTCCCCTCCCAGTCACGACGTGCGTACCTTACTTATGTACGGTGACCAGGCTGGAGGGGGTTTCGTCGGAGGTTTGGCTCAACTTTAGGGCTCCCTAGCTTGGGGTGAAAAGGCCCAGGCCCTGCATGATGGTACCTACTTGACCTCTGTAGGTGACCATGATAAAAATTTCTTCGCCCACCTCGGTCTGATCGACCTTGAGGCTTCTCTGGCCTGCATGCAGGACACGGGTGCGAAGCAGTATCGCGCGATGGAAGCTAAGTTCAAAACTCTCGTCACAACTGCCTGCTGCAAGCAGCAGCGGCGCACACGTGCAGGACGCTCACGCAACCGCAGCGGTCTGCATTACCAAGGTGGCTGCCCGTTCCATACCCCTCCTGCGTCTGGCTCAAAAAGATCAAGTGGCCCAGCCGCCTCGGTGATGAGGACGGTAGGGCCGAGAGAGGTAGTGCTGCAAAACCGAGTGAAACCTGCTGCCTATTCCCAGCGTCCGGTGTCGGGTGGCGATCTGTGCAAGGGCCACACCTCAGGGGTAAAGCTGGACTCCATCTACCAGGGTTACTTCCCCTTCTGGGACGACGTTCCCGTATCACATCTTATCCCAACCTTGTGTCTCGCGGTGTACTCGATCCGCTCTCCAATCCTACCAGAGTTGCATTAAAGCAGAGGACCAAAATGTGTGTTAAAGTAGGTGGCAAGGTTTACATCCTCTTGTCCAGCCACCACCACTCGATCGCAAGAATCCTCTCCAGTACAGCCGTTGAGGCCCAGGAAGACAGCCTGAAACCTTGCATTTACAGCTCAGCGACACAATGGCCCGTTCATAGAAAAAACTCCGCGTACACTCGGTGCTGTTAGGTCGTTGATTGTGCTGGAATTCTGCGCTTGCCAGCGCCTGGCACGTAACACTGTTGATGGTGGAATCGTTACGACTGCGAACTTCTATGTGCACTAATTGATTTTAACCTTGTGACTGTCGTTGATTCGCCCGCGCACTAATGCACGCTTCTTGACGTGGTCGCCCACAAGAGGGCCGAACGACAGAAAAAATATCGCGACATGTGCAAAGCTTTGTTCTCCAAGGCGCCTCCGACTACAGCACCTTCTCCGGCGCCGAGAGGTGAAGCTACTTCGAGAGGCTCGAACAGACAGATCCGACTGCCATGTTTCCCTTTCCCTTGACTAGCGGGGCTCGTGCTACACGGGAAGAGGACTACACCAATTGGGAATCGTACGCACATGACAGCAGTCTCGGCTACCTATTGTCGGTTTTTGTTATTGCTAGCGTGGCGGACAGACCGCACCGAGCCACTGCAGTAGGTGCTCTGCGTGAGTGAGTACACTATTCCGGTTTTCCGACAGGAGTTCACAAAGTGTAAAGTCAGTCCTCGAGAAACTCGACCAAACCTCGCTACACTCTGGGGTACGGGAGGCACAGGCTTCACCTCACAGCCTCGAAGGGGTTGGTGTGCGAACGAGGTGCAGTTTTTTTTTTTTCTGGACCGAGCTAGCGAATCGACACCACAACCCAGCGTCATTGGCAAGCACATGTTGACACTTGGCTCCGAGCGCCACGTCAGCATTCGCTCCCGTACCGGACACCTAGCTCATGATATAGTGACGTATGACTGTTCCGCATCGTCGGTTGGTCCCTACGCCTTACTTGGGCCGGACCATACAGCTTCACGAGTCCCAACGCGCAGAGCCGCTGCTCGTGCTGACACCGCCACGGAGCAAGGAGCTGTGGAGAATGACCCCGAGGTCGAAATGAATGTAGCATTTAACACGAGTCTGTCAGGCTCTTCACAATGCAATGACAGGTACCCGGTAGGGCGTGTCTGCTTAAGGGACTGATTCATCCACCCAGGAAAGCCCCTACGTGCTCCGCAGGTCACATGGACAAATGCAAATCCTCAAGTGCAGACGCAGCATCACAGGTGGTTGGAGAACTTGCGAGCGGTGCCGACGGACCTACCGTCGTCGCCAATGCACACAACGACCATCGAGTTGGTGAGATGAGTGGGATGCGCTCGCGGCTGCAAGTGGTCGACGATAGCGAGAAACGACGTGCCCATTCAGGCTGCTCCCCTACAATTACCCCCGGGCACGAATTAAACGTCGGCGATGGACCCCACTAAGGGACCGGAGTGACGGAGGCAATCACAGGGGCTCGTCGTTTTGAGCGCGATTCGGAAAAGAAACTATCGGACTCGCAACCTCCGGAGGAGTACGAGTGCAAGCACGTCTCTCTCTCAGGGATCGCCCAGAGGCACAGGTCTTCTTGGTTATTACGTGGGTGTGTGTAGCGCGAGCGAACGTCGTGGCGAACCTGATTGTAAAGGACATACACTTTGCGAAAACGGTCCGGCCCGTCAGTATACGGATGCAGGTGCCGGCGCGACGCGGTGACGGTGCACGCTGTTATAGCACTATACAGTACCAACGGTTTTGAGTCAATGCGATGCGGTCCTGGTGCAGACCATCTTGGAGGAGGGACAGCTACAAAACAGAAATTTGCGGACGACCGTCCCCCCTGTACGAGGCTTACGGAGGCCATTGAGACGGGGTTCCCGTTTCTGCGGAAGGGGGCGACACGACGGCTGGCAGCAGTCGGTGTCCCCGAGGGCGTTGCTGATGCGCATTACGGGGCACAGGAGACGGGAGACGCTGCGCGAGCTTTTGGGTTATGACTAACGTACTAAAGTGGAGGACGTCTCCGTACGGTACAACGTACAAGCTGCTTTGCAACGGCGGACGAATTCGGTGGCAAGACCCCCTCAGTCGGAGGTCGGAAGGTGGACGACAGCGTCTTCCTGGTAGAGGTTTACCTCCGTCAACGCTTGCTTCACCTTGATTTCCCGTCTCCTGCCGCTTGGCCTCTGCGCCTAAAAGTCACGTCCTATTGCAACATCAAGACCTTTTTGCAGATGCCGACATCCCGGCGGGCCGCTTGCCTTTTCCTGTTCGAGGTCTTTTGTTTCTAGCAGCCTGAGAACTTTCATGGCCTCCAAACGTCGTGCGCAGTGCGCAACGTTAGGTTGTCGATGGAAGGCATTGACGCTGCAATCGCAAGCGGAAAGTTTGAGCGGAGCGGTCCCAATGTATTCTACCCTCTGCTGGAGGGGGTGTACGATTTGAACGTTTCACCGCATACGCGGCCAACGATCCGTGCTGTTTGACAACGGAGCCCAGTCGGAACAGCGTCATAAAGAACTGAAATATGCGTTTCCAGTCAACCGGCGGTTACCTCGACTCGAGCGACACTAGCGTATGCAGTCAGCGCGCTACGTGTTTCAGTTGGACTTCGAGGCCCTCTATGGCTTAATACCTCTTCCCGAAAGCACATGTGACACGTTCGTTTTCCGTAGGCGGGAAGGTGAGATGCATCGGTTGAACACTCTTCCAAGAGGAGCACGATGAATCGTGACGTCGAGTACCATTGCGGACAACGACACGGTTGCGTTTCTGAACACGATTATCGATAATATTATTGTGACGGGACAAAAGTATCATGAGGAGGAGTTTGTGAGAGCCATTCGCCGTATCCTGGGGCGGGTTCGCCAGGCAATCTGCTGACTTCCCCCGGCCGAGAGTCGGTGGGGCTGTGAAAGAACGTGGAGTTGCTGGCGAAAGGGGAGAAGAACTGTGCTTTCATCAGAGAGGAGTGTGCGTGAATGGAAGGTCAGCGTTATGTGAGGGGCTCAGTCAAGACTGCCGCGAAGTTGGACTTTGCAAGCCGCGTTGAAAACTACACGATCTGTTTTTTTACCTTGCTCGCGTCCCACGTCAGCTTAGCGCCGCACACCACGCAGCGAAACCCCGCAGTTTTTCCCCCTGATCCGCACGTACCGGCCGTTGTGCCGGCATGTGGCGTAGGGAAGGAGTTGGGATCTCATCGTGACCCACCTTAGTAGCATTGTACGACAAGCACTGGAGCGTTGCGTGCCGCTGCTAGTGGAGAATCGGCTTTGGCCCGTCGCGGAACCCATAGGTGCTACCTGTGAGTACTAGGCGCACAGCGTAGTCGTTTTCACAAATGCGTCGGCGCTGGGTTGAGGCACGATCGCGCGGTGGCGAGGCGCACCATAAGAAGTTTCAAGCGGCGATGGATCCACTACCTGAAAATGCGGGGGTAACGTGTAACCACGTTACATGCGCGCCGTTCAGTTCACGGCACTCAACGAACACAAAACCGCATGCTGCGTTGGCATCCGTGCAGTATGTGCTGTTAAATTACATGGAGCCGGTGCCTCGAGAAGCGATGGTCGCGAGCCACTATCATGCTGCGTTGGCACAGCGTGTAGAGAGCGTGCTTTGATGTGTTGCCAGAGGCTAGTACCTCGGCCATCTTTACACCACAAAAATTTGCCTTTCCCTTCGAGAAACGAATTGCAATAGTGTTCTTTTGCATCGTCAGTGCACGCAACCCAGCCGCTTCGCTGTGGAAGAGCTTCGGGGAGGGTGGGTAGCGGCTGCAGAACATGTGGTGCAAGAGACAGATGGCACGTCACTGCCGCGATGAATTCAAACGGTTTGCCCGGTAAGCAAGGGGCCCGGCAGAAGAATGAGGTAGCAAGTGCCGCCACTAGAAGTGGACAACGAAGTGTGAATGCTTTGTGGGGCACTGGAAAGGGAGTGTGTGTGTGTGCAGCGGGTGTCTCAGCGAGCGGAGCAGATCTTTCTCCTTCCTCTTCTCTTTTGTTAGGTAGAAAGAAAAATCTGATGTGGAGTAATTCCGGGGTGTTGAGTAACCTGGTCTCCAACCCGGAGTCGATGAGAGCGGTTTTCTGCATTAGCTGATCACTTACGTTTCCTCTTTCCTCTTCCCCTTTTCCTTTCCACTCTTACTGCGTTGTGGTCTAGCACGTTGGGTTTGCCTTCTGGGAGACCACGGTCTTCCTCTACCGCCCACCCACCCTGCATTGCAGTTTTGTTTTCCGCTTTTTGCCACTATGCTGTTTTTCTCTCCGCTTTTCTGTTTCTGTTGAATTGAAGAAGAACAGTGTCCGTTGAGCACAGATTTGTTCAAACGGAAGTTTGGTGTAAAACGTCTGACTACATGGCAGGTGCATTTTTCCCCTCGTTTCTTTTGCTAATATTCATTCTTTCCTCCAACGGGGTTTGCGCCCTTTCCCCTTGTTGCAATTTTGATTTCTGACTTTGTTCGTTTTTCTTTTTTTTCCCCTTTCGACCACTTGTCGTCTTCACAGTGCTCTAAATCATCCGCGTCACAGGAACTACTATCCTGACCTTCGAATTTTATCTTCTCATATCCTCAGGTTGGCATTTGTGTAGAACCGAATTAACTCGGTGCCTCCATCTGTCCTTTTTCCCCTGTTAAGTGCACTCTCGACTTAGCTTCCGACCACGACGACGGAAGCCTTGTTAACGAAGAGAATCCTCCAGGCCAGCTATTCTTTTGAAATACAGAGAGAGAGAGCAAATGACTTTAGTTGCCGTTTTCCTTTGTTTTCCGACCTACTCGGGGTAATAGCTGGCTGGACGAATCACACCATCAGCTCGTACTATTATCACACTGTGTGTCCATTTTAGCAATGCAGCCCGGGGGTCACATCGCGTAGCGTCCCCCCTGAGGCAGCAAGTACCGCTACTAGAAACGGGCGGTAAAGTATGAATGACATGTGGGACGCTGAAATGGGACGTGGAGCGGGTGTCCCAGCTAGTCGAACCGATCTTTCTCCTCTTTCCTCTCTTTCGTTAGGTGACAGAAGAGTGTTCGATGAAACTCGAATCAGATCAGTCACATCCAGTTCTATTGTCATTCAAGTGACCGGTTTATGGCCACTGGACCTTTTCTGTGACGTTCTTCTCCCCGACACACACACACACACACACACATATATATATATATATATATATATATATATATTGGTTGATTCTTGCGTGAAATTGGCCGGAAAATTATCGCTACACTTTTTATGCGATTTTTTTTCCCCTCCTGCAGCACCCCTTCGTACTCGGAAAAGCGCCAGCTCTATGCTAGATAAAAGCGTCCTTACTAGCTCGTCTTCCAAAAATAACTATTGTTGCTGGATAAGAGTAAATCGCTTCTTCACTCAAGCATTTGAGGAACATATTGCTTTTCTTGTTAACTTCCTGTGCAACAACGGTTTCTAAACGCTTCTCTCTGGAGAAAACGTACAAATTGGTAGTCAGACTTGTCGCAGAGAAATGTCGGTTTTAGAGGAACTGCCGCTTATTCGCTCCAAAGGAGACACTGTGAAGCCGGTAACGGGCCCTTCTGTCGGACCTGGGTCGTATGAATTAAATCAATGCCCTCCTGCAAATTCCAGTCGGGCTCCATTCAACAGTACGAGCACCCGCCAACTGCTTTCCGGTCCCGACCCCGCGCTTCCCGGGCCAGGCGCCTACAATGTAGACTGTGTATGGTCAGACAAGCACAAGGGAATCGGTTCTCGAGCTTTTCACTCGGAGTCAGCTCGCTTTGCCGACCAAAAAGGAAGCGGCGCTCCTGGCCCTGGTGCGTACGATGTGCAGGAGAACTATAGTGTCAACAAGAAGCCAAGAGTGCATACGTTTTCGGGTCCGTATACAAATGAGGTTGGTACAGGTCTCAGCACTTATTTGGGACCTGGCAGCTACAACCCCAATTATGCAGCTGCGGATCGCAAGATTCCTAGAGCTTCAGGTTTTGGCAGGTACAGCGGACGCGGGCCGTTACGGCCGCCCTTGGGACCTGGCCCAGGAAGCTACGACGCCCTGCAAGCATCGTGTTCTGTCGCGAGCACAAAGCCGTCTTCGATGTTTGTGACGAAGACGAAACGCACCATTTGCGGCGGCACTGGAAGGACCGATGTTCCAGGACCGGGAACATACGACGTTGGGCAGTCGCACTTGCGAGACGAACCCGACTCGCGCGAGCACTTTTCGGCGTTCGGTTCATCCTCTGCGCGTTTTGTGGATGATAAGGAGGCGGATCGTGTTCCTGGCCCAGGCATGTACACCGGCGATATTGCTCCCCGACGGTTTCCGCTTCAGGATGGTCATGGGTCTGCGGCGTTTCTTTCAACGCACGAGCGCTTTCCCGAGAAGTTCGCGAAATCTGCACCAGGTCCTGGGACATACGACGCGCAGCATCTGCCGCGGCACAACAACTTTGGTGAGCCAATGCCGTTCGGCTCCACCGTGCCGCGTTTCGGGTCGGTGTGGTCGCGGCTTCCGTTGTCGGAGCCGCTGGTGTTCTCGGGAGACGCGAGTGACGGTCTGACACCGCACGGTGGAGTGCGCCGCCCTTTTGTGCAGCGTAAAATTTCCCCGTCTAGCGCACCGACCCCTTTGCTGGATCGGGCGTACAACGCTCGCTACGACTGGCCAAAACCTGCGTCGACACTCGAAACCACGTTTGGGACATCCAGTCGTCTGCCTCGGTACACGGTTGTTGCAAGTGACGCTCCAGGTCCTGGCAGCTACACTAACGGCGGCGGTATAGCAGCTGCGAGCCACAGGGGAGGCAACTCTTCGTGGGGACGCGATGTGCGCTTTGCTGGTGCAGCTCCAATTAACGGCACACCGGACCCTGGCAAGTACTACCACAGCAGCACCTTCTTGACTAAGTCCCACAACGCAACCATTGGATCCGACACCACCTGGGTTGGTTGAGGAGGTCTCCGGTGTTCTTTAAACGCAACGAATTCCGAAATGTATAAAATCGGCAGCACTTAAAAACAGCCTGTGCTTTCGTTCTCTCTTGTGGTTCGTTGTCCATTAATCACGACAAGGGTTGACTCTCTCCCTCCCTCTCATTGCTGGTGGTTGCAGCCTCGCTTTTGTGAAAACGTTTCCACTTGTCTGAGCCGGTCAACCGCTCTGCTGCCACGTTATGTAAAACTAGGATATTAGATTAATACGATTTTTAAACGTTGTTCTATGTTTCTCACTCTTTGCACATCTTCACGCGAAAGTATTCCCTTCCCTTAGCTTTAGTTTCTTTTTCTACCCACTGAGGACCTACGAGTAAAGCAGCATCTCCAGCAGCAACACGTTTAGTTCACCAAGGGGTATGAACAGCATTCCAATTTTGCTCTGTTGCGCAACTCGGAATTGGTTTGGGAATCACATCACGGTGCCGCTGCGCATAAAAGCGCTTGGTGTCTCACCTTTTTCCTTTACACTTTGTAATAATAACAATGGAAATGACTGTAGTGCGGCAGCTGCACATACCTTTGTCGTCGTGCCACGCACGGAACACGAGAAAAGAGCCTAAGGACACTGGCTCTCAAGCTTCCCTTCTGAATACTATGACTGTACAAAACAGAGGAAGTTTCATCTGCCTGGTATGCCTCCTTCATCTGTCTTGCCTTCGTGTTCTGCTCCTGTTCTCGGTTTCTCTCCGTACTCTCTCTTTCTCCTGCGATTGTGTGTACGTGATAAGTTTGTAGTCGAGGTCACATTCGGTTTGACGAAGCCTTTTATTTTTGCTATTGCTGGCAGCTCACTACGCAAAGATAGCGTCTGCATTTTTTTTTCTTGCTTGCGTCTCGCAGGTCCCTAACTGTTCTCACATACGTCCTTGAACTCCTTCGCTCTTTCTAGCCACCAGGCTTGCCTTTTCTTCGATTTTGGTGTTTTTCATTGTACTTGTTGGCGCAGGAGATTATCGAACATCAAAGGAAGAAAAGACGCTGCATTGCTTTTACATCGTCGATCACTATCGCTTCTTTTTGTACACGTTTTTCACATTCTTTTAGGAGGGTCATAGCTGATTCTGAATGTTCTCCCGCAGTACTTTCGTTATGTCCCGGTGGAGGTCGGCGATGCCAACGTTTGTGCGGCGTGCAGTCCAGGTTGATCAAATGGAGCTGGACTCCGCGCTATCGCAGATGTACTCCCTCTGCACGAAACCATCGCTTGTCAGCAAAATGAGTCGCGCACGGATGATGACGAAGGGGCACTATTATCGCGACGATCCCGCCTTTCTGGTGCTCCAGCTCGGCTTCATCATCGTCTCAACATTCGCTTACGGTCTTGTCATGTCTCCGTCGCTGGGAACCACCTTTTCCGTGATCCTTAGCAACGTGTTATGGTTCCTTGTGAGCGGGCTCCTCCTGGCATGTATTGGCCGTGCCGTGGCGGTGATGTACTTACCCTCTTCGCCATCAGCCCACAGCGGCAGCGCTGGGAGTACTGATTCGACTCCAAACGGCGGCGTTGACGTCTTCAACGACTACCTAAGGTCGGACGTTGACTGGCGCTATGCATTTGACGTGCATTGCAACGGGTACTTCACCTATTTTATGTGGACGCAGATCCTCCAGTATCCTCTGGTATTTCTCACCTCATGCAACTGTTTTTTAGCCAACACGTTCTACCTTATTGGAGCTCTGACGTACATTTATAACATGTTCCTGGGCTACCTAGAGATTCCCTCCCTCTCGCACCAGCAACGCCTTCTCTACCCAGCGCTGGCTGCGATGGCGTTGTATTTTCTGTTTCTCATCGATTCGTACAACATTAGCGTCGCGATGTGGGGTTGGTCGTGGAGGACCGCTGACGACTTGAACATTCAGTACCACACGTCAACGCAAATCCTTGGAACCCGCGGAATTGAGCTACCTTACACCCGGTGAAATGTCAGCACTAACAATCTTCAAAAGCTGAAAACTAGCAGTGGCAAGTTGCGCGAGTTGCGATTGACATCGGGGCCAACACTTGTGCTTCTCCACTTCGGTTGAGCAACTTGTTTCTCCTTCTTTTTGTGCTGTTGTTTTGTGCTATGTTTGCCTTGTGAAGACATTGCACCCCTAAGGCGGGCAAGTAGAGTGGTGAAAGTTCTCACCTTTCTCTGTACCGTTCAGTCAAGCGTCAGGGTCACGCTTTCAAACTGTTTCCTCTTTTCAACTGCGCTTTTCACGTCAAGAAAGATAAAAGAAACTGCTCTCTCTTTCTCCTTCAGTGGTGGTGCTTGTGCTTCCCAAGGCACCGTTCTCTCGCGGACGTGAAAGTGCGCTTTTGTGCTTTCTCATGTGTGTCCTTCTGTTCACTCTTGGAGAAAACTCCTTTACTTCCCTTTGCACTTCCGTTTTCCAAATCTCTTTTTTTTTAAATTGCTTTTTCGCCGACTTGATTTCTTAATCGTTTTTTCCTCATTTGCGAGCGGAAAAGTGCGGTATAGCAGAAAGGATCACTGCTTCAATTGAGCCGCAAAGCTCCCTGTTCGCCCTTTTTGTGGTCCAGCTCTGCCTTGACAGGTAGTGGGCTTATAAAAGAGGAAAAGGAAAATCCAAGCGACGAAATCGACGTCTAGCATTAGCAGCAATTGAACCGTCGCGATGTTGCGGCGAACACTGTGCGCACGGCGCTACCCGTTTAACAAGCGCGGCCCACGCGAGCGCAAGTCATGGAAGCACCATGTGCTGACTGAGCCACCAAAGCCGGTGGAATGGCGTGACCCAAAGGTATGGACGAAGGACTTGACCCAGATGAAGTCGTTCGAAGCCCCGCAATGGGATCTGTGGATGAACCGCGCGCGGTCGCAGGACATGGATGAAACTCTGCAGCCTTTTATGGACATGCCGCAATCGCTCAAGGACCGTCGCTACGACATCCCGTGGTGGGCCAACCCCTTCGGCGCGTGGTATCTGCAGAATATCCTCTCTGTCGAGTTGATGAAGTTGCCAGGACGGACCAATGCCGAGAAGATCGCCATCTACCGCGGCCGCAAGCATCCCGCAACGTGGGACAAATCGAAGGAGGGGCTCATGGACGATGAGGTGCTCCTGAAACAGATTATCAAGGAGCGTTGGCGGACACTCGAGTTTGGCGACCGCGACGCGGGATACCCGTGTACCTTTAGTGACTATATCCAGTTTCTCAACGAGTGGTTCAAGTCGTTGGACGAGGAAGGGATGCAGCGGTTGCGTGAGCACTTCGACCGAAAAATCCGGCCGCTGCTTGCCGTAATGACGCATGTCGATCTGATGTGGCTGGAGGCGCTCACGCAGAACTCAGTGCAAAATAAAGAGCAGCTCGAGCGCCGCATCGGCTTCCAGACCTCCCTCGGCACACCGGAGTTCTTCGACATGTCGAAACGGCTGCGGTACGAAATCAACGAGGACTACAAAGTGCGCGACGAGCTGGGGCCGGAGCTGTTTGCACTGTGGAGTAAGGCTCCAGAGCGGTGGCCGCCGGAGCGCTTGGCGAAGATGTATGGCCTCGACTTCACGCTTGTGCGCAAAATACTGGTCTGGCACCACTTCAAGGCGTGTTACGACGCGTGTGTGGAGCCGGACTGGACACTGCCAAAGCGTCTCTTTGCCTTGGAGTGGATTCGCGACGTGCGGGCGCGAAAGCAGGGCCTCTTTTACGGCAAGCTGCGCTTCGCCGAGCAGAAGATTACCTTCTACAGTGATAAATTTCTCTTCCGCGACCTCGTGAACCGGCGCGAAGCAAGCTATGCGAATGTGTGGGAGATGGATGACCCGTACCGCTTTCTGCAGACAGAGCAAGACTACGAGGACTATTGGGGAGACAACTACGACGTCTACCGCCGCATGTTTCCCGAGATGATCGGCCGTACCGGCGAACCGGTGCAGCAGTACAGTCAGATGCCTGTGTGGGCTGGCCCGCATCGCGACCACGCGAACAAATCGGAGTACAACTGGATGTTTGCTGAGATTGGCGTCAACGTCGGGCATGAGCCGCTGAAGAAGCTGGAACTGGACCCGACCAACGAAAAGCGGCGCCGCTTCGTCATCCGCCAGCCAGACGGCTCGTTGCGGTCGGCCAAGATGTCGGAGATGCGGGCATGGTACTGGAAGGAGGAGTGGGCGGACTTCCGCTTCTGGGCGCCGAACATGGAATGGGGCGTCGAGAACACGCCGTCGCTTGAGCAGTACCAGGAACATGTCCCCGATACACCGGACGCCGACTTTCGCAAGCAGCGCCGTATTCAGTCGCGACCGGTAAAGTGGTTCTATGAGAGTCACTATACACGCACCGGTAACTTCGCTGGATTTGAGCCGCTGCGTTTCATGCAGCGTGGAACGCAGCGTGAGGTTCGCTGGCCCGACGTGATCAACGCCGCCGTTCAAATCGAGAAGACAAAGCCCAGTGCTTACGTCTTTAGGGCTATTCCCGAGCTTTAGGTCACCTGCTGTCTTCGCATGGCCGCTTTTGATGAATAGAGAGAGGGATAAACTACAGCGAAGGTCCTTCAGGTCTTTTAGTGCTGGTGCGCTTTTTTTCGAGAAGGCGGAGGGAGGAGACACTAGCCATTTCTGTTGCGGCCCGAAAGCGTGTACAACATTTTCTTCTTACCTCCCCCCTCACCTTCTGCGTACATATATATATATATATATATATATATATGTTTCTCGAACGAACGTAGGTGCAGTAGATGGTGCTTTAGGGTGTTTCCCATCCCGACTCTTTCCCACTATCCATGTCAGCGTTCTGCCTGCGTTTTGTTGGTTTCCCCGTTGGAGGTTGGCGTTGTTTTTGGTTGTTATCACAGTCCCTTTTCCTTTTAGTCCATATTCTTCTCTTTTGTGCCGTTTCCTCGCTTCGTTTTCGATGCTTCAGTCCGTTGTCGTTGAGCGGACGTGAGTCGAACTTGTTGAACGAATAGAATAATTTGCGAATCGACTCACAATAACATAGAAGGAAACACAGGTATTACGGCAAGAAAAGCAGCATAAAGACCTTGTTGTGTTGTCCTCGTGGAGCAACACGTCTTTTCAGCGTAAGAGAATTCGTGAAGGCGCGCACGGAGACAGTCGATTAATTGTCTGCACGGCTTCTTTTCTTCGAAGGTTTCTCGTGCACTTTTTGCGTACCTCCTATCTTGTTGCACCGTTGCAGCTCATTGTAGCTGTGCTGTGTGAACAAAAGCTGGAGGTTTTCCAAAAGGCTCAGGAGGTACTGTAAGAAAGCCGTCCACCAACAAAGGTATTGCGTTTTCGGTGTTCTTTTCCGTGTGGGGGATAACATGATGTCTTCTCCTTTCGCTTTTCTTGTGCTGCGTTGCAATAACAAAAAAGGCAGTTAAAACTAGTGTCTCTTCTTCACGCCATCTCTCCTTCTATCTCTCCTAACTTTTCTGTTCTTCCGCGTCATCTCAACTGTATCATATATTCCTTTCTGTGCACAAAATGCGCTGATAGTAGCTGATGAGAGAAGCCAATAGACAGGTGTGACACAACGTTCTTCATCACCGCTTTCACTTATCTCTCTCGTCAAAAAAAAAAAGGAAAACAAATATTAGGTTTGAGAAGATAAACTGCATTTTTTTTTCCCGAGAGCCGCGGTATTCTGAACAGTTTCTGCGTTTTTTTTTTGATTTGGTGCGGTCGATTGCGTATTGCCTGTCGGTGCATTGTTATTGGTGCCTTTTGTTGTCAACAAGCCGTCGTGCGCCATCTATCTTTTCTCCCCTTTTCCGATTTAATCTTGGGACGCAGGGCGTTTTGCCGAGAACACTGTTTAACTTTTTGCTCTCGGTGACTGCGTAAGTTTCTTTGTACCGCATCCCCTTTTATCAACAGGTGTGGAACTCTGCTTGATCAACGGAAAGAAACGCAAAGTTGTTTCAGCACACACGCACACGTTTGTTTTCAGACAGCCTCACACGTGAAAATGAGCGTTGAAGCACCACCGGGGTTTGACGAGGACGTCGCCGGCTCTCCCGGCTTCGACGAGGATGGCTTCTCCAACGCCGACCCGACCCTGCTGGCGGAGATGGAGGAGGAGGAACGGCGCGAGGCGCGGCAGCAGCAGATACACACCTGGCGTCGCATGAACACGGAACGTTATGGCTTCCGCGCCGCCTACCGTGCTGCAGTCGATGAGAAGGACTTCATGCCACCCGAGTTTCTCCGCAAGGTGTTGAAAGACAACGGCGACCTCGGCGGAAAGCGCTTCAAGTCGGAGCGGAAGTTGTGCGTTGGTATGCTGCCATACATCCCCCTCGCGCTCTTCAAATTGCTGGAGAACATGCCGATGCCGTGGGAAGAGGCGCGCTACGTCAACGTCGTCTACCATATCGGCGGCGTGCTTACCATCGTCGACGACACCCCGACCGTCGCGGAGCCGCTCTACATCTCCCAGTGGGGTTCTATGTGGACCAAGATGCGGGCGAACAAGGTCGAACTGCTGCAGGAGGGCGGCGGCTTTCGCCGGGCGGTGCACAAGGGTGACGAGAACGAGCCTCCGCTGGACTTCGCGGATTACCTGATGGACCGCGTCCCACCCCCGGCAGTGCGCGACGAGCTAGACGAGGAGGACAACTCCAGCATTGCGGACTGGTTCTATGACCCGTTTCCGCGCCTTGTCGCCCCAAACCAGATTCGCGGCCCGCGCCGGCCCAACGGGTATTATTTCACTCTGGACGTGATGGAGGCGCTGTATCGCAACGCCGCGCCAATCCTCCCATCGCTCGACGACAAGAACTACTTCTACTTGTGGGATCTCAAGTCCTTCTACGCGGCCAAGGCGATGCACCTTTCCATCCCGCGCGGCCCGAAGTTCGAGCCCCCACCCTCCATCCGGCAGAAAGATGAGGACGAGGACTGGACGGAGTTCAATGACTTGCGCCGGATCATCCACCGTGACAACCCGCGCAAGCCGCGCTTCACGATGCTGACGGAGCGCCAAATAGCCTTTCCCTTCCTCTACGGGGGTGTGGTGGACGGAGTGGAGCTGGCACCGTACCACTACCCGCCCACGGTGCGAGTGGAAAACGACGACCCGGAGCTGCCGTGCTTCACTTTCCACCCATCGCTGAACGCAATCAAGGCGGTGGAGAAGAAGTACAACGACGTGCCGCGGTCGCAGGCGGCTCTGTGCTCCTCCGTTTGGGATCACGCCGGTGGTCAGCACATCGAGGATTTGGCAGAGGTGCCGCTGGAGCTCCCTGACAACTTTGAGCCGTTCTTGTCCGACCTGCCGCTGGAGCAGCCAAACACAAAAATAGGACTCTCCCTCCTCTTCGCCCCCGAGCCGTACAACTCATTCGAGGGCGGCATGAAGCGCCGCATCGACGTTCTGCTCTGCGACAAGTGGTACCAGGACCCGCCGGACATGATTACGACGGACACCCGTGACAAAATCTTGCGTAGCTACACACAGCTTCTGAAGCACCACGTCAAGCGGTCTTTGCACCGCACCGTTCGGCAGCGCAATCGCGCTGCTGCCTCTGCTGCGGTGGAAGAGGCCGCCGCCAACGCGGACATGGGCGACGTGCAGGAGAAGCGCCGGCTGGACAAAATGGCGGAGATACGCTACTTCTCCAAGACACGCATGGATTGGCTGGAGGCGGCCCTGCAGGTCATGCGGCAGGGCCACAATATGATGGTTCAACTGGTGAACATGAAGTGCCTGCCTTACGTGCACATCGACTACAACTTTGAGGCGAAGCCGACACGCACCCTGACGACGAAGGAGATCAAGAAGAGCCGTCTCGGCCCTGCCTTCCACATGGTTCGCGAGTTACTGGGCTTTATGAAGCGACTGGTCGACATGCACGTCATGTATCGCCTCGGGTCGTCGGATGCATTGCAGCTGGCCGATGCCACCCACTACCTCTTCTCGCATGTGGGCGTGCTCACGGGTGTGTATCGCTACAAGCTACGTGCGATGCGTCAGATTAAGCGGTGTCGGGACGTGAAGCACATGCTTTACAGCAAGTTCAACGTCGGCGGCGTGCCGAGCGGGCCGGGGTGCGGCTTCTGGGGCCCCGCGTGGCGGGTGTGGGTCTTCTTCCTGCGTGGCATGACACCATTGCTGCAGCGCTACCTGAGTAATCTGACCGACCGCGTTCTGCACGGCCGTGTGCAGAAGGGCAAGCTCACCGGTAAGAAGATCACTCGTCAACGTGTGGAGCCAGACAAAGACGTCAACATCAAGGAGGCCTTCCGCCGCGAGCTGCGTGAGATGCTGCCGGACAACGTCAAGAACTCCGTCATCGTGACGATGGATCAGCACATGAACGAGGCTTTCCGCCACTGGCGCGCCGGCTCGTCGTGGAGCGTCCCAGGGCTCGCGAAGCCGCTGACCGACCTCGTCAACAAGTACGTGAAGCTTCGCTCCGAGGAGTACATCCGCACAACGCAGCTGCAGCGCCGCCGCATCGCGGACGGGGATACCGTGGACAAACAAGCCTTTATGAAGAATTTAGGCCGCCTCACGCGCATTAAGCTGATGGACGAGCAGCGTCGTCAGCGGCGTTACATGTCCGGCGAGGACGCCGACAGGATCATCGCGCCAGGCGAGGCGACGGAGATATATCGCATGATGGCGAATTGGCTGAGCGACCGCGGGTTCAAAAAGATCAGTTTCCCCGATCCGTCTAAGACGGCGGAGCTGTCACTGTTGCAGCTCTCGTTGAACCGCCTGCGTGACCAGCACAACATCGCGAATCGGCTCACGGCAGACCAGCGCGAGGAGCAGGCGCGCATCGAGGAGGCCTTCAACGCGCCGCACGAGGCCCTGTCGCGCATCGTCGATGCCCTGGCCCACCGGCGCCGCTTCAAAAACGTAGAAGTGGAGTACATGGACAACTTCTCGAGCTTATACCCGCTTTATACTGTCGTCCCGCAGGAGAAGATGGTTGACGCCTTTCTGGACCAATACCTCTGGTATAAGGCGATGGGGGTGCAGCGCCTCTTCCCGAATTGGGTGAAGCCGTCCGATGTGGAGCCGCTGCCACAGCTGCTGTACAAGTGGTGCGAGGGCATCAACAACTTACCGGACATGTGGGATGTCACACACGATGAGTCCGTGGTGCTCCTGCACAGCGACCTCGAGGACGCGTTTTACGACAATGTTGACTGGAACTTCTTCCGTCCGATGCTGGAGCTCATCATGGACAAGCCGCTCGTCGACTACATCGTGAGCCGCCACGACGTGGTGGTGGAGTTTAAGGACATGAGCTACCACCATTACAAGGGGCTCATCCGCGGCTTTATGTTTTCCTCCTTCCTGGCGCAGTACTGGGGCCTCATCATGGATGTCTTGCTACTCGGTACGCAGCGCAGCAAGGAGTTAGCCGGTACGGCGCTGAAGCCGAACCCATTTATGTCATTCTTCCGTGATCCCTATCTCGCTACCTCGCACCCGATCCGCGCTTACTGCCGCTACAAGAACGAGGTATATGTCGTGCTGCGGTACACCAAGACAGAGGCAGACGAGGTGCGTCGGCGCTACTTGGAGGAGACGCAGAGCGACCCTGAGATGCGGGCAATCAATGCGTCCGTTTACGGGTTCAAGAACGCTAGGGAATGGCCGCGCGATGCACGCATGCGGCTCTTTTTGTCTGATGTGAATTTGGCCCGCGCCGTGCTGTGGGAGTTCCGCGGCCGCCTGCCGCCGTCACTCGCGACCATCACCGAGGCGAACAGCTTCGTCAGCGTCTATTCGAAGGACAACCCGAACTTGCTGTTCGAGATGGCGGGCTTCTCGGTGCGGATGCTGCCCGTGGAGCGGACGGAGGAAGAGGTGCTGGAGAACGAGTCCATGTGGAGTCTGCGCAACAACACCACGAAAGACATTTCCTGCCGCGCCTTTCTGAAGGTGTCAAAGGAGCACATCAACGTGATACGCAACAAGGCCCGACGCACCGTCATGATGGTCGGCAGTTCCACGTTTCACAGCATCGCGGCGAAGTGGAATGCTCTCATCACGGAAATTGTTCCTTACTACCGTGAAGCTATCCTTGGCAGCGAGGAGCTACAATCCATTCTTGCCCGCGCGGAGCACCGCATGCAGGCACGCGTGATGATGGCGCTCAACTCACGCGCCAAGTCGCGCTTCCCGCCCGCCATGTTCTACGCCCCGTCCGACCTCGGAGGGCTCGGCATGCTCTCCGTTGGCCACTCGCTGATTCCGGCGAAGGATACCGTATACTCGAAGACCACCAGCACCGGCGTGCAGTTCTTCTACTCCGGCCTCACGAACGAAGAGGGCATCCCGATCCCCAACGTGCTGCAATACTACACGCCGTGGGAGACGGAGATCAAGGAAAGCGAGAAAGCGTGGCTTGATTTCCGCGCGCGCGAACGGGAGGCCAAGGCGCGAGGCGGCCGTGTCTCGCTCGACGATATTGAAGACATTATTGACAAGGGTATCCCTCGCATCCGCGTCCGCTTTTCGCGACACGCGCCGCTCTTCCACTTTGACACCGGCTTCCGCGCCCGCCTGGAATTTCAGCGCTTCATCGCCGGCAAGTACCTCAAGAACTGGTGGTTCCACATGGAGCACGACGGCAACATCTGCGGCGGCGTGATGGAGCGCTACCGCGCGGACATGAACAACGCCCTCGGCGGCGTGGAGGCCATCCTGGAGCACAGTCTTTTCAAGGGTACTGGCTTCCCATCATGGGAGGGCATCGAGTTCGATCGTTCAGGCGGCTTTGAGAACTCGAAGAAGGACAGCAAGCTGGCGAAGCAGCAGCGCGCGGGTCTGAGCAAGGTGCCGAACCAGCGCTTTGCGCTGTGGTGGAGCCCGACAATCAACCGCTCCGACATCCAAGCCGGCTTCGAGGCGAAGGTGGAGACTACCGGAGTATTTATGTGCGGCAAGCTTGAGACGATTAAGAAGTCACTCATCAAGATTTTCAGTGGCTCGCTGTGGGAAAAGTCGCACGCAGCGGTAGTGAACGATGTGGCCAGCAAATTGAAGGACAGCCTCATAGACCTCGGCGCCGCTTCCGTCACTTTGCAGCAGCAGCACCCGCAGAAGTCGTACACCTTCACAAGCTCCGCGGCGGACATCGTACTCGTTAGCGCCGCCCGCTGGTCCGTCTCGTCGAAGCCAACGAGCTTGGCAGATGAGGCGGGTGACGTGTACCAAGGCAACACGACGGCGAAGTACTGGGTCGACGTGCAGCTGCGCTGGGGCAACTACGACAGCCATAACATCGCCGAGTACGGGCGCAAGAAGTTCTACGAGTACACCACCGCACGCATGTACCCCTTCCCGGCCGGCATCGTGATAGCAATCGACCTCGCCTACAACTGCCACAGCGCCTTTGGCTACTGGATCCCGGAGATGAAGCCGTTCATGAACAAGCTGCTACCGGTTATCATGAAGAACAACATTACGTTAAACACCCTGCGCGACCGCATGAAACGTGACCTCGGCCTATTCAGCTCCGCTCCCACTGAGGCGAGTCTGTCGGACACGAACATCGCGGAGCTCTTTTCCAGTGGCATGCGCACCTGGATCGTCGACGACAGCGCGACGTACGTGACGAGCGAGCAGCCCACTCCGGACGGCGGCAAGAGGTTCAAGTCGGAGAACGGCGCGGTCCTCTTGTTTGAGCCGGTATCGGGCTCGCTGAAAATGAGTGTGGTGCACAAGAGCGTCTTTGCCGGGCAGAAGCGGAGGTCGAAGCTAGCGCGCGAGAAGGCAGCGGAGGAAATTGCGTCGTGGCTGCGCAGCTGCCCGCCCAGCGAGCGGCCCAGCAAGATCATTGTCACTCGCTCGCGCTTCCGCCAGACGCTGCACAACATGCTCGTCCTCGATTACCCGAACCTTATCATTGGCCAAAGCGACCTTAACCTGCCGCTGCCGATGGTGCTTCGTCACAGCCGCCTGGTCGAGCTGCGTATCGCCGCGATGGAGAGCAAAGGATGGGAGTTTTGCATCTACGACGACTGGCAGCAGAGCTTGCAGTTTCAGCCCATCACCTGTTTCAACTTACTGAACCTCATTTTGCGCGGCTACCACATTAACTTGCAGCGCACGCGACAGATTTTGGTGCCCGACCTGCACGTCGAGGTGAGCGCCGCGCACTTCTGGCCAACGTACGCCACTCGGCAGGAGTGGGAGCAGGTGTCGATCCGCTTGCAGGAGATGATCATCGCCGACTCTGCCCGCCGCATGAACGTGAGCCCAAAGGACTTCACCGAGAAAGAGAAGGAAGGCATCTTGCTAGGTAAGAAAATGGTAAACGTTGAGATCCAGCAGGAGGAGATGAGGGAGATTGAGCAGATGCGGCGCACGAAGCTGCCGGAGGCGCAGACAGTGAGCGTCGTGACCGCCAGCGGCGACGTGGTTAAGCGCAAGGTAAAGGCCGCCTTCGACTTTGGCGCCACAGCGCTTGACAACAACTGGCGGCCACGTTCGCTGGCCGATGCGGCGTTTCTAGACGAGAACACCGCCATCACCTTCGACGCCGCGGGCGCGACCTGTGCCAGCGACCAGCTCATCTTCGCCGAGGACACGGTGCAGAAGCTGCTCGCCTGCTGCGATGTGAAGGTCCAGTGCTGCGCGTACATGTTCGGCCACGCCCTCCCTGACTCGCCGAACATTAAGGAGGTGTTGTGTGTGATGGTCCCGCCGCAGTTCGGCACCGCCGTGGAGTCCCGCACACCGCCTCGCATCCCGTTTGACGCGCCGGCCTTGGAGGAAGGAAACTTGTCCTTCCTGGGGCTCATGCGCATTGGGGAGAGTGAGGCGCAGCTAACCTCGCATGACCTCGCGTTGCAGGCCCGCGCGTTGGCGGCTAACGAGGGCATGGTGCCGAAAGGGTTTCTTACTGCGGTCCTCGAGATGTCAGGGGAGGGAGTGGTGGTGCGGTGCTACAGCACCACCGCGGAGGGCATTGCGTGGGCACAACATCAGTACGAAGGTTTGTTGAAGAAAACACCAGAGGCAGCGAACACGGCGTACTTCACACCGTGCCGCGGCGCGCTCTCCACAGAGGCCCGTGGGTTTTTTCTGGTTCCAGCGGAGCGCGTGTGGAACTATTTCTTTAAGGGGGCTCTGTGGCGCGAGAACACCGAGTTCGACGTTGTCGTCGACCTCCCGCTCCCGTTCTTCCACCCTCTGCACCGCCCGGATCATTTCATCAACTTTGCACGCATGGGCAACGCTGCCGAGGTCACGGACATGGCGGATATGGACGATTTATTTGAGAACGAGGCAGGCAATGCACATGTCGAATGAGCACTGGCGGTTTGATAGAGTAATTCTGTGTGCTAAGGCTTCACCTGTTTGCCAATTAATGTGTAATACTTTTCCTTTCCAGGCCATAGTTAGAGAAGCAACGCTTTAACTCAAACGACAATTGTGGCTTTGCCGAATATAATTTCAATTTTAGTGATTTCGACGCCGGTGCCGAGAGAACACACAATTGAGACACGTAAACCCGACCTAAGGCTGCACTTTTATTCAAGCATTTGCTAGCAATAGTAGCATTTATTTTTGATTTGCTAATACACAAGCGTGTTCTCATTGCAGCTCCAATACGTCGGGAGGAGACGCAGATGTGTGTTGTCACGGCCATCTCGGGGTGTTTAAAGCAGCGACCTTTCCTAAAAAAAAGTGTTCTTTCTTTTTGAGCTTCCATTTATCACCCTACGGTTTCGTGACTTTAATTGCTTACAAGAGTGAAACTTTACACAGCGTGTTCTTCCTTGCACATATTCACGTAAGATGCATTCGCCCATTCTCCGAATTTGAAGAAAAAGAAAAAGTAAGTAGAAGTCCAAGCAAGATCCGTTTGACACCCTCATAACTTCCACAACGAAAGGTATCTCGGTCGAACAGTGTTTCCATTGGTTTCACCTGATTCATCTGGAGTTATCACAGTCGCCTTCCTGTTTGTTTACAACGTTAATAACAAAACACAGAAGCGTTTTCTACACGCGGCATACCCCGAGCGTACATTTCCGCCAATTGATCGGCACGTTCCTTCACACATCGTTGGTTCACGGTTTCCACATTGTTGCTCATTTTTCTTTTTTTTTTGCCTTAGACAATGTTGAATATTAAGGTACTCGGGAGCGAGACGGTGCACATCCCCGTACGCTCCAAGAACCAACCATCGAACGCTCTCTCTCTTGTTGCGTCCATACCAGTGAGCGACAGCCACCATTCATTCTACAACGGTTCCTCGGCGCATGAGCACACTAAGTCCACCACGAAGCTCGCCACGTACACCTTCGAGAAACCCGACACGTCCAACTGGAAGCTGAGCGACTTTGAGCTGAAGAGCACGCTGGGCACCGGGTCGTTTGGCCGCGTGCGGGTTGCGCACCGCAAGGGCACGGACGAGTACTACGCGATCAAGTGCTTGAAGAAGCGCGAGATCATCAAGATGAAGCAGCAGCAGCACATTGCGCAGGAGAAGTCGATCCTGATGGAGCTGTGCCACCCGTTCATCGTGAACATGATGTGCTCCTTCCAGGACGAGAAGAAGGTGTACTTTGTGCTGGAGTTCGTGATGGGCGGCGAGATGTTCACGCACCTGCGCACGGCAGGCCGCTTCCCGAACGACGTGGCGAAATTCTACCACGCAGAGCTTGTGCTCGCCTTCGAGTACCTGCACTCGCTGGACGTGATTTACCGCGACCTGAAGCCGGAGAACCTGCTGCTGGACAACAAGGGTCACGTGAAGGTGACGGACTTCGGGTTTGCGAAGAAGGTTCCGAACCGGACGTTCACGCTGTGCGGGACACCGGAGTACCTTGCGCCGGAGGTGATCCAGAGCAAGGGGCACGGGAAGGCGGTGGACTGGTGGACGATGGGCGTGCTGCTGTACGAATTCATCGCGGGCTACCCGCCGTTCTACGACGATACGCCGTTCCGGATCTACGAGAAGATCCTCGCAGGGCGGCTGAAGTTCCCGAACTGGTTCGACGGGCGTGCACGCGACCTTGTGAAGGGGCTGCTGCAGACGGATCACACGAAGCGGCTGGGGACGCTGAAGGGCGGTGCGGCGGACGTGAAGAACCACCCGTACTTCCACGGCGCGAACTGGGACAAGCTGTACGCGCGCTACTACCCCGCGCCGATCCCGGTGAAAGTGAAGAGTGCCGGCGACACGAGCAACTTCGAGAAGTACCCGGACAGTCCGGTGGACCGCACACCCGCGCTGACGTCTGCTCAACAAGCAGAGTTCAAGGATTTCTAGTAGTTGCTTTATTTGTTACCAGCGCGTATGCGCTAAGTAAAACTTTGTGGGTTTTTTTTTCTTCTATCGCCTTCTTTTGCTCTTGACGAGTACGTTATCCTTTTCTTTGTCACGTATATTAGTGGGGTTATTGTGATTTCGGTTTTTTGTTTTTATTTTTCAGTGGTGGTCTAAACTTGTGGTGTGCAATCTCGATGAGCTATGTGTTCTGTGGGTGTGTCTTTCCTTTGCGTGTTTACAATAGCGCATTTCTTTGAGTGTTCTGAGGGCAGTCTGTGTGTAGTCGTTGGTACAGTAGACGGCGCCGCTCTTCCAGCCTCGCTTTCTCTCTCTGTTTTCCTTCCGCAAACCAAACATTTTCGTATTGTTTCCTTGTTTAAGCACTTGTCCTTTTATTTCTTCTCTTTCTCACTCGGCTACCTCCTTTTTTTATCTTTCACTCTTTTCTTTTTTTACTGTTGTTTCCCCGAACTGTTAATCGTGCGGACTCAAGGCAAGTTTGTACTTTTGCGGTATTGTGTATTCGAATGTTGCGGTGTTTGGCAGTGTTGCCTGCCACCGTTTGCGAAGAAAAAAACAACAACAACAACCGTTGTTGCCGCCTTCAACATTCTCTTGAGGTCTGCACAACACGAACACTTTTCGTCATCTAAGTTCAGGACCTCAGTGTGGCTAAAATCCTCTCTTTCCCCTTCTTTGTTTTCTGGAACACAGTACTATTATTATTACTTACTTGTTTATTTTGCTTCCCGTTTTCAATAATTAATTACGAACAGGTTTTGCCATGCTGCTGAACTTATTTGCTCCGTTGTTTCCGGCCCTTATTTCTTCGTTGGCGCTTCACAATCGTTTTTATTTTTTTTTCCCTTTTAGGATTTCTTTCTTTTTTTTTATTTTATCATTAATCGTTGAGCAAACCAGACATGCTTGCCCAAAAGTCGTATGTCGTACTAAATGCTAATGGTTCAGTTTGTTGTGTAGGCGGGCGGATCTCTACGAGTGAACGACTAGATTGATACGCAACAGCTCAAGAAAATCCTGACTTCTGTGAGAGTGGGGCATCGGCCCTATTTTTTTTCTACACGACGCAACGAAGGATGACTCACACCTTTTGTTAAGTGTTCACACACTTTCCACCTGGTAGAACGTTACTCTCTATCGTCTAATTCAACATTGATCGCGCGCAGCACGAATCCTGCGGCAGTGGTACCGTTCCGTTCTCGCGTTCGCTTCCTCGTTTCTCTTGCCTCTTTCTTGACCTTTCTTTTTTTTTTTTTGCCATATCCTGTGGACTTTCCCCAATAATAATGATGCAGTTGCATATTGGCTTTCGTTACAACGCTCCTTTACTGTGCTGCACAATAGATTGGCTACAGTTGAAGGAGTTTCAGTGACAGGTGTTTTCGTTCTTACGCAACAGAAACGAACGAGTTTACTGTTTATTAACATACAAGTTGGTGATAGGTTTACTTCAAATTTCCTACTTAGACACAAACACATCATACCTGCGTCTTTTATTTTTTCTAGTTTGCGCGTTCCATAATGAGCGGGCACAGTGGTGAGACCCACTTCCGCGGCATGACGGAGAGCGACTGGAAGCGCCTGCATACACGCGTTATCCCAAACCCCGTGCCACTCGAGGAGTTCAAGGAGGTCGTCCTGACGGGTAAGCTGCAGGATCGTTACCTCGCTAAGGATCTGCACAAAGTAATGCAGGAACTGCGGGACTTGCTGCGTGAGCACGGCGAGCTGCGCGAAGCCGCCATATTTCCTCTGAGCGGCAAGAAGCAGGAGCTGTCCCAGGCAGCGGCGGCAGCAGTGCGGGTGATCGATGCCCACCGCGATTGCCTACCCGCTCTGCGTCGCTCCCCGGGTAGCGTTGCGGCACCGCCCGACGTCGTCGTTGCACCAGAGGCACGCGACGGGTCGAACTCGCCAACGCTGGACAGCGTGAGTGATCAGCCGCGGCGCCTTTCTGCATCCGGCAGAGGCAGCGGGGAGCAGGAGAGGACAACGGGTACGCTACTTCACACTTCCACCACGCCCTCCACCACCTCCCGTCGCTCCTCGCGTGTGCTGCCGCTCGTCGACCACATAGCCAACGAGGAGCAGTCCCTCGCGCTGTCCATGTCGACGGCGTCGTCGCCGCTTAACAACGGATTGCAGTCGTCTGCCGCTGCACGTCTGCGCGAGCCGGCGGTGGCTCGTGATGGCGGTGTGGAGAGACGCGCACGAGAGGCACTGTCTTACTTGGCGAACTCGTGGACAACAAACGAGCGTCTCTCTTCGACGATTGCGCAGCACGCGGCGGCTGCAGCGCCATCCACGGCGGTTAGATCTGCCGATAGTCAATTGGAGGCAGCACCACCCCAGCACGGTGTTGCGGGCACAGGATCGGTCCCTACGCTTTGCTCACTGCCTGCCATCGCCAGTACCATCGCGCCGACGACTACCACTCCTGCACCAGGTCCGTCACCTGCAGGGACCTACACGTCCGTCTCCGTCGGTGCGGCAAACGAGCTGGCGCAGCTGAACGAAGCAGCCCCGCCTTTTTTTCGTATTTTGAACGTTGCCCGTCGCTTCCAGCTTCGCTTCGGCTCTTCGCCGCTGAAATTTGAAATTCCGGTGCAGTATGCCGACGCAGTGAACAACCGGCGGCTGCGGGTCTACCTCATCCCCTTACGTCACCCGAACATCCCGGCACGGTGGCCAACCGCGAAGGAGATTGTCATTTATGTCAACGAGCAGTGCGTCATGACGCCGTGGAAGCGGTCGTGGCCGGATCGCAAGCAGGAGGTCGCCAAGACATACCTTCCATTAGACATTACCTACTTACTGAGTCGCAACATGGCGGCGCAGCGGATACAGGTTGATCTGTTCAACAAGGAGTATTTGTCACCGGTGATCATCAGCATTGTGCAGCCGCAGACGCTGGAGGAGGTGACGGAGTCGATGCTGCTGTCGCTGCTTGGGTGCCGCAGCCCAGCCCAAGTACAGCAGGCGTTCCAGAGTTTGATGGTTCAGTCCAACGGTGAGGAGGCTTCTGTCCCGTCGCCGAGCCTGCTGCAGTCGAATGACGCGGCGGTGTGGCGGACCTACGCGAGCGTCCTCGACGAGGACGAGGACGAGGACGGGCTTGAGGCCGATGACCCGGTCATCACAACAAAGTGCCCAATCTCACAGCTGCCCCTCGCCGTGCCTGTGCGTGGGCGTCAGTGCCGCCACCTCCAGTGCGTCGACCTCGACTCCTTCCTCGTTAGCAGCTACAAAGGAGCTTACTGGAACTGTGCGCTGTGTGATGCGGAGATGCGTCCAAAGGACGTTCAAATCGACACCGTGCTGTGGCGCTATTTGCACGCCTGCGGCTCCTCAGACGGTTATCCTATGTACTTGCGCCTGTCTGCGCGACCGTCGCACAGCGGGAAAACAACGGAGAGCAAGTACTACTGGCACCCGTCGACCCGCGCCGGCGAGGACGCGGATTTAGTGTCCGACGGCGACGAAAGCGGCAGCGACGGCGGTGCGAATGGCTCCAACGATTTGCGAGACGCACGCGAAAACGGTCTGCCGCAGCTCGCGGCTTCTCTGCCGTCGACAGGTCACGTCTTGTACACGAGGTCGGTGTCGTTGCCTCGTGACTCCTCGGCGACCCCAAGTCCGCTCTCCAGCAACAACGCATCGTGGGCTAGTGGCACTGCGGTGCAGAGAGCTGAACGAAAGCGGAGTCGAGAGGAGGGTGCGGTTGAGCCTCAGGGAACCGCGGATGACCCCATTGAGCTGTGAGGGAAGCGGTAATTGCAGGAAATCAATGGGAGGAAAGGAGGACGGAAGGGAAGTCCGGTGCTCCTTTTTCTTATTACGCGAAGAAATTGCGAATCACTGCCGCCTTTTTTCTTTCGTTTTTCGTCCAGCGTACCAGTGAACCACCAGTCTTTTTTCCCCCGTCGAAAGACCAAATTGTCAACGAAACCATACTAAGAGCTCTGAGAATCAGCTGTGATTTCACTTGTTGAGTGTTCATCGCTTTGATTAAAGATTAGTTCGTTTTGCTCAAAGCGGTTGCACTGCTGGATTCTGTAGTGATTGGCGGGCGCCCCTTCCTTTGGAGCTGATGACGCTCTTTTCACACTGTGATGTTTTCACGCACGCCAAAAGAGGAATGAAAAAAAAAAACGTTAAATATCACGTTGTTGTTTCTACTTGGCACAAACGATAATAATGTCGAAACGACAGCAATTCACAAAACAACAGCTTTCCCCTCGCCTACTAAGTGTGTATTAACTCCTCCCCTTCTCTCCTGTCCTTTTGTCTCACTAAACTTATTTCTCGACACACAAACACAAATGAGTCTCTGTAACTGATCTTATTTCTTCAGCTTTTGTAGCCTTCGCATCCAGCCCTCCCAATTTCTTGTCCTTGTCTCTCTTTCTTTCCTTCTTTATTGGTCTAAACTACTTCGTTCTCTATATATTTTTTGTTTTTGTGTTCCTAAGGTTCTCCCCTTTCTTCTCTCCTCACATAATTGTTTCTGTTGTTTTATTTGTCTTCACTTATAAACCCACGTTTGTGGTTGATTATTAAACAAACAAATATCCCCCCAAAATACGATTCGTCTCGCTTGATCTATCTACAAATTGAAAAAAAAACAAGTGTACTCTGTTTGTTTTCTTGGGTTTTCGTGTCCGTTCAGCTCACGTGTTGTCTTGGTTTTTTTTTATCTATTGTTCAGCGTTTCTTCTGCGGTTGTACCTCACTTTCACATTTCCCGCTATTAGTGAAGTACAGAGTGTATTTCGTCTGTAAGACCTTCTGTTGCCTTGTACTGAGTTTTTGTCTTTTGGTTTTACTGTTGATCGGCGAAAATCATAGCTGTCATACGTAGCGTCTTACAATCTAGGTTCTTTTATCATTCTGCACGTTTCAAACAACAGCAAACAGCAGAACAAACACCGATAAAGATCTTATTTGCACACACAAGTTTCAGCGTGGAGCACCGGACCGTCTTTGAATAGCTTTTTTTCAATATTCGAGCTTCGGTTTTACCCTGCCCTTTTGAACACGGTAAACGGAGTCGCTCAATTCCAGTACAAACACTTGCGTACAAAACCAAGAGAAGCAGTAGTGCCGAAGAAAAGCAAAAAGAAAAACACGACAACATATTGACTCAACATTTTTATTTTGCGAGGCCCATTTGTCTGCTTTTTAAGGGTAGAAATTTCTCAGATTTGTTTTTAAGTTTTGGTTCCTCACTTAAAGCTTCCAATTCCGTTTTCGTATTTTCGTTGTTCGTTTCCTTCCTTTTCTCTTGCTCGTAAACGTGTCTTTGGGACTCCCAACAACTTCGTTGAAGCAAAAACAAACAAACGCAACAACAACACTTCTGTGGTAATCCTGGTAAGTTGTCGTTCACCGTTGCTTTTCTTTCCCTTGCCTCCCTTCCTTTTTTTGTTATTTTGCTCTTGTTGTGAAACGTAACTGACAAGACGCACGCAAACGCTTAGCTAGCCATCCACTTCATCTTCCTTTTGTTGGATTATTTCAGTCACGATTTATCCGCAACCCTCATCATCGGAATTATCGTTCTCGGTTTCTCTTTTTTTCTTTTTTTTTCCTTTCATCTCGTTGCCGTGTATCTTGATTTTCTTTCGTATTCTTTGTTTAGGAATTTTGGTTGTAAGCAAGGAAGAACAAACTCAACATTTGCCGTCGATTTACTGTGTGCTCTGTTTCTATTTCTTCTTTTCGTTGTGCCTTTCTTTCTCCGACACTCACGAGAACAAAGAAGAAGGCGTCTTGGAAATCGAACCTTACGTGTTCGTTCTGACGCTTATTCATCGGATTATCCCTGCGCTTCAGATTATTATTATTATTATTATTATTATTATATATCCCAGTCATACGTGCACACGCAGAGCCACCGTTTCTTTTTTTCTTACCACCTTCACTCGCTTCACTTTTTTTTTTGGGTTTCATCATTTTTCGTCTCGGCGTCAACGCTATACGCATTTTCATAGATAGAGAGAGCTTTCTAAACTACCTTCGTTTATCTACTGAACATCAAAAAAGAGTTTTCCTCTAGCAACTCCGTTGCGTCCTACGCCTTTATTTATATTCTCGTTTCCTAATTTGTGCCCGTTTGCTAAAATACACTGGCCTTGAGTTTGTATCTTCTTTCTTTTCTCTCTTTTCACCACCACAAAAAAGGTTCCTTGCTCTCATCTTAAATACACGTTTTGTGTTCTTTGTTGCGTCGGCGTGTGAGTGTTGAAGGAGAACCGATTGCTGTGGTTGTTAAGAAAGAACTCGTCTTGCTTGTTTGTAGATAGAAAAGCCACACCGAAGGAAAACAGCTTCTCTAGTTTCTCAGCAGTAGTTAGAAGCGTTTGACTTGAATTTACATTTTTTTTCTTGTTTTTTGTTTCGCACCAATAAGTCAATTCTCTCCACTCCGTGCTAACGTGAAGTTTCCGCTTCTTTTCATTTTTTTGGTTTTACTATTTCCGTTTTCAAGTTATTGCTTAGCTCTTTTCTTATTTGCTTCTTTGCTTCGCGGTTCTTAGTGGTTTCCGTACCGGCTAGGCTTTTTTTTTCCCGATCACCTCTTTTCTTGCTATTTCATTTTTTTTTTTCGCTGTTTCTCTTTGAGGCTTTTGTGTCTTTGTTGTGGGTTACCATTCAGTTATCAAACCTGTAAATAGTGCTTTAAGACAGGAAAACCCTCAGTCAAGAGTACCTGAAGCGAAAACACGCCAAATTACAGCTCTAGAAGCAACTTTGGTTCTGTACACACATACGTATACGCGTTTATCTTTCTGAATCATTCTAGAAGCCTAAACGGACTAATATATATATATATATATATATATATTACTTTCATTTATTTCTGCATTCTGAATTACGTCGTGCGGCGAAAGGGGCATCGCGTTCCATCATTCCCTTTTCCTTCCTTTTGGGCGTCACCTTGCGACAATTATTGTACAGCTTGTTTTTTTTTTCCCTTCGTTTTCAACCCCCCCTGTAAAAGCAAACTCTTTTATTACGGCAGAGAAGTACGGAAGAGCAAAACACTTGCCACTGAATTAAGTCTCTGAAGTTCTTTGTTGGGAGTCTTCCCATTTTCTTATCCTTCCTTTTCTCCCTATTGTTGACGCTGTCGACTTTTTTCTTTTGTTACGTCTTACTAAAAAAAAAAAAGAAAGTACATCTTTACTTGATTACGCTACTTGCCCGATTCATTTGCGCGCAGTTTTGTGTCTCCACCGCTAGCTTTTCGAGAAGAGTAAAAACAAAACCTTTGCTTGCTGAGGAGGGGAAAAACTGCCAGCTCGGCCAGCGGCACATTTGCTCTTCTTCTGTTTCGCGGGATTGAGGTGCGGTCAAGACGTTTTCTTGTTACCTTTTACCGTTTTTACACCTTTTTTCGCTTCGTTTTTCCTTTTCATCTCGAAGTTCTTGCTGAGAACCTCAGGCTCCCTCCACAGCGGATTAGTTTCCTCTTGTAGTTTTTTTTTTGTTTTAGTTATTGCACTTTAAAAAGTGGAACGTTGCATGTGTGACTTCTTTCCCTAACGAGCTTCCTTTTCACCCTTTCTGCTTAGAGTTTGTCAATAAGCCTTTTGTTTTCTTTTTCAATTGTCTTCTCTCCCCCCCTCCCACACACACGCAAACGAAGACAACAACAGCAACGCAACAGAAAGCGGAGACAATGCCTACACTTCGCACGGTGTACACTCGTGAGGAGCTGCTTCGCATTGCTGCGCTGGCCAACGGGATTGAAGTGAGCCCCGGTATCATCAGCAAGTTCAACGTGATCGAAGTGGCCGAGCCAGCTGCCATTCCAAGGCGGCGCGAGACCGACCTCGCCCCACCTGGAGCCTCCAACGACAACGGCACTAACATCATCGGCAGCGGGCTTCCCAGCAACAACAGCGCCGCGAAGACAAACACCAGTGGGAATGCGAATGCGCCGAGTAACGGGAGCAGCAGCAGCACCGCAATTAACAACAATAACAGCAACAACAATTCAAGCAATGGCGGCCTCAGTCATTCGAACGCTGGCGCAGCGCCAACGTACAACACGCGCAATAATGCGGACGGGCGCCGTGGTGGCAACAGCAATAACGGACGTGACGACACAAATAACAGCAACAATCGCCGCTCCAACGATGACCGTCGCCAGGGTGGCTACGACCGCTTTGCCCCGCTAGAGGGCTGCTTCAGCCGCGGCAGCCGCAACCAGGAAACATTCGAGTTTGGTGTCGAGTATGAGCTGCAGCATAGCGCGATGCAGAAGCGGCGTGTGACAGAGACGATGGAGAGGGAGGACCGCAAGGGGGAGCAGCTAAAGCAGGCTTTGGACAAGTTCAAACAGGAGGGCAAGCCGACGCAGTCAAAAGAGGCGGAGATGAAGGAGACGGACGAAATTGAGCGCCTGCTGGCTGGCATCGCGATAAGCGATGATGCCCAGCCAAAGGCGGCCCGTTCCCGCTTTTTCTCGGCCCAGGCGCCCGTGTCACCTGCCCCACCCGTCTCCACCGCTACCCCTGCACAGCAGCCTCTCCAGCAGTCGCAGCAGCAGCAGCAGCAGCTGTCCGCACCGTCCGCAGCCAACAACAACGCAGGCGGTAACAGCAATACTGCCTCCATGACCGCCCCGGTGACGGGCGGCGTCGCACCGATGAACACCGCCGCCCAGCCGAAAGTGCTAATCACTCCGTCGAACAGCGGCACACCCGGCTACGCGGCGAGTCCGTGGGGTAACGTGAAGAATGAAATGAAGCTGTGGACCACGGCGCCGTCGATGGCGAGCGCGCTGAAGCAGTCGCTGCAGCAGCAGTCCGGGTCCTCGTCGCCGTCGTCATCCAGCCAGAACAAGCCCGTCTCGCCGCCACAATCGAAGCCGGCATCACAGCTCCCTTATCCGCAGCCGCCGCAACAAGTGCCCACCCCGCCTGTCAGCAACACACCGCCGGCCATAGCCAGCAACGCAAACGTCTCTCCGCTGCCCACGGCGCAGGGGCAGGTCTTGGGCGCCGCCTCGATGAACTTCAGCACCGCCCCGAAGGCCTCGCCGGCGTTTCCGGGCGGGGTAGGCAACCCCGTCGCCGCCATGGGCGTCAAGGCGAGTGTGCTGGGCCCCGGCAGCCAGCAGCAGTCCCGCCCGACCTCCGCCAGCCCGGCCGCGGTCGCCGGCGCCAACCCACCGGCCCCGTCGCGCGCGTGGACGGCGGCGGAGCTCGAGCAGTTGCTGAAGAGTGGCAAGGCCGTGCCAACTGCCGCACCGCTGCCGCCGCCCCACCCGGCGGCGTCGTCCGCCCAGCCAGGAGCTGCTAAGGTCTTCGCCGTGGCGGATCTGGAGAGCATGCTGATGCAGCAGGCACGCCAAGGCACGGGGTTGAACCTGAACACGGTGCAACCTGCAATGCCGCAGCATCCGCAGCCGTCCCAGTCGCATCTGCACACACCGCCACAGGTCCCACTGCAGCACCAGCAACCACAGCAGCAGCAGACTGCTCCACCGCAGTTTATGACGGCAGTGAAGACGCCGACTATGATGCCGCAAAACCCATGCGGCTCGGTGGGCAGTTTCCCTTGCGCCGTGCCGCGCTCTCCGCCACAGCAGTTCCCCACTGGCATGAAGATGCCGCCCAGCCCGCCGATGCTGCCCGTCCAGCAGCCGCCGCCGCAGCAGCATCAGCAGCAGCTGCCACCGCCGCCGCCCCCGATGAACGGGCAGCAGCCATGGATCGCGATGCCGCAGCCTCAGCAGCAACAACAGCAGCATCAGGGTCTTCCCCTGCACTCCAGCAGCGTCCCTCATGGCGTCCGTGCCAGCCCGCCGCAGCAGCCGCAGCAGGCGAGTAAGATGCCGCCGCCGCCGCAAATACCGCCGCAGCAAATGGCGATGCCGATCATGGTGAACGCGCAAGGGCAGTACTTCGCTGCCCCGCCGCCGCAGCAGCCTTTCTTCCTTCCCGGCCAGCCCGTAATGTTCCGCCGGCCAGACGGCACGGTGTTCATGCAGCCACAGCCGCAGCCGCAACAGCAGGCGCAGCAACTGCAGTTTAATCCGTTTGGCACCAACGCGCAGTATCTCTTCCAGCAGCAGCAGCAGCAGCGCCGTTAAGTGCCATGTGTTTGTGCGCGCAAACACTTGAGGTGTGTATGGTCGACCATGCCGGCAGCGCTGCTGCAAACGATTTCCTTCGTTATTTTCTTAAGTTTTTTTTTTTGTAACTAATAAAATTGCAGAATTATGGCTTATGAATCAGCGATTTTTTGTATCCTTCTTTAATATTTCAATCAATTTTTTTTTTATTCTGTGCTGATTGTGTGGTAGACGGTCGTGCTCATACCTACAACTCCCCAGTCCTTCCATACGTCAGTGACTGCAGCTCCCGTCTCCAGTTTCACTTTTTTCTTTTTTATCCTGCGTTCCGTCTACTATCGTGCCTTTTGCTTCGCCCTTTTTCAACAGTACTTTTCTTTTTTTCTCCGCCACGCCCTTCTTTGTCGGAAAAGTCACCTGCACTCTCCGTCGTTTTCCTTTTCCACTTCTTCTTTTATTTGTTTACGAAAAGATAGTGGGGCAAACGCACTCATGCTTTTGTGGCGCCACAGATAAACTGTGGCTTTTACTCGCCTACATTTTTTCCCCTTTGTTCCTTTTTGGGGCTAATCTCTTTTCCGATTAGTGCTCCCCGTTGCCCCGCTCTCTCTTTTCTTTTCTTATTATTTGATTCTTCCTAACGTAATCCACACTCAGAAGTTTATTTACCGCCAAATTTTGTAGTTTGCTTTTATCCATTTTCCTGCAACGAGGCGCAATTTCATCGGGTTCAGGTTCGACCTGCTGTTTTCTCAGAGAAAAGATTGCCGAATGAAAGTTGCGCCGACAAGTGAAACTGACGACATTGCCGACTTTCTTTTTTGACTTAATGTACTTAGTGGCGCTCTTCTACACGTTTCTTTTTGCTTTTTCTTCACGTTTGCCATCCAGTGTTTTTGAACATTCTTTTTTTTTTTTTCTCGTCGACTTGTATCAAGTGATGCTCTTTTGTGTTTGGGAGGTGAGACGGCTCACCTTTGCGTGGCACCTTTTCTTCCTTTTCGCCTTTACCGTCCGGAGTTTCATTCCACAAATAGCTTTGGGCTCAAGAGCACACACACGGAAACACACATAAGGTCATCATTTTTCTGGTTTAGCAAAACAAGCATTTATCTCTCTCTCTAAAATACATACACACCCTATTTATTTATTTATTTTTTTTTTTTGTTATTGACAGGGCGGGCAATTATCTCTTTTCCCTTTGTGTCTATTTGGTTCGTTACGCTTCCTAGCATTGAGGTACACACTCACGCACCCTTCTTCCTCTTTAGCGGAATGGCGTGTGCTGCAGGCTTCACACCCATTTGTGGATCATTGTTTGTTTTTCGTTAAGGTCATCACTAGTCCACTTCTGCCGACTTTATACAGAAAAAGCGGTAGCATGCTAACATGCGCAAAGAGAGGAAAAATGAAGGCTCCTCTTTTTAAAGAGGTGTTAGCCGTGAATGGGTGTTTTACACTTGATGTTTTGGCTGAACTGAAGTTACGCAGGGGACGCTGTCCACGTCCGTATGAGAGTGATTGAAAAAAGGAGTTTCCTGCCTCCTGTTTTTACATATTCATTTGGCTCACAGCACGTTTAATCAGCACAGGGAAAGATTCAAGTCACTCTGCACATTCGCAGCTTTGTCTTTGAATCTCCACACACAACGTGAATTCTGTGTTGAGCAAAAATACATGCAGTTCACAGTGTTCTACACTGCAGCATCGCTTTTCGTGACCCCTCATTTTTCTTTTATCGATCTATGTACCTACCTATGCATGTGTGGAATCACCATAACTATACGATTCCTGAATTTCCTTTACCCTGGTTTCAGAGGTTTTCCTGTCGGCTGCTACCAACTGTCTTGCCTTTGTCGTCTCTATACCGTTGACAAAGACAGCGGCGCTCACCGAAACGCGCACGCTACAAGAAGAAAAACACATACTCGTTTCCTTTGGTCAAAACGTAATTGTGTTCTGTAAGGGCAAGCGATAACACTCATAAAACCTCTGGCAATAATCAAAAAAAGAAAAAGAAATATAAAAAATAAAAACAGCGTCCTTGTTGGTTGTTTGCCAAAAGCAGTTCAATCGTTTTAGCCCTTTTGTTTCCAAGTTTGTATTCATCTCTTTTGGAATTGTTTTATCTATTCAGTACTCTATATTTGTTTCTACCGTTTCCAACTACACGCTCTTGGATCGTTCCTGACGGTTTCCACCTTTCCTCGCTTTGTAATCGTCCCTGTTTTGCTGCTCCGGTTTTCTTGTGCTAGTCGTATATTGTTGTAATTCTGATTTCCGTTCCCTTGCTTTAATATTCCCACTGTGTCATTTTAAAGCTCTCCTGGAGTTTTCATTAAAAGGAATGGAGGTTGCCTGCTCGGCCATCGCGGGTATCTGCGCACGAGTGCTCTGCCACCCGCTGGACACGATCAAGACCGTCGCCTTTACCGGCTTCGCTGGTGAGTACCACGTTGCATCTGCAGTACAAACCTCCATCCCCGCTGCTGCTGCATCTGCCACCTCCGACTCCGTCGCCACAGCAACAACATTACCTGCCACAGCTGCCATCCCAAACGGAATACCTCGCTCGTCGTTTGCAAGCTCTGCAAACTCTATCTGGACACGTGAAGGCATCGCCGGCTTTTACCGTGGCGTGGGTGTGGCGGCTGTTGGTTCCGCCCCTGGTGTGGCTCTCTACCTCACTACTTATGACCGCTGCAGCGCTTCGTGGAAGGTATTTGGGGATGCCGAACCCACGGCGGACGTTGCAACAAACGGCAACTGCAACGCGACATTTATAGAAATGCTCCGTAGCATTGCCGGTGGCACACCCGCCAGCGTTCGTTTCTTCGTGTGTGGACTGGTAGCGGAGACGGTGAGCTGTCTTGTGTGGGTGCCAATCGATGTGGCGAAGGAGCGTCTGCAGTCGCAGCCGCCGACACTGCAGGCACGTTACACGAACAGCTTCGAAGCCCTGCAGCGCATTTTGTCCAATGAGGGTTTGCGTGGACTGTACAAGGGTTACTTTTCCACCCTCGGCAGTTTTGGCCCGTTTTCGGCTGTGTACTTTGTGTTTTATGAGTACTTTACAAGTATCCTGAAGACCCTGCACGCCTCCTCCTTCTTAAGCAAAAAGTATAATAGAGGCAATGCAAGGAGTGGCGCGGATGCGGGAGAGCTTTCCTCGAGGGCGAAATTCACCATCGCACTAGCCGCCGGTGCCGGCGGCAACGTCGTCGCTTCACTGTGCACAAACCCACTAGAATTGGTGAAGACGCGACTGCAGGTGCAGCGTGCGGTGTTGTACCGCGATGCTGTGGTCGGGGCACCGATGCATCCAAAACTGTACGCGTATCACTACGATGGCCTGCGTGACGGGCTGGCGCAGATGGCGAAGACGGAGGGTGTGCGCGCGCTGTGGCGCGGTGTCGGCTCGCGCATTGCCTATACCGCCCCCAACGCTGCGCTTACGATGGGTTTTTTTGAGCTACTCAAGTTGAAGCTTATGTAGAGCACTACTGAACTTTCCTTTTCCCTTTGCCGTGGACAAGGTGAAAAAGAGGGTGGAAGGTGAACTCCATGGTGTTATCATCAGCCCCTCCGGGCTTTTCTTGAAATTGTTTAACTGAAGCAACATGATTACTGAAGCCATCAACGCGGTTTGGCGACGCCAAACCCACGATGTACGGGGAAAGCCGATGCGCACACCACAACATGTTCTATGCGCATTCATCTTCTGTTGTCCTAAAGACATCTTTAATTCAACTGCTGATCGTTTAGCTTCTACGGTGTGCACGTAAACAACCACACGGCAGTTTGCAACGCGCGCTAACGTGTTTCACTGCGTTGAAATACAAACTGAAAAAACAACAACAACAACAACAAGATATCCTTAACCTTTCACTGCGTGAAAAGTGATGCTTTGCCTCTAGGGCGTTTCGAAGTCGTGAAACAGCATCACCTTGCCTGTGCCTTTCTGGAGGCGCAAACAAGATGAAAAGGAATGATTTGACACTTTTCAGCAATATTGACTGCTGAAATAACAGACAACTTGCGTCAAATCTGATTCATTGTTGAGCACAGTTATTGTGTTGCTCGAAAGACTTTATAAAACCCTTAGGAGTGTTTTCGAGGGAGTTTTCGTTTTGCTTTTCAATGCACCAGCGTTCTTTTGTTGTACACTCAACCACATCTAAACTTCTTGTGCTTTCATGCTTTGATGTCACCGCTTTTTCTTTTTTTTACTTGTTTTGACGTCTTCCTCAGCACGAGAAGTGTAACGAGCCTCTCCGCTACAGAGTTCGTTTCAGCACTGACAATCATTCCGTCATACACTTCATACATTTCCGCATTCTTGGTCTTTTTTTTTGCTCCTCCAAAAGAGAAAAAGAAAGAGTATTAAATTGCGATATCAGCAACTTGAATTCCCATTTCCGTATCACGAAGCACAGCACAGTCCCTTTTGCTGCCTTTGTTTCGATTTCTGTTTTCTTTATTCAGAAAACACAGCTTTGTCCGCTTTCCGTTAGTTTTGTCAATCGAAAGCACGCTTTAATAGGTTTTGTCTGGCGCCGTGCGGCCTGCAAGGCCATCTTGCTCAAGACAAGAGGACCTGGATAGGTTGCAAACGTCGCGGCTTAGGATTAAGCAATATTTAACTATTTTGTCTTTTAAAGTTATCCAATATATTATTGCTGGTGGGTTCTTGTCGGTGCGCATTCAGCACGCCATTTTCCTCCTTTTCCCTATTATTATTGCTTTACGTTGAGACGCTGCGCTTTGGCGAAAGGGTTGAAATAAGAACAGCAGTCATAATAGCGTCTGCTGCCGTGTTAACTTGGTGAAAAAGAAGGGAGTACACGCACTTGTCCATGAGTTCAGGTATTCCGCTAGAGGCCCTGCTACGCAGCATGATGTTGCAGGGTGGCGGCGGTGATGGCCGCAGCGGCAGCGGCACTCCCACAATGTTCACCATCAGCACTGACAGCGGACAAGGTGTGAACCCACTGTCTGTGTTAAATGCGATGGGGTCCGGCCTGATGCTGAACGGGCCTGGCGGTAGCATTGTCGGCCCGACAGCAAGGGGTGGGGGAGCAGTGGTGGGAAGTCCAATTAATAGCAGTGACCCCTCTGTCGTACGCGACGCACAGTCCGCTTCACCTGGCAGCGTCTACAGCGGTGGCGTACCACCAATGGTGTGGATTCAGCGGGAGCAGCAGCGCATGCCACTGCACTTCTCCGCGACCGGCAGCGCCAACCTCGACGGCACGCGGCTGCGCGAGGAGGGCAATGAGGCTTTCAAAGCAGGCCGCTACAACGAGGCTCTGCGCTACTACACCCAGGCCATCGAGGTCGACCCAGACTCGGAGTTTAACTACACGAATCGGTCTTTTGCCTACTACAAGCTGCGGGAGTACGAGAAGGCCGCCGCCGACGCCGAGAACGCCATTCGCCTCAACGACAATTTCTTTAAGGGGTTTTACCGCCTCGGAATGGCGCAGATGGCGCTAAACGACTTTCAGCACGCGATGGAGAATTTGCGCAAGGCCTGGGCTATCGCCCCTGAGGCGAACAAGGAGGCCATCCGTGTGTCCATTGCGAAGTGCGAGTCGAAGATTGCTCGAGCGCCAGCGACGCCTCTACTAATGAGCCCCAGCGACTCGAGCACGTCGCCTTACAGCGCGACGGGAGCGGGCAACACACCGGAACCGGGCAGCGTCGGGTCGCGGTCGCAGTGGCCGACGAGTCCTTTCGCGTCTGAGGTGTCGCACACCCTCAGCACCGCCAAAGTGGACTTGCACGAGCTCGAGCGCGACGTGCAGCAGGCGGCGCAGTGGCGCGATGACACGGACCATTACAACGAGGTGTACAGGACGCAGGACGACATCGTCGAGTGCGGCGAGCGGTCAACTAAAATTAAACTGCTCATGAGCGTCGCCACGTCGAGCGAGCTGTCGACTCTAGCGAAGGAGGCCGAAGAGCGGCAGGCGGCACTGCGGAAGGCGGTGCGACAACAGGACCGCAACGGCTACTGCGAGGCGAAGCGCAACCGCGACGACATGCTACAGCGACTGTGGAACACTGCCGAGCACGTCGAGACGGCCATTGGGAAGCTGAAGAAGATTGCGAAAGAGGAACAGGAGTTCTTCAGTAAGTTTGGACCCGCGTGCCGGTCATCGCCGGCGAGAGTCTCCGGTGCTGTGACGCCGACGATGACATCTGCGGCACCGCCTTCCCCGAAGTCTGCAACTTCGACCGCTGCGGCTAGTGCAGCTGCAGCTGGAGCTGCTACTGATGCACCGCCTGTACAAGGGAACGCCACTACTGATGACACGGCGAAGAATACTGACTCAGGTGCCGCCGCGGAGCGAGCAGCAGAGACGCTGTCAGCCGACGCACCCGTCACTACTGTTCCTTCTCCTTCCACTGCCCCCACCCCCCTCACCGAGGAAGTGAGATCGACGGCCAGCCCCAGCTCAATCAATCAGACTGCATCTAACGCAGGGGCAGAGCTGAAAATCCTGCTGCACCGCCGCGACGAAATCCAGGAGGCGGTGCGCAAAGCACAGAAGTGTTTTGCCGCCACAGACGCCGCAGCTCAGGTGCTCGCGCAGGCCGTGCGCACAGAGTTAGAGGCGATGCGGCACGTCGCCCCGTTGCTGAAGGAGGCAGACCGGCTCAACGTGCAGCTCGAGGCCCACGCGCGTCAGGCCGCACAGACTACAACGAAGGAACTATCTGATGTTCGTCTGCAGGCACTCGATCAGGTGCACGCGACAGTCAGCCGCATCAAGGCCGACAAAGCTGCCTTTAGCAAGACGCTGCGCGAGGGTGACCGCCTGCTGGAAGAGGAGGCCAAGCTGGAGCAGCAGCGGCTGCTGCGAGAGCGCCAACGCATCCAGCTGCAAGCCGAGGTGGAGTGGTTCAAGGTCCGCGATGAGCCGGAGAGCAAGATTCAATCCCTGCAAATTCAGGTGAAGGGCTTGCAACAGCAGATTGCGCAGGTGCACGAGAAGCAGAAGGCGGTGCAGGGTCGCATCATGGAGCTGGTGGAGCAGGACCACCCCGAGTTGGCGTGGAAGTCGATGGCGAACGGCTCGCGCATCCTGCGGCTCGTGAAGGGTAGCGGGCTGTGGCAAAATTTGTCTCTCTCCGACTTCCAGATTGTTTCAACTCTTTCGTCCACAGTGAACAGCAAAGTCTACCACGCCCTGCGACGTGGCGAACATGTAGCGGTAAAGGAAATATCAATCGATGATGATGCCGCACGCAGCCGTTTCCAACGTGAGGTCAACATCGTTGCCAGCTGCAACCACCCGAATATCATTCGCATCAAGGGTGTTTTCTTCGACGGACCGTTTGCCTACATCCTCCTCCCGTATTACCACCGCGGCAGTCTGCGAGCGCAGCTGGGGAAGCAAGAGCCGATGTCGTGGGTGGCCGTGCAGGACATGTTCCGCCAGCTCGCCAGCGGCGTCGCCTACCTGCACGAGCGCGGTATCGTGCACGCAGACATTAAGCCGTCAAATATCATGATCGCCGACGACGGCCGGCCCGTAATCTCCGACTTTGGTATTGCAAAGGGTCACGGCACGCTCGGCGTGGCTGACATGACGCTGACCACGACTGTCACAAACACAAACACCGGTCCTGGGATCTCTGGTACGATGCAGTACATGGCACCAGAGCAGCTACTGCGCGACCCGGTCTCGCAGAAGTCCAAATCAACGTCCCTGTCTGACATGTGGGCGCTTGGGGTCACGATGCTGGAGGTGTCGATGCAGAACGCCTTCTTTCACGACCCGTCGCTAGGCAAGCCGACGCTGCCGCTACTAATGCCGAATCAGCAACGAATTGAGGTCTCGGCGAAGGCTATCGGCGGGGATGAGAAGCTGGCGGAGGCGATCTCGTCTACGCTGGTCGCAAACCCGGTAGACCGAGCGACGGCGTACGACCTCCTCGCCCATCCATACTTCAGCTCGATCCGCAGCTCCGTCACGAACAACCAGAACAGCAGCGCCCTCGCAAAGAGTGACGAGCGCATCGACGCGGTGCGGTCCTACATCCACGCCATGCGGCGGGTGCACGCGCAGAAGGTGCTTGTGTCCGTCTCACGCAATCACATGGTGGAGTCGGTTCGCGATATCTTTCAACACCTCGACAACGACGACCTCATCTCGCCGATCATGGTGGTGTTCCAGGGCGAGACGGGCATTGACGAGGGTGCGTTGACAACGGAGATGTTGAACTTGTTCTATGACCAGCTTATTACGGTGAAGAAGGCGCTCGTGTGCGCGGGCGACGAGGACGAGACGGACGGGGTGAACAACAGCGGTCAGGGTTCACGTACATCGGCTGTCGCCGCTGCTTCACGCAACGAGTCCGGTGTCCCCTCAGCACTCTTCTCTACGGTGCAGTACCTGCCCGCGCCGGACTCGAACGGCATCAGCGCAGATCTGTTTCTTCTGCTCGGCAAGGTACTCTTAAAGAGCATCATTGAAAACCGACCCATCCCTATTCAGCTGAGTTCCGCAGTACTGAAATTCCTCTGCAACTCCGAGCCATCCTTTGCAGAGTTGGAGGAGTACGACGCGACTATTGCGGCATCGCTCATGCGGCTGCGGCTGTTGTCGGCTGCAGACTTCGAGGGCGCTGGGCTTGACTTCTCACACTTCACGGCGGCATTTCTACAGGCGCAGACGGAGGATCGTTACAGCACCAGCACTGCTTTAACACCGGAGAACGTCGGCGACTACATCGACCTGCGTGTGAAATTCGATCTCGTTGAGACGCGTCGCACAGCGCTGGAGGCGATCAAAAAAGGCTTCTTCTGCGAGCCGTCACTGGAGCACCACCTGAAACTACTCTCCGCGTCGGACCTCCTGTTGCTGTTGTGCGGGCAGATGCACATCTCGGTTCAGATCATCGTTGACGCGCTCGAGTTTCAAGGCTTCGACGGCAGCTCCAACACGCCGAAGTACCTAAAGGAGGTGCTGATGGATATGTCACAGAACAACCTGCGCCGCTTCCTGCAACTGTGCACGGCCACAGCTGCGGTACCGGCGAATGGGGCGATGAAGAAGATCAGGGTGCTAAAGTGCGCCGATGCGCAGCGGCTGCCGGTCGGTCACGGTTGCGTGAATCAACTGGATCTACCAGATTACAACGATAAGCAGAAGATTAAGGACAAGTTGGAAATTGCCCTTGCCCACGCAAGTGATGGCTTCCACATTGTTTAGGGGTGCGCAACACAACCCTAGCGGGCTGTGCAGCTTTTTCGCGCTTGGCTTACGGAGACACACACAGAGCAATCTTTGATGCTAGTTGGTGCTTTGTGCAGTGCTGCTAACTTTTGTAAATGCACTTCACAACAACTACTGTTATTATTTACCACCATTGTTGTTATTGTCATTTTGTTTTTCCTGGTTCTCAACCAAAGATTATCACTTTAAGATTTTGTTTTGTTTTTCCTTATTCCTTCTCTTTTAATTATACCTGTAACAGCAGCGTTCAGTTGAATAATCTTCGTCGCTTGTGTTGACGCGACCTGACGAACGAAAGCAAAGTAAAGAGAACAAGTGGCTCTTTCGGTGGGACGTTTTTCAACTTCATCCTCTGTGCAGCCTCTTAGCTGTTCAATGCCTTAAAAAACGTCGACGGCCCCGTAGAGGTATACACACACACACAAAAAAGGAAATAAGGTGTAAAACGTGGGCCGGTTGCATGCGCCCGTTGCAGCATATGTGTTAAAGGTTCTCTAGCCGTCTTGCTTCCCCAAAACGTTCAGCGTCCGCGAAAGGCCAGTCGACACTAGGTACTTCTACCAGTTTAATCTTCCCCCTTTTTTTGTTGGATTTGTTTTAAATGCACACGCTCTGTTGCACTTCACCAACTTATTTCATTCTCATCAACATACGTCAAATTACACGCGCATCACGTGTAAAATTCTCCAACACCCACATCCCATTTTTGTGGACTTCAGTAATTTATGTACTACGGCGCTGCTCCTTTCGTGCAATAACACACCGCTACACAACCAGGAACAACTATTGCTCTTGCAGAAGAGAGAATTCTCAAACGTCTACCTTTATACACCGAACGTTTTCGTACCTCATCTTTTTTTTTTTTATTTACCCGTGCATTTAGAAGCCCGTGAAAAACCACTCTGTATCAGTACTCCGCGTGCTTTGTACTTGGAAAGAACCTAAGAAAAGTGATTGCTCCCTGCGCAGCTCTTCTTGCGATCACTTATCAGTTAGCTTTAGCTCAGTTGCACCAGATATATATATATATATATATATATATATACGCCTTTCCCCTTTCAGCGTTGCTTCTTTTCTCTGTAGACCCACCACCGGTACCTTCAGGGCCTTTTCCATCTTTTTGCCTTGACAGATGATCAACTCAGGTAGGGAAGAGGAGGCGGCTCACCCGCCACAGGAAAACCACCACCACCACCGCGAAGATGAATCCTCCTCGGGTGCGGCATCAACGAAGCTGCCTGACCCTACCAAACCCGTGAGCAAGCCCACCACGAAGCTCGCCACGTACACCTTCGAGAAACCCGACACGTCCAACTGGAAGCTGAGCGACTTTGAGCTGAAGAGCACGCTGGGCACCGGGTCGTTTGGCCGCGTGCGGGTTGCGCACCGCAAGGGCACGGACGAGTACTACGCGATCAAGTGCTTGAAGAAGCGCGAGATCATCAAGATGAAGCAGCAGCAGCACATTGCGCAGGAGAAGTCGATCCTGATGGAGCTGTGCCACCCGTTCATCGTGAACATGATGTGCTCCTTCCAGGACGAGAAGAAGGTGTACTTTGTGCTGGAGTTCGTGATGGGCGGCGAGATGTTCACGCACCTGCGCACGGCAGGCCGCTTCCCGAACGACGTGGCGAAATTCTACCACGCAGAGCTTGTGCTCGCCTTCGAGTACCTGCACTCGCTGGACGTGATTTACCGCGACCTGAAGCCGGAGAACCTGCTGCTGGACAACAAGGGTCACGTGAAGGTGACGGACTTCGGGTTTGCGAAGAAGGTTCCGAACCGGACGTTCACGCTGTGCGGGACACCGGAGTACCTTGCGCCGGAGGTGATCCAGAGCAAGGGGCACGGGAAGGCGGTGGACTGGTGGACGATGGGCGTGCTGCTGTACGAATTCATCGCGGGCTACCCGCCGTTCTACGACGATACGCCGTTCCGGATCTACGAGAAGATCCTCGCAGGGCGGCTGAAGTTCCCGAACTGGTTCGACGGGCGTGCACGCGACCTTGTGAAGGGGCTGCTGCAGACGGATCACACGAAGCGGCTGGGGACGCTGAAGGGCGGTGCGGCGGACGTGAAGAACCACCCGTACTTCCACGGCGCGAACTGGGACAAGCTGTACGCGCGCTACTACCCCGCGCCGATCCCGGTGAAGGTGAAGAGTGCCGGCGACACGAGCAACTTCGAGAAGTACCCGGACAGTCCGGTGGACCGCACACCCGCGCTGACGTCTGCTCAACAAGCAGAGTTCAAGGATTTCTAGTAGCGCGTAAACGCTGTCCGTAGTATACGATTGGCTCTACATATTTAACTTGCTGACAGTTTGCGAAGTAATCAAATTTTTTCTTCGTTTACTCACCCCCTTCCCATTGTTGTTTCATTGGTTTTGCTATCTGCACTAAAGGCAGGATAATTGCAAGTGCCTAGTGTGAAGGCTGCTTTTTAGTTTTGATGTAAACAAGTTGGGTCTTATTTTCCTTTTGAGTTCCAATTGAATTTGTTTTTGATGTTTGTTTTGTTTTTTTGTTGTCGCTTTTCTGTTTTATTTTCTTTTTTCCCTGGCCGTCTTTCACGTTTTGTCGTGAGTTCAACGGTGGCAGAAGTGAGTAGGAATCCATCGAAAGGAACACGATTGTGCGATTGTGGAACGGCTTAGATTGCCCTCTGGTTTCCAGTTGTTTCTCCTCCTTTTTTTTCTTTATGTATGCGTGAAACGTGTTGACTGGAACTCATGAGGGGAAGGGGGAGCAGCAGCGGCTTGTTTTTCTCCACGCACCACATTCACCATGTTGACATGGCTGCGCTCTGTTTTTACCCCTTCTACTGCATTGATTTGTGCACTGCGTGTAGTCCCTGTTGCTCCACTTTCCGTCCGAAGCTCGTCTTTTCGAGAAGAAGAGAAGTGGCATGAGGCCAAGGAAGTAGCCTGGAAGACTTGGATGGACGGCGCTGTTCTGTCGGTGCTGCAAAAGAAGCGTTAGTTTCACCTCTTTTTCTCTTCTCCTGACGATTCTGTATATAGTGCTTAACCATCTGTAGTAATAATGTATGTGTATGTGTGAAGGTGTTCCTTGTTCGTTTGCAAATGTGGTTAAGTTTGCTGTGTCGCAAGTTTTAGATGCGTTAGTGCTTTCCTTTTCTCCTCTCTATTTTGTCCCAAGCACCCACGTACTGTTTCGGTTGACGGAGGCAATATTCAAATAGCGCGCTGCTTTACTTCTACTAACTATTCACTGTGGATTTCACCTCTCGCTGTGTTGACGCAAAGGCCCCCAGAAAGTTATCAGAAGTAGAGGGGTTTACTGGGTGTTTTTTAAAGGGTCTGTGGTGATGACGAAATGCAGTGGAGTGGGAATGGACATACAGTGAAAGAGCTAAAATAACAGCATTCCGTGTACGGCTGCCACTTACTTGACAAGGCTGCGGAATGCTGGACAAAGGAATTCGACGCGGCGGTTGCGTTTTCCCAACATCCAAAACACTTCAGTTTTTTTTTTTTTTTAGTATTCGGCACTTCGCGTTTACTGCGTTTGTACCGTTAATTTCATATCGGGAAAGAGCTACTTTTTGTTTTCTCCTTCACCACACCTCTTATTACTGACGGTTGTTGTTCTGATACTACTGTTATGGACGTATAAACTTCCACACACGCTCCAGCAAGAAAGCGAAATATATAAAAAAAAACTTGATTATTTAGACTAACATTGACGAGAGTGTGGCGAGGTGGTCTCGACGACACTACGAACTTCTTTACTTACCGATTTGCGCCTGCTTTGCTTGCTTTTCGGAGAACGGTAGTGCTTTGCGAGGTGGTTTGCTGCTGCTGTAAAATGAATCTTCCCTTTTTTTTTAAACTCCTGCATGCACTGGCCATCCGACTTGATGATTGGGTTCAAAATACTCCAATCGAACAGTTAAGCTAGTATTAGACACCTGTGAGCAGGGAGTGACAAGGGAAGAGAGAGCCGAAAACAGCGTTTCATCGTCACTTAGTGCCTGCTGTCTAACAGCATTAATTGTACACGATGGCGTTGCTGCTCGGTGTATGTGCTGTGTTGTGTCTGGAGGGTTCCCGTACTTCTCTTTTGTTTTCCCCTCGTTTTTTTCTTTTGTTCTACCTGCTCCATTTTTGAAGTCTGTCTCTCTTATTAATGTGACAGTTGTCACCACGTCCACTGTTATCACTTTACCCAATCAAAATCAAGCTTGTTTCTTACGCGCAAATCAATCCCATCTGAAAGAAAGAAAGAAAAATAAAATAGCACCTGGTGCGGGGAGTAGCTTTGCCCGTACAGCAATTGCATTTTTCTCGGTTTCTACTGTGCGGTTGAGTGTTTTTTTTTTTAGATGTATTTTGTTTTGCTGAAGGACTCGCTCACTGTTGTCTCGATTTGCTGAAAGGTTGTGAAGTACATAGCCAGGCTAGGTGCCCGCTAAGCGGGCTTGTGTGGCTTTCTGTTGTAAATACGCTTTTTAACTTTTGGTTGTTAACGGCTTTCAACCGCTATCTTCTCTTTCAGAAGAATAAGAGGCAACAAAAAATACGGTTTCTATTAGACCAAATCGTGCGTGCGCTGCCAGGATGGGCTTTGGTAGTTTTCTTCTTGCCGCGGCGCTGTACATCAGCCTGGTGATCATTTTCATTTCTGTTTTCCTTCACCTCCTCAGCTTCCGCTTCCGCAGTCAGCAGAACAAGCTGCTTTACTACCCTGAGATCCCGCCGGAGAGTCGGGAGAGCTGCGAGGACCCGGTAGCACTTGGTATGCCGAACTCTGAGCGGGTCATTGTTGTCACAGCAGATAAGGTGCGGCTGCGCGGCTTTATGCTGTGGCCGAGTTCCGCCGCCTCGCGCGGACTGAAGGCGAGCAGTGGGGAAGCAGGCGGCAACAGAAACAACGGAGGGTTGACGTCGCCTGTGCAACTTCCACCTGCAGCATCGACGGTGGTAGCCACGACCAGCGGCGGCAGCGAGGGAAGCGGTAACAGCTCTACGCCACTGACCACTACATGTGCGGGGTCCACCAACAGCGCCGTCCATAGCACCGCCACTTCCGCCGCTGCGCCGCCCTTTGTGCTGGTGTACTTCCACGGCAATGCCGGCAACGTGGGCCACCGCCTCTCCCTCGCTCAAGCCTTTGTTATACACCTAAAGTGTGCAGTGATGATGGTTGACTACCGTGGCTTCGGCCTCAGCGACGATGCGGAACCAACCCAAGAGGGCTTGGAGCTCGACGCGCAGGCGTGCTTTGACTACGTCTGGCAGGACCACCGCGTCCCGCGCGATCGAATTGCTGTGATGGGCACCAGCCTCGGCGGCGCTGTCGCCATCCACCTCGCTGCGAACGAAAAATACGCCCGTCGCATTCAGGCCGTCATTGTAGAGAACACCTTTACGTCGATCGGCGACATGGCCTCCGCGTTGGGCCGACCCATCCTGACAAACTTAGTCTCTCTGTGCCCTGGCCTAGCAGTCAGCGTGTTCGAGTACTACGTCAAACCCCTTGCCCTCCGCATTGGATGGCGCAGTATACGGAAGGTGCGCCGCATTACTGCGCCGATGCTGTTTTTGTCCGGTGGGCAAGACGAGTTGGTGCCGCCGGAACAGATGCGTTTGCTGTACAAGGAATCGACGAAATGTCCGAGGAATGGCAACAGTGGCGAGCTGACGGTACCGCTGCGCCGTTTCCGGGAGTTTGAGAATGGCAGCCACAACAACCTGCCGCTGATGACGGGGTACATGGATGTAATTCAGCAGTTTATCACAGACGTTAATCAAGGTCACTCTTCTGGCGTCGTGTAGCAAGTGCATACCCCCCCCCCACACACACACACACTCAAAGATGCTGTAGGGGTTCGATAATGCGTTTGGGCCCAATTCAACTCGGTATTATTGTTGTTCCGAGTATGTCCAGCTGCAGTCAGTTCAACTGTCTGTTGCAACTTTGCTTCTCCGATCTGAAATATCCTCGTCTCGTTTTCTATGCTGTGCACTTCAGCAGTGCATCTCATTTACGTCTTTACTTACGGTGTCGCTAGCTCTTCCTCGTTTGTGGTTTCCCCTTTTTTTCTGGTGACTTTTGTAGGATTGGATCGTTGTGTGCGGGGACTTCCTTCATCTTCCTCCTGTATTCCTTTCTGCTTGTCTTGAAATCGCCGAAGATCTTTATAATCTACACTTGCGTGTGTCGCGTTCCTTGCTTATGTATACTTGTATGCTCATCGATCTGTATCAATCCGCGTGCGCGCTACAATGATAACTACCAATAACCTGATAAGCGGATCGTTCTCAAAGATGCCTTTTCCATCGTTCACCGCTTTCCTCTTTTTTTATGTGTGTTGGGGTTTTGTTTTGAAGAACAAGCCGCAACAGTAGTACAGCTAGCATGCTGTGTGTGTGTGTGTGCGTGTGCTGCTTCCTGTCTACTATCGATTTGATCTGTGTGAGTTTGTTTTACAAGTATATTATCAGCCAAATAAACTGTAAGATAGCATAGAAGTGTTGAATCTGTCGTTCTGAGTGTTCGACGCACCGCGGGCTAACGTCAAAACATGCTATTAAATTGTCCAACTTTGTTGGCTTCCACCCACATTGTATTCTGAAGAGCTTATGCAGAGCGCGGTACGTTGCTTTTGTAGGTAACAAACGCTTAGTTCGCTTTTCCTTTTTCAACGGGCCGTAATCGTGGTTCTTTAAACTCAACAAAGAAGCCGAAGTCGAACTCCCTCTTCTCTTACTTCCATCTCTTCCGCAATTGTTGCTCACTGTTTACCTCAGTCATTTGTTAAAGTACACGTCGGATAGATCTGTTTTCGCCTTGCTTCTTCTTTTTTCCTTTAACTGGGTGACTTTCCACACTTGAAGGAAAATGGCGAACACGTGGGAGGCGATGAAGGGTGCCAAGCTCAGCGAGCCGACGCTGATCTTCCTCAAGGAGAACATGAAGTACAACACAATGGCCCCCGTCCAGGCTCGCACTATCCCACTCTTTCTTACGAATTACGACGTTGTGGTGGAGGCCATCACGGGCAGCGGCAAGACGCTCGCCTACATTATCCCTGCTCTCGAAATGCTGCTCCGGCCGCGTTGTAAAGAGTTTGCAAGGGAGTACAAGAACGCCGTCTTTGCCATCTTTGTATTGCCGTCGCGTGAGTTGGCGCAGCAGGTGTTTCAAATCACGAAGCGGATGCTGCACTTTGTGACGAAGGAGTTCAAGGGCGGCAGCCCCGCCAACGGCCTCCCGGCGTACTCGTACCAGTGCTACATTGGTGGACGTGACATCAAGCACGACATTGAGGAGTTCAGCAAACAGGGCGGCAATGTCCTCGTCGGCACGCCGGGTCGTCTGTACGAGCTGCTCGTCTCCTCCAAGCACTCGACGCTCTTCAACTTTAATCAGTTCGAGCTACTCATTTTAGACGAAGCGGATAAACTGTTGGAATTTGGGTTCAAGACAAAGTTGGACGCGATTCTCAAACGACTGCCGAAACAGCGCCGCACCGGCTTGTTCAGCGCGACGCAGACGAAGGAGCTAACGGAGCTGGCGCGGGCTGGCATGCGCAACCCAGTTTCCGTCACGGTGCGCATCAATTCCTTCAACTCCGCCGCTTCTGACTCGACCAAACCGCAGATTCCTGAGCAGCTGTCAAATTTCTACGCGTTTACGCGCGCCTCGGAGAAGCTGGACCGCCTTCTAGAATACCTCGCAATACACAAGGACGCTAAAGTCTTAGTTTACGTCATGACCTGCGCGAGTGTCGAGTGGCTCTACGAGGCGTTGGCGACGGTTCTGTGCAAGGACGACTCAGAAGACGTATTTGCCCTCCATGGGCAGATGAAGTTGGAGAAGCGCCAGAAGGTGCACCGACAGGTGACAAAACGGTCGCGGTGCGTGCTGGTCTGCACTGATGTCGCGGCACGTGGGCTGGACATTCCGGAGGTGGGCGTCGTGATCCAGTACGACCCGCCGGTGGACCCGAACACGTTTATCCACCGTATTGGCCGGACTGCTCGCATGGGTCGCAGCGGCGAGAGTGTAGTTTTTTTAATGCCACAAGAGCTGGAGTATGTGCACTTCATGCGTCTTCAGAACGTGCCGCTTCAGGCGCTCGACGAGGAACGTGACAGCATCGAGGCGGCGAAGGACTTTGTGCATCACATGAACGCCCGCCGCACCCTTCTAAGTTCCGAAGTGCCGGACAAGCGCAAAGCGATCCACCAGGCCCACCGCGAAAAACAGCTGACCCGCAGCGAACGCCGTCAGCAGCTGCACGAGGCTCACCAGGCAAAACTGCAGGGCAGGAGTCAGCGCCTCGCAAAGAAGAAGGAGGTGATGGGTGACATGTGCGACAGCCCATCCGTGCTGGCGTTGCGCAGGGCGGAGTGTGAGAACGAGAAGCTCTTAAATTTCGCCGCACGCGCCTTTGTGTCTTTCTTGCGAGCCTACAAAGAGCATGAATGCCGCTACATCTTCCAGTTGCAGCTGATCGATCTAACCGACCTCACCCACGGGTTCGCGCTCTTTAAAATTCCAAACTGTGGTGAAATTAAGCGCATGCAGGTCCTGCGCATTCCTCTACAGCCGGAGTTTGCGGATTTTATGAAGCGCATGGAGTCAGAACTGCGGGAGAAGCGGCAGCGGGCAGCAGAGGAGGAAGCTGCTGCTGTGGCTAAGAATGAAAACCCCGGGTACGGCGAGGACGGACCGGAACACAAGCGGCACCGTACCGAACGCAACGAGAAGCTCGAGGCGCTGAAAATGATGAAGATGTCCAAGTCGGAGCGGAGTCGTGCCTGGAAACAGGCCGAGATTGACGAGTTATTAAAGGACAGCTACTATGTGAAGAAGGAACGGCAGGGCAAGGTGGGGCACAATGTGGTGGATGAGAAGATGGGGATGGACGCAATTGAGAACTCTTTCCTGAGCGTGCGTGAGCGCAAGGAGGCGCGGATGGCGCGTCAGAAGCGTTAACAGAACTTATCGTGTGCATGTGCGTTCTTTGATTGTGGTCATCTATACAGTTTTCGTCTATTTGTGGTTTTCCTCTGGCGACCCGTTCCTTCATCCCTCTGCTTCCGCATTCCCGAAGAACGGCCCTCCTTTTGGACACAGCAAATGCTGTAAAGCGATTCAAAAGCAAAGGGAGGGCCGTATAATTCTCCTAACAGCTACGATTAATTCATAATCTTGTTTTCCATTGCCCCGGCAAGCTCGATGATAACGCCGCGCTGAAAAAGTAGAGGACCAGTGCAGGATGAGGCTGACCGTTTCATGTGTCACTTCAACGGAAAAAAACAACAAAAAAATCTCTACGCTCGTTTGAATGCAATCTGCTGCGATAGGTGCTAGTGCGTTACTATTATTGTTGTTATCATGTTGCTGCTCTTTTTGGGGTGGTGCGGACTCCCAATTCCCTCTTCTTTCACTACAGCAAAAAAACAAAGAATGAGCTCCCATTTCTGCGAAGGGTTTTGTAGGCCGCATATCATTCCACTTTTCTTTTCCGGTTCCTCGTTCGTTTATCTCTTCAAAGCCACTTCCTCATTAAAAGTCACTACCAGCACAAGTCACATTTCAAGCGGTCGTGGCTGGAAACACAAACGACAAAGAAAGCGATACGAGCAACCATCGCATGTTCAAGGACTACTATTCAATTTTGAATGTCTCGCCGTGTGCGTCGGGCGAGGACATACGCCGCGCTTTCAAGGATCTCGCCCTTCGTTATCACCCTGACAGAGCACAATCAAGTAGCGTAGAAGGTGCACACGATAAGCCATCTAATGCGGCTTCTTCCTCCTCTTCGCCACCTGCGTCTTCACTTTTGGAAACGAAGGCCAATACAATGGCTTCCTTTTCTTGTGCAGACACAGGAATGGTGACGCTCTTGTCCAACCCTCACGTGAGAAACTTCACCGACATCCAGGAAGCTTACGAGGTCCTCGGAAACGTCGCACGGCGCTATATGTATGACATGAACTACCACGAAGCACTACTGCAGCAGGAACATCAGCGACAGGAGGAGCTGGCGCGGCGTGAGGCGCATTTGCGCGCTGTGGAAGAGGCGATGCGTCACGCACGCGAGTGTGAGCGGCGGCGCCAACTGCGCGCTCAGGGCACGAATCAAACTCGGCAGGCAGCGTCACCTAGCGCGTCTTCGCCGCCAATTTCGCTACCAGCCGCATCTAGCTCCTCTATTGCTGACAAGAATCACAGTAGCGCATCTGCCGCTATAGCCTCGTCGCTGATAGAATTGCCGCTCATCTCAGGAGGGAAGAAAGGTGTGCAGAGTGGCATGAAGAGCCTTACTGCGACGACACCAGTAATACCCACGTTGGACGGTTTCGACGCGCCTCGACGTGACAACAGCAACGCTACCAGCGGCGGCAACGGAGGTGTCGTGAACGGCTTCATTACTCCTTCACTCAATTCGACTCAACGCCATCACCGAAAGAGTCGAGGACGCGGCCGCAGTGATTTTAGCTGTTCTGTCTCGGACCTGAACGCGTTTGCCAGGTCACGGCTGCTGTTGAGGCGGCAGCAACACACGTTGCAACCTCGAAAATCACTGTCTGCACCGTCTACCTTTCTCGTGACAAACTCACTCACGCTAGCGGCGGAGAGCACCAGTGCTACTAATCGATCGGTGTCCACGAGGGCCGCCGGGGGCCGCCCTGGTAGTCTGCGCGACAGTGATGCGGAGCTGCCCCTGGAGTATTATCATCAGCGATCGATTGAACGTACCTTACGCATTTTTTTTGGTACTACTAAAGCGGTTCAGTAACGCGCCAGTTAGCTCGTAACGCCTTAGGCTATTATTTCTATAGCTTTCTTCTTTGGATCTTGATGTACTTAAAAACTGAAAGCTTGATATGTTTCAACCTTTGTTTTTTCCCCTGTTCACTTCGTTATCGGAGACTAACGCTAATTTTCTGTTGCTCCTCAGCTCTCAGCATCTTCCCTTTCTTATTTCGTTGTACATTATCACTTCTATCGCATCACCTCGGGCAAAGTGTGTGTGTGTGTGTGTGTGTGTGCTTATATTTACGGTTTTACGACTTCCTTCTGTTCTGTGTTGCGTGGATTCTCCATTAATTCGCATTGGAATTACTATCAAAGAAATAAAAGAAAGTAACATATAAATTGTGAAGAAACAGAGTTTTTGAGGCCTCATCAGTGCATCGTCAACCGCATATCTACATGGATCATTCCTTGTGCCCGTATGGAAGGCTCAGTGAGCAATTAAGATGGGGAGATTTAAGTCCGTTTTGCCAACCTTTGTTCAATTAATTAAATAAGAAATCTGCCTGCGGATTCAAGTGTCGTTTTCCGATTCTAGTGCTATTATCCAATCGAGTCCACCATTCTCTCTGCTGCGACTACCTCTCCTTTATTTTTATTTTAAAAAAAGTACTCCACAAAAATGCTCTGTGCACTGCACTGCGAACAGCTGGGCAACTGAAACAGAATCCTTCGTCACAGAACAGAGCTCCTATTGACGTTAAAGTAGCGGTCAGCTCTAAAATTATTTAGAGCTGGTTTAATCAAACACCAATTACTTTTATTCGAAGAGAATGCACACTCGTATTACCGTTTCTTCCCCTTTCTTGCCTTTTCCATGCCCTTCATCACGTCTTCTGCACTTGGCGTAGCGGCTCCTCACACAGAGGGTGTACTTCAGACCGACGATGACATAGAGCTGCGCTTCCTCAATCATTGCCTCAGCAGCGCTGTCCAGATACACTACTTAGTCACCAGTTCTTTCAAAAACGAAGACTGGGAAAGCTCCTCTCTATTAGAGGCGGAGACGCAGCAATACATGAAGTCGCTTCTGGGCAAGTACGCCGCAAGCGCTGCCTTGCGCAGCCGACTGGTTTCAGGCGACTCACTGTATTACCTGCAGTGCCTCACCGATGAGGAGACGCGAGCGGACTTTGTACGAGTGGCAGCTGCACCTTTCTTTCCTTTTGCGTCTGCGGCTTAGCTGCAGCATTCTTTTATTATTTAACGGACTTCGAAAGCGCTGACAGCGAAGCAACCCGTAAAGCAACAGTAATTGTAAAAGCTGTGTTTAACCAACTATTGGTTAATGGCCTCTCTGAAAACTAGCTACCAATACTGCTTCTTAGAGGGGTGGGGGGGGGAGGTTGCGAATGAGGAGGGAGACTGACGGCAAATGTATGCGTCGACAATCAGTTGTGCTTCCGGTGTGTAATGGAGAAGCTCTCAGCCTTGCCTCATCGACAGCAATTACTTTCTTCTTCCATTCTTCTTTGACTCTCCATTCTTCTTGTCATTTTTTGTTCACAGCAGTGCACTTTATATCACCTCTCGCACCTGACAGGTCGTCAGACGTGCAGTGGCGCTTTACGCCCGCTTTTAACCTTACGAAACAAACCTCTCTCGTGAATTATTTTGGTAGCAACACTACTTCAGGTTTTCGTTTCTCATTGTTATTAACACATCGTTTTGCTTTATTGCCGGCTCGTCTTGCTATTCTCGTACCCAGACTCCTCTTTGATTTCGCTTTGCGTACGGTGTTACATCAGCGAATTAGTGTAGTAATTTCTGCGCCTGTCGCCCATAGAGCCTGTTTCATTCCCCCGCATAGACCTCTTCTGCTAATCACAACGCTTTTTTCTTTCTCTTCCTGTTTCGCTTTTCACTTGCAAGTTGGGGACACACTAAATAATCTTAACAACAACTGCAGTATCTTATTATTATTATTATTATTTGAAGAGCTGAGCCTTGCTCGGACATGCTGGGTGCAGTAGAAGAGATCGACTACGATGGTGATCGTGTACGCAAGGTGATCCTCCGCTTCCCAGCGCTGCGCGCTGGCGACTCGGCGATGGTCAAGGAAGTGCGTGCGTGCGAGCGCATTGGCCAGGGCTCCTTCGGCACGGTGTACCGCGCCGTCTGCGAAGATTACCCGCGACTCGCACTGAAAATCTCAACCGGCAAAAGTACACGACTCCGACAGGAGCTCGATGTACTGAGTCGCGTGTGCACAAAAGGCCGGCTGCTGCTGCCACGTTTTGAGTTCGGTGCGCTGAACAAGACGGCAGATCTAATTGTCATCGGGATGGAGCTGTGTGTGCCGAGCACCCTGCACGATCTTCTTCTAAGCACTCGCATCACCAGCGAGGCGGAGATGCTGTTCATGGCCTACCAAGTCGTGCAGGCTGTCTCGTACGTACACGAGGAGGGCTGCATCCACCGTGACATCAAACTGCAGAACTTTGTGTTTGATCTCGACGGGAATCTGAAACTGATCGACTTTGGTCTCGCGTGCAACTCCCTCAGTCCCCCGGCAGGTGACGTGGTGGCCGGCACCGTGTCCTTCATGTCACCCGAAATGGCACACAACGCGCTGCACAAGGAAAAGCGGGTCAGCGTCGGCGTGGCGGCTGATGTGTGGTCGCTTGGCATCGTCCTCTTCTCCATCTTCACACAGCGCAACCCGTATCCATCCGTAGAGGTACCCACACGCCGCGGCAGCAGCGCTAGTACTGAGGGGGCACCGTGGGACCCCGAACATGGCAGTGAGAAGCAAGACAAAGAAAACAACAGTTATAGCAAAAACAACGACTTCGTCGCGCAGCAACGGATGAATGAGCGGCTGCTGCGGCGGGTTGCTGCGGGAGACTGGCAATGGCCTGTTGGCGTCAGCGTCTCTGACGATCTGAAGCAGCTCGTCAACTCAATTCTGATCTTAAATCCGGAGAAGCGGCCGACAGTGAAGCAGATCTTGCAGAATAAGCTGTGGAATCTGCGGCGTCGTTACCCGCCAGCCGCTATCGCTGCTTTTTTGGGTGTGCAGGACGACTTCTTGCTTTCGCACGACGAGGCGCATCTAATGCGAGCTGTGGAGGAGCGCAGCGCCGGGGTGACGGCCTCCTTGTTGCACAGCCGTGTCGAGAGCTCTAACACTTCGTCTAGCGCTTCTCACGGTTCAAAAGACGTTACAAGTAACGAGGTTCATGACAGCCGCCACCTTCCAGAACAAAGAAGAAAGGTTGGGAGTCACAGCAATATCAGTAGCAATGGAGCTGTAGAGGAGGAGCAGCAGCTGGTGTTCGGCACGACTACCACACCTATCCGGGGTTCCCTCAAAGTCGTGCAGCGCGGTGGCGAGGGTGGCGTAGACGGCGCTGTGGCGGTGCAGGTCTATGACGTACGTGCCAGCACCCGCAAGCGCAGCAAGCCCATCCGAGAGATTTCTGTTGTGATGGCCGAGGAGGCGGCGAAGCGGCGTCAATCGAAATCGCGCGGTCGCACGAAGAAATCGACGGCGATGCCGGGTTCCGCCTCTGCCCCGACGTCGCGCCGCCCCTCCCGCGCGTCGTCGCTGCACGGCAGCAGTAAAGAAGAGAAGGCTGCAAAGGAAGAGGAGCCGGAACCGCGGCGGGCGTCATCTGCGGGTGCATCGCTGCAACTGGCGCCGTCAGCCTCCAGAACAACACGTGCGATGCTCTTGGATGACTGGGGAGAGGACGAAGAAAAGGAGAATGGTGGGATGGAAAAGGCAATGGAAGGGGAGGAAGAAAGGGAGAGAGATGGACGGGGGCGCAACGAGGTGGTGGTGATTCCTCGACCAGTGGAGCGAACAATTAGTACTTCAGTGTCAAAGTCTCGCTCGCCGCCGCGGCAGGGCAGCATTCACTGCAGCGCCAACAGAAGCGTTGGTGTACTAACGGGAGAAGAGAAAGAAAAAGAAAAATCTATTGAAAATAGTGAACAAACTGGAACGAAACTCGAGGACAGTGTCTTCGCTAATGTCTCTGCGGCGACGTTCACGCCCCATAACGCCGCTTTCACGAAACCTCTCTTCTCGGAGACACTATCCTCTATCGAATCAAAGCCGTCCAGCGCCGTGCAGAGCACCGAATGCCAACGATCCGGTAGTGTAGAGCTTGTGGGAAACAGCGACACACGGGAGACGCCCTCACTTAATGTTGCCCAATGGCGGCAGGGGGAGAGTAGCACGAGCGTGGGGCAGCGGTCGACGGATAGACGCACGATGTCAGGCAAACTTCCGCGCAACACGTCGCTGCGCCAGACGTCGTCTTTGATCCTCCACGGCGTCACACGACCCCAGTCAAAGAGCCGCCCCACGACACCGACACCAACTGCAACGGAGCCGGAGACGGTGGTTGTTGGCTCCGCCTCACAGGATTCCATGTACGTGGATAGTGCAAAGAGCAAGAGCGTCATCAAGGTACCGATCGCTGTCGCTGCCGCTCCCCCGACGCGCGCGCAGCGCATTGCCCTTGAACTGAGCCTCGATGTCATGTGGCAGGACGAGGCCGCCGACCGCCGCTACCTCAGTTCTGCGCTGCTCATCGAGCACGAATGGCTGCTCGCCAGCTTTCGTCTCACTATCGAGGAAGATCAAGAGCGTTACAACATCACCTGGCTCGCTGAGGAGCAGGAGAAGTCTGCCGCCCACCCTCACCGCTTTAAGGAGATGACCCGGGTGACAAGCAAGAAGTACCAGTACGGTTTCGTATGTGACCTGTGCGACTATGAGTTTCTCCCGGAAGGGCCGGAGGAGAGGGACTTACACTATTTTCATTGCCCCTGCGGCCGCGACCTGTGTCCTGACTGCTACGAGGAGTACCGGCGGCAGTGTACATGCTCTTGCTGCCGCGTCGTACACCCAAACAGCTGTGTGCTGCGCGAGCACCTCCTGCAGACAGGCGGGGTACAGTATTACGGTGAACTAAAAGGCATGACACGAGACACCGCGGCGTCCCTTGTTGGCGTCCGCGGTTCACACAAGAATTATTCCGCTGGGGCGCAGTATGAAGAGGACGCGCTGCCGTTACCGGCACAGGCGCCGCCAGCCCCGCGACGCCGCGGTCGCCCACGTCGGTCGGAAACGCTGTCCAACGCAAATGATTACAGCACCACCCCAACACCGCAGCCAAATCAGACGAGGATCAGCGCAGCGAAGGACACGGGACGTCGTCGGCGGCGTGGTGTGGATACCGCTGCGGCTGCGGCCGCGATGGCTCTCAACGTGGATGTGGACGCTGATACCGCGGAAAACAACAACGAGGACGAGGTTGCACGCGTTCATCTGCCTCGCATGTCTGTTGCTGCGATGCAGCAGGAGAGTCTAGAGAGGACAGGTGGCGCGCAGCGTGGTCGTGGGAGAGGTGGTAGTACCAATGGGGGAGGAGGCGGAAGGGGAGGTGGGCAGGCGCGTGCGAACGGCACAGCCGCCCCGCCGCTGCAGCCAGAAGAAGTGGAAGTGAAGCAACGTCCGGTAGAGCACCCCCCGGAAGGTCCTTGGCGACCTTTTGCGCGTTTCAAGAAGGACCGGAAAGAGGAGGCAGCGCGACAGCCCACGCCGGAGGAGCGCAACGCGTTGCTGAACGGCGAGTGGATTCGCTACTTCTACTTGTTTCCCAATACAGGGTCGGTTGCGAGTCCTGGCAGCGGTATCTGTGCGGGTGCCCATGATGAGGCAGAGGAACCGTTTGCTTTCGTTTACCACGCACAGCCAGGCCGCACCGGTGCCATCTTCCTCACAAGCGACTTCCCAATGCACTCGGCCGTCTTCTCGATGCTGGAACGTCAGTTCTTCGTGGTGGACCAGGTGGACACTGTGAACGGTGCCGATGCGACGCGAGCAACTTCGCTACTGCGGGCTAAAGGGCAACCGGGCTTGAACATCGCCTTCCAGGCCCTGCAAGACATCGTGGCTTATGACACAAATATGATGAAACAGCAGCGCACACCCGGGACGGTGTCTGTTTACCAGGCCCCGCGCAGCGCCTACAGTTGTAATGGTGAGCCTTTCCTGTATGTGCGGTGGTTCCGCTTCAACGAAGATCGCACTCTAAGTGCCTTTTTACTGTCCAACGGTGCTGTACAGGTATTTGTGAACAACGAGTACGAACTGCGCTGGTTCGACGAGAGTCGCAAGTTTCTTATTCGCTACAACGGCGTCTGCGAGTTGGTGGAGGACAACACGTTTGCGCTCGCGCCTGCCATCAACCATCTTCTCTATGACTCCTTTGACGAGTAAAGTTAAAATACGCTGTAGCGGAGCTCTTTGCCAGTCGTTGTACCGGTCCAACGTCTTTCTCCTCAGTGGTAGTTTCTTTTTTAGGGTTGGCTCTTCTTCCCGCGAAGTCGGATAATTGCTTTCGTTGCTTTTTGAAGAGTCCCAGCGTTGAACCAAAATGGGGCCTGAGGCGTTTTACGCCGCATAGAGTTTTTTTTTTTATCACAGAGAGGAGAAGACACATTCCAGTGCACTTTTCCGCATCTTCTGCTCGCGTTTTTTCTTCCCTACCTGCCAAGAAGGAGAAACTACAGACAGACGCACATGCGGCAAGCCTTCAATCGCACCTCACAGTGTATTTCAGCAGTGTGACGAGATCTACGTGTCAGGGAGGAAAAGCTGCTTTGCAGATTGCGTCAGTCCAGCCGTCCAAGGATTGGTGCGCGCGAGCTGCCGCTTGCAAAAAAAAAAAAAAGAGGCCTAGTTTGGCAGCTGGGCATCGTTGACTCGACTTGTGTCAGCTCTGGCACTGGTGATGCCCTTTCTCTTTCATTTTTTTTACTTCTTTCCGCACTCTTTTTCCTCTTTTTCCGTCACGGCAACTGATCTGGTTTTTTGAACTTCTTTTCTCCTCGCGAGGGCACCGACTTCGAGGTCGCTCGTCTTACATTTTGCCTCTGGCTTGTCTCTAGGTGTTCTTCACACCGCTTTACACAAACTACTCATCCTTAAAACAAAAGCCAAACAAAGAGGCGCCCGGAAATGTCCAGTGAAACGTTCCGTGAGCGTACACTGGCTACGCGGTATCAGCCCCGCCAGTCGCTACCGCCAAACTTTAGAGATGTCTTGAAGGAGTACGCACGTGAGGTGCTTCGCAACCAGCCTGAGGACATTCTCGAGTGGAGCGCCGCGTACTTTAAAGCGTTGGCGCTGGAAACGGACCCGCTTCAAGCGAAGGAGCCGCCTGCGGATCACTACACACCGGTCGTTGAAGACCCTGACCGCGCAATGCTGGCAAACAAGATGGTAAAGGTTTTCGCGAGCATGGACCCCGTGGGAAATGGACGGCTGCCGCTGGCGGCGGTGCGGCAGGCCCTGCAAGACGGTTTCGAGTTGACGGTGCATCAGGTGTTGTACCTTCTAACTGCGCCTTTTACAGATATCGACGAGGAGGGCACTGGGGCGGACTCGATCGAGTACAACACCTTTGCCTACGCCGCGGTGCGCACCGTGCAGTTTTTCCAGCAGCGTCACACGGAGTTTGAGGTAGACAGCGTCGAGAACGCCACGGTGCACGGCATGAATCGCACCGATGTCGAGCAGGGCTTTCTGCGGATATTCCGCCTACTTGATGAAGCCGGCAGGGGCCGGCTACTTTTTCACGACTTCAAGAGCGCCTTAGAGAATGCGCCGTACCACCTGACTCGCCGCGACATTCGTGTTTTGTGTATGGAATGCGTCGTCACCCCCAGCGTGGAGGCGAGTGAGGGATATACAGAGGAGTCAGCGACAGCAGAACAGCGTGAGGTGGATTATGAGCGGGAGCTTTCTTTCATGTTCGATCGCTTGCAGCTGGCCGAGGCTTTCACGCTTTTCGACGAAGAGGCTCATGCTGAGTAAACGCTTTGCAAGAACTTTTGATGAAGTTTGTTTTCCTTCATGTATATTAGGATTTTGTTGTTCTGAGTAGTGCAATCGACTTCTTTGTTTCCTGTTCTTTGCCTTGCAGCACAGTTCAGGGTAAATTGGTGTTGCCAAAACAACATGTAACGAGAACAATAAAAAGGCTGGATTCTCGCAGGTGTGCCTTCTTGGCCTAGCAGACGTTCACGCTGTTGATAGAGTATCGTTAAATCGATAAAGCAGCAATGTTTATACTTTTTTTTTAGGTTCCCTCTCGGGCTTTTGGCCGACGCGGTAACTCGACACAGCAATTTCCAATCGTGTGACAACTGAAAACAAGGACCTTCTGATTTTGCTAGGGATTATTTACTATTTTTTTTTTTTAGCAATTCTACAGCTTCTAAGCCTTTGGTGTCTTGCTCTTTCTTTTTTGAATCTGTTTTCCCCCTTTTTAATCATGAAAGTTATCCCCCTCCCCTCAACATCACGCAATCACCAGGGCTGTGATTCGTGGTGAGTTGACTGTTGCTGTTGTGCTTGCTATCCGGTGAGTTTTATTCTGTAATTAAATCATCGTCTTCGACACATACTCCACGGTTTTGAATAGAAAACAAGTTAATGGACACAAAGACGCTGCTGGCACTTGCACAGAGTGCTGTAGATGTTGGCAATGTGAAGGCAGCGTGCGAGTTCTATGAAGTCGCCCTCGCGCAGTCGCCAAACAACGACGAGGTGCTCGAGGCGTATGCGGAGATCATGATTCACTACGCCCAGGACCCTGCCCGTGCGCAGCAGATGCTCCGACATGCCATCGAGCTCAACCCTGATCAAGGCTACGTAAAGTACCTCAATTTAGCGCAGTTGTGCGAGGCGAACGAGGCCCTGAAGTGCTACGAGAAGGCGTACGACATTGCGAGCTTGATGCTGCACGGGTGCCGCAAAAAGAAAATGAAGAAGACGCTGCAGGAGACGATGTCAACGATGTGCTGCGCCGTTGCGGAGCTCTATTTGACAGATCTGTGCTTCAACGAGGATGCGGAGCAGCAGTGCGAGCAGGCGGTGACTCGGGCCCTTGAGCTGAACAGCGAAATCGTTGAGCCACATCAGCTGCAGGCGTCATTGCGACTCAGTCAATGCCGCCCTGACGAGGCCCTCGAGGCGCTGCGCCGCGCCGTCGACCTCACCCACCGCCTCGGCGAGGAGCACCAGCCAACTTATGAGTCGAAAATCGAACTCGGCCGCCTGTTGATGCAGGTAGATCCTTCGGAGGCGTTTCAATTCCTCTTAGAAGTCCTGCAGTATGGAGACAACAACCCATATGTGTGGTTCTTGCTGGGTGAGTGTGCGCGGATGCGGGGCCGCTACGTCGACGCGGCGCGGCTGCTGCGGCGGGCGCGCGTCATGCTAGTCGTGTCTGGCGGTGACGCCACAGCATTGGCGGAGGTGGATGCGGCGATTACGGTGTTGGTGCAGGAGATGGGCGGCCCGGAGGCGGCGTCACAGATACCGGACCTTGACCACCCGAATCCTCTGGAGCTGCTGCAGCCGGAGGAGGAAGAGAACGACGGCAATGTTGCGGGGACAGCGGCGGAGAACGGTGACGAGGACCTGGCGGAGCCTGAGTGGGAATCGTGTGACGAGGACGAAACGTAAAAGGTCTGGTGTACTTGAATAAAGTCGCTTATAAGCTCGAATAAGCCAATTGTAACGTTGCATTGCTACCAACGCTTTCGAACGAAACGTAATCAAACTCAGGAGCAGTCATGTTATTTTATTTGGCCGAAAGAAGACCGCCAGTAGCTTTCATCGTAGATGCATGCGATCCGTTAGAGCAGCTGATACGAGTTCACTTGGTACAACGTCGCGACAATAGGTTTGAACTTGACAGCCTTCGCGCCGTCGAGCGCTGGCCGACAAACACTTGACAGACTTCTGTTGATGTGACCCCTTTTTCCTCCTCTCTCTAAAACTCTCTATTGGTGGCGGTGCTTCTCTTATACAAACGGTTCCATGGAAAGAAGCGAGTACCGCGGAAGTAACCCTTGGCACCAACGCACACGTTTGTGACGCGACGCAGCTCTTTTACGCCACTTCAAAGAGACAGTATAGTTCTGTCTTGTTTCACTATGCGTGCGTTTGTACGCTCTCCTTCCTAGATGGTCCTTGCAGGCAGCGCTTCAAACGAGAACAACAAGTTGTTTGAAATCATCACTTAGTCAAACACGAGGTTTTTTCTTTTGGTTTGAATTACTTGAACAGTAACGAGCTTTTTAGCCCAGCGGCACGATGAGTTTGTTCACGAGACGGGGCAGGGTAGATGTATCCACCTCCGACAGCGAGATCAATTCCGTCGCCTCCAGCGGCGATCAGTCTCCAGACGAGGTAGTAGAGAAGCTGGCCCGCATGGCACTCGCGGGCCACTATTACGCGTCACCAAAAATATACGAAACAAACGAAATGCTTCGCGGACACGGCCTAGCGCGCCGCCCACGAGCCTCCGATGATGCCGCGCCAGCGTTTGCGTCTTCCTCCAATGCACCCTCCACCGTCGGTCCGTCGCCGCCGCTTTCGCCGCGATCGCAGCCGCGAAGTGGGGCAGCCACTGCGTCCCTCCTGCCTTATTCAAATCCTTCCTCACGTGCTTCAGCGGCTGCACGGGGTCGTAGTCCACCTTTGCTACAGCGAGCACTACAGAAGAGCAGGGCGGCTTTACATGATCTGGAAGCCGTTGAAGCGGGGAAAGCGGCCGACATCTCGCGGGCGCTAGAGCGCATGTACCGCCACCTCGCACGCGAGTATGCGGCGGAAATTAGAAAAGAGGAGAGCGAAACACCTGGTACTTCAGGTAGAAACGGTGTAAAAGAGCACGCGGTTGCCACGTCTGAAAGTGATGGCGTTGCTAATAATGTTGGTGAAAAGCCGAAACCAAGGAACAAGCGCCGCCCGCCAGATGAGCTTGCGCGTGCCCGTCTGCTTGCGAAGAGCAAGATGCAGGAGCTGCGTCAGGCCATCCCTTACCACAAAGTCAAGGAGCGTGAGGAAGAGGCACGCAAGAACCCAAAGCAGGTTCGCGTCCCGCAGAAGGCAGTTATCCTCGGTCGCCGCCTTTACCTCGAGGCGCAAGAAAAACGGAGGACAATGAAGGAGATGCAGGAGGAACTGGAGAAGCAGAAGGCGGAGGAGGAGCGCAAGATGTGCACTTTCCACCCGTCCATTTCCCGCTACGCTGAGCGCCTCGCCGGCGTCAGCGGCCACTACACTATCGGGGACCGACTCGCGGACCATGCCATCCATGACGAGGAATTGCAGCGACTCCGCTTTGAGCGAACAGTGGAGCTGGAGAAGGAATGCACGTTTCAGCCGCAACTTTCGAAAGGGACAGAGGAGCTCGTAGCGCATCAGTTCTGTCGACGCAGCCTCAGTCGGCGTAAACGCCAGTCACAATCAAGTTTCGACCGGTGCTGCAACTTGTCTTCCTCAGCGCTGTCGCACGAACCTTTCGAGCCTGGGGAGCGGCTTTACCGCGACGGGGCGGAGCGCTTGCTGCGGCAGCAAATTCGCCTGCGCAGAGCCGCCGCCCGCCAACAGCACCACGTTGTCGGTGGCCAGCTGCGATTGTCGTCCGAGAAGACGAAGGACCTCGCTCACCGCTTTGAAGTTTGGGCGGCCGCGCGGGAGAAGCGGCAGATACAGCTGCGCGACGAGGTGTATCGACAGGGGCGAGAAGGGTCAAATGCTGCAGTGGATGCCCACAGCGCGAGATCTAAGCGGACGCGGGCGACAAACGCCGACACAACGGGATCGACACGCCGCGTGCTGAGCCGATCTCCTTCCGCAAAGAGCGCCTCTACCGCACGCCCTAATAATAGCCCATTCATCTCACGGGACGAGAACAACGATGTGAGCGGGCAAGGAGATGCCGGTAACAAGAACAGCAACAAACACAACAGTAACGGCGCGGCCCATTCAACGCTGCTGGCACAGCTTGTTCAGGGTAATTGTCTTCCCCTCTCTGTTCCTCACCCATCTGCACCCAATAGTAACGCTTTCAATACCGGATCAGCAGCAAACTCCACGAGGTCACGGAACAGTGCGAATGTAGTGACACAAGAAGTATACTTTGATGGCCACGATGACAGCTTCAAGACCGCACCGCTCGCTAACACGGCGGTGCGTAAAGAGCAGCTGCGCATCCGCCTCGGCGCCCTCTTCTTCAAGTACGCCGTTACGCCCACATCTACCACCGTCAGCCCGGCAGAGGTGGATCAGCAGGTGCGATGCTACTATCCAGAGGATGCAGGGGTGGCGGCGGCGCTTCATATGTGCTTTGACAATAAGCAGCAGCGGTTGACGAAGCATGAGTTTATGGCTGCGCTGGCGCGCTACGTTGCACAGAGCGGACCACAACCGTGGTGCTTTTCGTACCGGGGCCACAAAGGGGGCAATAGTATTTCCTCTCATCACGTTCACATGCCAACAAGCGACCGAGCAAGTAGCACAGATGGCAATACTGGAGTTGCTGCATCGGGAACGGCGGCCGGTGATTCATCGGAGCGCCTGAACACCCCGACGGGTTTTCTCGGATCCCCCGTGAGAGAGACGCAGGGTGCGGCCGCTCCGCCGTGTGGTTCAGTGCGCAGCGGTGCGTGGACTAGCACCACGGGAGTCACTACGCCGTCTCAACCCACAACCCCCACTCGTTCCATTAAACAAGGCAACGTGGAAGCTGTTGTCCAACTGGACAGCATTGGTGTCGCTGTGCCAAGCGTAGACGTCTCCACGTCGTACGGCGTAGCTCTGCTAACCTCATCCATTCCTCGCGAGCAGAAACCGCTACGGACACACATTTACCATCAATATTGCTCGAAGGAAAGTGTCCCAGCAGCTCCTGCGGCCGGCAAAGACGTGAACGTACTTGCGGAAGAGATGAGGGAAAAAGCAGTACGTGCAGACTCCCGTTTGAAGGTCAAAGAACAGGCTTCCGCTTATCCGGAAGCAGCTGCGGCGGCGAAGCCCAAAAAGGGACAACCAGCTTCCCGCATCATGCTCCCTAACAACGCACCAGCAGCGCAGCTGGTGCACGGCTACCAGGAACACGTGGAGCGACATCGACGATCTATTGAGCAAGTTAAGGCGACAGCGGATCCGAAGCACACAAGCGAAGATGACGACGCACAGTGCACTTTTCAGCCCACCCTCAACAGATACAGTGTTGTTTTGAGTGACATGGATGTGAAAAAGCGGATGCTCTACGCGCATGAGCTGCAGCTGCGGCGTCAGGAGCTGCAGCTGCTACGTGAGTCCGTGCTGAAAGCAGCCGGCAGCACTGTTGCCCCGTCATCCCCTGTTGTGACCCATACCTCAGCGACGCCTCGTGCTTCAAGTGCAGAAAGAACTTTAAGCAGCTCTAGGAAAGGCACTGGGAACGAGAAAGCTGGTGTTCGAAAGGGCGTGCTGACGCCACCGAGACAACGGCTTACGCCTGCGTGTTCATCTTGCGGAAACGGCGGTAAAAATAGCGGCAGTGAGGAGTTGTCTCGTGCGGCTGCTAACGCGCAGAGTCCATCCATTGATGTGTCCAGCCCCTCCAGTGTCATCGCAAAAGATGAGCAAAGCGGCGAGACGCTGTCCAACAAACCTTCGCCAGCTCGCGACATGCTATGTTCCCCTGAGAACAAGGAAGCCGGTGGTGATGCGGCCGATTCGAACCACCTCGGTAGCGCGGGGGTTAATAAAGCGCCTGCTGTTCGGTCCAACACATCTCTTCCATTAGTAAGCGAAACGGCAAAACCGACTTTTGGTGAGAATATCCCCTCTTCGACTCCACCTGAGGCGACTGTGAGCACCCACGTCAGTTCCGTGTTGCGGCCACAATCTACCGCGTCCTGCTTCCGTGCAACAAAGCCGGACAGAGCCATTTTTGCGTGCGATGATGCACTCACACCCTGCCGGTCAGATCGTATGCGATAACAGCATGAGAGGTAAGCGGTGAGGGCAACCGAATGAGTGGTGGCGTTTCCCTATTTAAGAAACCGTCGAATGATCTTCCTTTTTGTCCTCTTCTTAAGTTGCAGTGAAGCGCCCCACATGATGGTCCTCTCACCCAGCACCATTGCCCCCTTTTCATACCCGTATTTGATGCTGCTCGGCGATCCCCGCCCTCAAAAAAAAAAACACGAACCTTAGATGCGCGGTGGTGGATAAACAGAATCTGCTGACTGTCTTTTCTGAATTTACTAGAACTACCATTTTTACGGCTCTAGAGTACTTTAACGGAGGCTCAAAACACGTGTTTAAGAAGACAACAATAATTGTTCTCGGCGGCGTGGCGTACTGTGGCTAAAGCCAATAGTTATCCTTTACGTCTTCCGCGTAAAAGGTCGACCTCTACTTATATGTCAGGGAGCAGAAGCTGGACTGCGTTTTGCCTAACTCTCTCCTAGCGTTTGTGTGAGGTTGCTTGCGCTCTGTGAATTCTGACATCAGCATTGTGTTGCTCGATTTATCTGCGGCTGTTTTGGTGCCTCCTCCTTGGTGTTGCTGCTTCTCTTCTTCTAAAGCTCTTCGCAGTTGCATGCGTTGATGCATTTGTATTTCTTGCTGACTTTGTCCACCCTCTTTTTATTAGAGAATTGCTTATAGTATTGCAGGTTTTTTTTCCCTTTTTTTAAGTAGCGTTGACCTCCAGAGTAATATAGCTATCGTCCTCATGGGTGATCCTTTCGTGCGTCCCGGCCTGGAGTACGCCCCGCACGTGGAGCAGGTGCTGCTCAAGCATGAGGGCACCATGACCCTGGAGACCACGAGGGACGACTGGATGCGCTACCAGCACCGCGACACGCTCGCCTCCTTGATCGAGAACCGTGATCAGCTGGAATATCTGTGTGTAATTGAAAACCTGCCGCCTGCAAAGATGGAACGCATTTTGCTAGAGCGGATGGTCGACCCCATTGCAAAGCGCTAAAAGGCAGTGAAAGATAACCTGTGAGTGCTTTTTTATGGGGTTCAAGGTTATCACGTTAAAAGGCGGTATTGCAGCACGCGTTTCTCGACACGTTCCTGTCATGTTCCTTTTACAGTTGCTTCGTGTTGCCTCATACTCGCCACTACTTTTCTGGGTTTCCGCTTTGGCATACATATATATATATATATATTATCTTACTAAACTTAAAAGAAACTACATACGGATTTTGTGTGTAAGCTACAGTTTTTCCGGGGGTTCTAAAACAAAATGCGCGTTGGTTGTCCCTTTTGTGGCTAAACGGGTGTTGTAAGCAGTTGTGGTGGTTTATGTCGGAAGCAACCCGGGTCTCGCGTATCCGCCTTTTACGTGGCTTTCACGTTGCCCTTTTTCTTGCGAACTGCCTTCATTTCTTTTCTCCACTTTCTTGCAAATTACTGCGCTGCATTAACTGCAGCACAAACTTCCGAAAACTGTGTTGTCGCAACGAAGTGTTGACTGAAGCTTTTTGACTTTACGAGCACAAATCTCGCTAGCAGTTTGAAATAGACAGGTATCATTCGAGGTTCGACAGTAGCTTCAATGCGTCGAGCGGTGGCGAACTGTTGCGGCGGTAACCTTGTGACCTCCTCTTCTTGGACCTCAGCTGCTACCTCCAACTCTTCACCCTTAGTTGTCGTGGCAGCCACATGGCCAGCTGCTATCACCACTCAGCTTCGGTGGCAAACGCGTGTGCCCAGCAAGGGTTACCGAGAGCAGCCGAGAACCATCCCTGATCGCATCAAGGACACCATGGCGGTCTTCGGCACGGATACCCACAATATCGCCTCTGAGGAGGATCCGCCGTATGTGCCAGAGCAGAAGCGGCGTCAGATGCTACATGAGGTGATGACGAGCACGCAGAACCACAAACACTTGTCTAAGATGGACCGCCTCCGCATCTCCCTCGACGCCGTGCGCAACGAGGAACCTGGCAATGAGAAGTGGCAGGAGGTGTACATGTTCCTGCGCACGACGGAAATGTGCACTGAGGTAATGCGCAACGACAGCGATGTTTTCCCGAAGGGCCAAAAACTATGGATTGAGATGGAGCTCTGCGAAGAGAAGCGAGTCCCGACGCTGCTGAAGCTGCCCAACGGCATGCCGGTGGTGCCCATCTTCAGCTTGGAGGAATATCACGACCACTATTTTGGACGCACGAACACATTCGAATCGTGCTGGTTCCCGGTCCCGCGCGGCGGCTCGCAGTGGGAAGAATTCTGTAAACTGCCGTTTCCGGTTTGCGTGACGGGTGGCATCCAGCACTTCAGCATGCTTGCCACCGTCGCCCTGAGTGGCCCGCAGGTGGGAATCTTAGTTAATCCAGGTCAGCGCAGCAGCAAGTTTATTACTTATCCAGAAATGGTGACACTGACGCAGATGAAGCGGCAAAAGAGCAAGGAACGCAACCTGTCTCTGAAGACGACGTCGCCGCGCGGCAAAGAAGGGTCGGAGTACATCTTTGATTTGAACTTGATGACTACTTTCGACACTACGAAGATGCCGCTTGAGCGTCTTGAACCACAAGAGCTGCCGGTACTGCTGCGTGAACGTCCCCCAATCCCACCGGTGGCCCAGCTCGAACTCCAGCTGCTGCTCTACAAGTACGAGGAGATTCAAGCCGTGTATATCCGCACCGTGGACCGTCCAAAGTGGCGGACCGTCTTCGGAGCATCACAGAGGATGACGCAGATCGATGTGGTGTGCAACCCGGCGAAGAAACCAGACAAGGAGTTCTTTACCCACCTCCTGCGGTGGAGCTTTATGAAAGAGTTCAACAGCGACGTGCACGTTGAATTGACGAGCGCCGCTCCGACGCAAGACGCCGCACCTGGTAACGCGCTTATGTGCGTGTACACGCAGAAGGACGCAGCGCTGCTGCGATCCATGACGACATTCAAGGGACACACACTGGCGGATCAGCTGGGCTTCAACGAACCAATTTGCGACGCCCAGGGTAATACACCGTACGAGCGCTTTGTCAGCTATCGCTGAGGCACAGACGCAGTACATATATGAGAGATTGTTCTCATTGCTACTCAATGTGCGGTGCTGCAGTGTCAAAGGATGACTTTTTTTTTTGGAAACAGGGAGGAAGGCGGAGGCCGCTGCTGCTGTAGTCTTTTCTATTGTGTTTGACACAGTCACATGGCATGTATGCGAAGACACCATAAATAATCGAAAATGGAAGTTTGCTACACTAAAAATATGTTATAGCAAGGAGTTTTTTTTTTCATGCTGCACTGCTTCGGGAAGAAACTACTGAAGCCCGCAGACAGTGCCTACGCTATTCTAAAGAAAGCTGTGCTCTCCACATTGGTCCGAAGCACACAGGAATACCAGATACGAGCCCCGAGAGCGGTCAGGTTTTCTCACTTCCCCACCCGCCGTCACACTATAGGGTTTTAAATCAGCTTCTCTACACCTCTCTGTTTCATCTTTGCAACAGAAACAGATCATTCTTCGTATACTTGAAATTACGCCGGTTTCTATGTCGCTCACCAAAAATTCCAAAGCGGTGCAGGACGTCATTCAGTTCCTGCACATTTTGGGCCGGCTCAAAGACACCCCACGCCGCGGCTGGGTGGACAATGCGCTGCCAAACTCCGAGTCAGTCAGCGACCACATGTACCGTATGTCGCTAATGTGCATGATGTGTCCCGACACTACATTGAACCGCGATAAGATGATCCGCATGGCTCTCTGCCACGATACGGGGGAGAGCATCATTGGTGATATCTCGCCCGCTATGAGGGTGCCGAAGGAGGTGAAAAAACAGCAGGAGGCGCAGGCGGTGCACGATTTGTGTGCACTCGTGTCCTCCTCGTCCGACACCGCTTTCAGCAAAGAGCTGGGTGACCTCTTTAGCGAGTACGAGGCTCAGGAAACAGCGGAGTCCCGTTTTGTGAAGGACATGGACCTTCTGGAGATGATCGTGCAGGCTCACGGGTACGAACAGATGAACCCAGGCAAGGACTTGAGCAGTTTTTTTTCGTCCGGCAAGAACATCCAGCACCCTTGGGCACGTACCATTTTTGAAACGCTACAAGCGTCTCGTCCGTTTCTCCAGTGGCAAAAAGAGCAGCAGCAGAAGAGGGAGTCCAACATCTGATAAATGTTGTGATTGTAGTGTGTTGCCTTCGTTTCCCAGTCGTCTGCAGAATTGATTGTTGTTTATCTTGTGTTGTTTCACACTTTCTTGGCGGGCTCTCAATGGTATTTACAATAAGCTGCAGCAGAAGAATTAAAGAAACAAAAAAAAACGAAGCCGTTTGTATCGAGGACAAGACTGTTTCATTCGTATTTTGTTGCGATGCGGTCGAAAACTGGACTAACTTTGGTAGTGAGTATTTGTTGCTTCTTTCTTCGATCCTTGCCGCCGCCTAAATCCAACGAGAGATAAAAAAAAAATGAGCGTTTTCAGTTATCAGTTGCAACCTTGTTTTTCGAGGCTTTCGTTAGATTTTGTGTTTACTTCAGTCCTACTCTCCCCACTATTGCCGTATTCTCATTCAGTGCTGCCTGTCAATTGTGTTCGGTAACGCACAGAACTGCACCTCATTTTCCCCCATCTGGATCGTTGTATTGTGCTTTTCGCTTCATTGTTTTCTCCTCTTTCTATCCTGGACAGAGTGACACAAAAAAGCATGGCTCACTACGGCGACCCGGAAGCACACCGGTGCATCTTGGAGGAGGTCGCCGCCGGTCCTAACGCGCCGCGCCTTATCGCCTTCCTGCGCGCTGCAGTGATGGGCTCGCAAGGCTCCGAGGTCGGCCTTCAACTGCTCCGACGCTTCCCTGGCGCAGTAGAGCAACCGGGTCCACACTTGAGGGTCACTCTCGCTCTTCTCTCTTTGACGGTCCTCGCTTCCGCGGCGAAGCCGTCCTTCCGACGAGAGCAGCAACAGGTGTATGAGCTGCTGGCACGTGAGCGAGCCATCCTTGTGCAGCAGGGCGAGCAACTCAAGAGCAACAGCTGCATCGATAGTGGCGCTTGCAGCCCCGTGTTGTGGGGTGTTTCGAGTGGGACGGCCGATGTGCCCGTGAACCTTTCCTGCTCGGACATCAGCAGCGCCTCGGCCACCGTCGATGCTGCGACGGCGGCAGGCAGCTTTTTGCCTGTTCTCTCGAGGAGCGACAGTGCTGAAGAGACGAGGATTGGGCAGGAGGAAGGGACCTTTTTACGACTCCAGCGGTGGGAGCAGGCGATGGACATCATGAACTACTGCGAGGCCTACGCGAACTACCTAAGTGGGTTTACGGTGCTATGGTACGAGCTTTTTGGTCCACACTACTACTACAACAGCAACTGCAGCCAAGGTGGGCAACAAAGGGGAGAAGGAGAAGAAGCAGAGGAGGAGTTGCCGAGTAGTCCGGTGCCGGGGGAGTGGACCTTGAACTCGTCTCACTCGCCTCCGCTGCCGCAGCCGTCATCGCAGTGTATGCAGCAACAGCAGCGCGGACCGCAGGTGCCGCCGCATCTCTACGCTGTGCACTGGGACGAAATCCTAACCCCGCAGCGCCGTGCGTGGTTTGACGGGCTGCACAACGTCGTCAAAGAGTTGCTAGTCCGCATCCTTACCCGTGAGCTCCCGCTGGAGCTGTACGCGCTGTTTATTCAGTACGCGAACTTGTCACTGCGGGTGTACCTCCTCCAGACGCTAGCCGAGATGTTTGAGTCGACCTCGCACTACTTGGATGTGCTGTGCTACGTGCACGTGATGCGGCAGAGCTACAACATCCAGTGCGAAATGTCAGAGCTGCAGCGTATCTGGGCGTCTTTTGGTCTGTTTGACAACCGCTTCTTCGACGAATGCAGGGAGTTTAACAAGGTGTATACGGAGTCCCGAGGCGCATCCTCGGAGCACCGAGTCATGATGGGGCACGCGCAGGCGGTGAGCGGCAACAAGGCGGGGCGTCCACCGCCGCTCTCCGACACCACCACTGTGTCGTCTGGGCGGCTTTCGCAAATGAGTCAGGAGCAGCAACGGCAACAACAACAGAAACAACAGAGCAACACCAGTAACAATGAAGGGGCTAGCCACTGCGCACCGTTCACCTACTCTGCGACGGATGCCGCTGCGTCCCTTTCTACCGTCTCCTTTTGTAGTACGACCGCTCCCGCTCCCACTGCAGCAAACGCCGCGTCGGACGGCACCAGTAACAGTGGCGCTATACAGCGCGCTTTCCCTCCGCGCGGGACAACGGGCAACGCTTCCTCCGACGCGGTGGACGCGGTTCACTCGAGTACGTCCTCCAGCCCCCTTGACGAGACGCTCTCCTCGGTCAGCGAGGCCGCCGCGGACGCCGACGCCCACACGGCGAAGCGGGCCGTGTACCTCCCTCTCTTTTACACGTGCTGCTGCTTCACTTGGATTCTGCAGCGCTCCTTCTGGAGCATGTACGGCCGCAATTCGCTGTTACTGGAGAGCTGCCTGGGTAATGAGGTAGCGCCGCAGGTGCTGCGGGTCGGCGTGACAAGTGTGAGCCACTGCGGCAACAACACACTTTTCAGATCGACGTCGCTCGAAGCACGGCGGCGTGGGGCGGTCGCTACAGGTCTCAGAGAGAGGGCGGGGGCGGCGTCGAACGTAGGTGTGGTATCAACAGTTAACTCCACGTGCTCTCCGCATTCTTCGACGATAACGACAAACAACGCTAACGGAAGAGGGTCAGGTGGTACTGTAGGAGGCGGGTCAGGGAGAGAGAGGCGAAATGTGTCAGGAGTTGGTGCTATAGCACCTGTGATCTCGCCCGGACCTCAAAACGAATCCTCACGGGTAGAAAGTACACTCTGTCAGGGCGGTGCCGCCGTGGCGGTACGCTGCGATGCAGCAGCAAGTCTGTCTTCGAACGTGCCACGCCCACTGCCACAAGTGCAGTCGCAACCGCAAAGATCACGTCGCAGCACGGCGGCGGCATCAGTGCACTGTGCCGCCGCTACCGCCGTGACACCGTCTGCGGGCTGTTCATCGTCTTCGGCAGCCTGCGGTACCACTCCTTCTACTGTCACGACTGCTGCGTCAGCTTCCGGGTCAGCGCGTTCCTCAGGGGAAGCAACTGGATTTGCGGCGCGGTGGTTCTCGTTGCTGGGGAAACTCGTTGCAAAGCGTTCACACCACAAGTTTCGTAACAGTAGCGGTTCCCCGTTGTCGTCGTCAGAGGCGCATCACCGACAAAACCAAGAATACAACGCCGCTTCGTCACAGGTTGCAAGCAGCCGTGCGACTGCGTCGTCACCATCGCCACTCAACGTTGCATCCAATTCTAGCGATGCTAATATGACTGGAAATGAGCAGTCCTCTACCGGCGCCACGGCAGAGAACGAGGAGGGTTGCGCTGCTGCTTCGGCTTCTGCGTCTCTGTCGTTGACATGCTCAGGAGCGCCATTCTTCCTCCAGTATGCACACCGCGCGCGTGAGATACAATTATATGAGGACCCCTCGGCAAACCTTACAGGCACTGGCGACGAGGCGGACTCCGACAGTGTTTTCTTTAGAGAATTCCACTTGTTGCGCAGTACAGGTTGTTACGTGCTGTCACGCGCCCTGCGCAACCTCATCTGCTACCCCCGTTATCCCATCACGCTGCTGATTTTAACGGACAACTCGTTTCGCCCTGGGCGGGTATCGTGGTGCGACCACAAGTTTACCGTCCTCTCCTCCGCCGTCGAGGACAAGGAGGAGCGGCACGGGCTGACGCCGTGGGTGCTGTGCGCCGTCATACCACATACACGCCTCTCTTCTGATGACGAGGTGCGGGCACAACAAGAAGAACGGCTTTTACAACATGTGGTTTTTCAAGTCGCTGGGGCAAAGAGCTCCCGTGTACGCTTCTGCGCGTCTAACTCCGTCTTCTACGCGCTAAATGGTGGTACGGACATGGACGGTGGTCGATTGTACTTTGTGATCCATCTGCACGTGCCCAACACGATCAGCGAGGGCGGGACAGTGTCAACGGAGCAGGTGATGTGGGAGGAAAGTCGATGGGCGTTCCGAGAACTGGGGGAGCTGCACTGCGGCTGGGCGATGCCGTGCACGTGCAATGAGGCGCTGCGCGTCGCTTTTCAGGTCGGACCGATCGACGACTGGTCTGTGGAGGTGTGAGGAACTCTCTCTCGTGCTATCGCGAAGAATTTAAATCAAAGCAGTCGATCTGGTACTTCGTCTCTCGACTCAAGTTACGCGACATCTGCTGCGCAGCTAGTCTGCATTTTTTTTTTTCTGTGCCTTAAGTGCATCTGCGCAAATGCTCAAAGAGGTGAATGTGAAAACGTCTTGTGACACCACAAGTGGTATTAATAATCGTACGGGAAAGACGGCCACTTCGACAGTTTTCCTGTTATTTAGAAGCACAGTGGTTTTAAAATACTGCGACTCCCTTTGTATCGCTTATTTTCCGATATCCCCAGTCTTTCTTTTAATCTCCCTATTCTGTCCTCTGTGTTTCTCGACGTCGGCAGAAGGCCCTTCTCGAGAGAGAGCTTTCTACTCTTACTCACGTCGTAAAATAGAGTTTTTAGGTGCGCTGGCCTTTCTGATTCCTGTGGGCAGCAACGCAATTACTAAGCGTCGTGTCGCCCATTCCCTTCATCTTCCCCCTTTTACGTAGACGTTAAGTCACCTCACACCCCGTATTTGCTTTATTTTCTCCTTTATTGACCAGCGCTGTCTTTTTATTCGCTTAGATCACCTTCGTTTACCTGCTTTTGTTTCTCTGAGAGAAATCGGAGGCACTTCGGTGTTACCGGGTCTAGCGGTTTACGTTTTCTTCTTCGTATCACTCCTCTGAACCGATGCACGCTATTGCTGCTCCCGCTGCCACCGTGCCCGCACCTCGGCTGCGCGCACGGCCTGTCAACACAAGTCATATCGTGACCACGAAGGCCGCATCCAAGGCATCTCTCGCGAAGCATATCGCCTCGCCCAAGTTATCCACTGTTCGTTCATGCACGCCAAACGCCGCCACAACACCCGCGGTTCCGGCTCCTCTGACTACCACGGTTACATCATCTTCTGCCACGTGTCGTGCCCGCAGCAACGTGAAGCCGGTTGCGCCTGGTCGGGTGCAAACTGTTGTTACCGATGAGAACGGCAGTCAAGTTGCATCAGCCGGTAGTGCGCCTCTCACGTTTATTCCGGCCAACACCTCCCACTTCTCCGTCCCTGGCAAGTTGTTGCACCCCACCGCCACAGCGACAACTACAACGTTGAAGAAGACTTCATCGCGCAAAAACAAGGTTGTCTCCACCCCTGTTGCCGTTCAGCACAACAGCCGGTGCGCATCCCGGCTCGATTCCGTCTGCAGCAGCCTGCCCGGTAGCGGCAGCGATCGCGGGTCTGTTCACCGCCTGCGGGTGCCTTTGCAATCCCAGCAACAACATCAGCACCAGCCGGCGCCGCCAGTGCCGCACCCTGGGCAGGTACCTCGCACTGCACCTTTCGCCCGAGCAGCGACAGCGGAGTGTATCATTCGCTCTTCTTGTCAGTCCGCCGCGGGGCAGGAGGATCACAAGAAGATGTCGTCGCCGCCGGAGTCGAAGTTGTGCAACCGCGTATTGTCTGCGCACGATTTGATGGTGCCTCCACCACCGTCACCTCGGCGAGCAGTTGCGCCAATTGTTGCCGTTGCTCCCCCTGTGCCGGGTCGCACTTTTGCCTCCGCCCCGGCTTCGCGCGTAAGTTCTGTGAACTCGCGTTTGGCGGAAGGGAAACCTGCCACCACCTGTGTGACGCGCGGTGCGACGCGGATGCGTGTGGTGCGCACGGCGGGCAAGCGCAGCGCTTCCAGCAACAGCGAGGTGGTTGCCACGTCTGCCTCTCGTCTTGCTCCTGCTGCCGTTGCGTCGAACCCACCACCCGCCGTGCCGGCCGCCTTTGCCACTGCGCCGCCGCGACCTGCCGGGGTGAGACCCCTCCTCTCCGCCAGCCGCCGCACCGCACTGAAGGAGAGCGGTAAAAGCAACATCTGCGCGTCGCGGCTGCGCAGCACGAATGTAACCGCCACTACCACTGCCACGCCCGGGGTGAAACAGGCGGAGGCCTCGGGCAGCCGCAGTGCACGGACGGCGTCGTGGCAGGCGCCGCTGTCGGGCCAGCGGGTTGCTGGCTCGTTGCCATCCCGCAAAGCCGCCCGGAAGCCGTCAGGTGCGGCGCACCAGAAAACTGTTGCTGACGTCAGCGCCACCGCCACTGCCTGTTCCCTTCCCCCCCACCGTCGAAGTTTCAGCAGACGCACACGGGCTGCCCGCCTCCGCTGTCGTTTGAGAGCAGCGTTCGCGGAATTAATAACAGCACCGCTGCATCCGCAGCAGCAGCCCCGAAGGGGCCGGTGTCGCCGATCAGGCGCACTTCTACCGCATGCCCTAGCGTGCGCAGATGTACCCGGCTGTCCCGCTATGCGAGGAATACGGCACACGCGACTCGGCAAGCCTTGGCACAATTGGCGGCACTTCCGGCGGCGCTGCGCCTGACTCCGCCTTCTTGTGCCCGTGGCTGAGGCCTGGTACATTCTCTACTCCGACGAACCGCGACGGCGGTCGTGAGTCGAGCGAGGCACCAACGGTGCCCTACGAAGGATCCACGGGCCAGCGCGCGTCCATATCGTTGTCGCCGCGCACCGATGTCGATTCCATGTCGGTGTCCGGACGTCTGAGCCACGGAATGTAGAGTGTCTAAATGTAAGTGAAAGCTGCACCTTGTGCACAAGGCGCGGCTTTTACTTCATTGTTTGTTCCCGGTTAACTATGCATCTGTGCACCGGCTGCATTTTTGTGCAAACACACGGTTGCAGGAGGCGGAGTGACATCCCCACAATAAAAATTTCTTTGTTTTTGTTTCTACGATTGTGAGCGTTTGGTGCCATACTAGCTGTCCTTCTGTCCTTCTGCGAGTCTTTTGAGTTTGTTTTAGAATTTCTCCCCCAATGCCGGTATTGTGTTTCCAGCTTCAACGTCAAGATGTAGGCTTTCGTTTGCGTTTTTTTTTTGTTTAGATTGTTAGACCCCTCTTTCTTCCCTTTTCCCTCACCCACCTCTAAACGAGGTTCCGATTTGTACTACTTCTGGCTATCGTGTTTGACTTTTTCATTGTTCTCGTACTGACCAAGTGTGCTTTTCGTTTCTCTACCACTACGTGGTTTTTGTGAGGTGTTTCTTCTACGGATTAGTGCCACGATGCAATAACAACAACAGCAACAGAAAGAAAGGTGGATGCGTGCCCGAAAAGGCGAGTTACTCGAAGAAAGGCAGGTTGTCTTGCGCCACTTTATCCGTCTCCAAGTGGGAGCCTTCTTACATTCCACACGCACAAGCAAGGGTTTCGACATCGGCAGCGGTGAGGGAATTTGTTGCTCGGCTAAGACAAAAAACACTTCGTGGCTTCGTGTTTTTGTTGTTTTTCCTCTTTCGTGTTTGCTGCAGGGTAACAGTGAAAGTCACGATACCAGGGGGAATTCGTGTGGTTTAATTAATTAATTTATTATTACTTTTTTTTTTGCTACGCCTTTTTGCCTCGGTTTCCGAAGCAACACACCGTCTGCCTTGCAAAGTAATCTTCTACCGTTCCCTCCCCTCTCTGTCACTTCAATGAAAACCAAATAACCTCACAAAACATATACCTCGGGTTCAACAAATACGCCCTTTCAATTGCAGCTCTTTTTCGAAGTTCCCAAACCAAAAATTGAAATAACAAAAATCAAAAAAGAAAATTTCAGTATAACAAACAGATAATTTAAGTTTCATCTTTTTTATTTTTACTAATTTACATCCTTTTTCCCCTGTTAGTCTTTTCCTTTTTCCGGTTACTCTGTTTTCATCCAAGTAAGTCAAGCTCTTTTACATCTTTGTTCCACGTCACCAGTCACACACACTTATTATTATTAACATGGCGTTCTCTGGCCCGAACCCCTCTATCTGGGTCGGTGGTCTTGACCCCGAACTGAACGAGCAGAAGCTGTACGACTACTTCGTCCGCATCGGCCCCGTCGCCTCCGTTCGCGTGTGCGTCGACTCCGCTACCCAGAAGTCGCTCGGCTACGGCTACGTCAACTTCCAGGACCCCGCCGACGCAGAGAAGGCGCTTGACCAGGCCGGTTCCAAGCTGGGCTCTCGCTTCCTGCGCATCGCCAAAATCCAGCGCGACCCGTCGAAGCGCCGCTCCGGTGTGAACAACATCCTCGTGAAGAAGCTGCCGAAGAGCGTCGATACCTTCGCGCTGAAGGAGATGTTCGGTAAGTTTGGTCGTCTCACTGCTATCGGGCTGGCTTGCGATGAGAAGGGCGAGTCCCGCGGCTATGCCCGCATCTCTTTCGAGCGTGAGGAGAGCGCCGTCGATGCCGTGAAGGAGATGGACGGGATGGAGATGGACGGGCAGGCTATCGTGGTGGAGCGATACCAGCCCCAGCACCGCGACGAGTTGCTGAAGCAGTTCACGAACCTGTACGTCAAGAACCTCGACCCCGCCGTCACTGACGACAAGCTGCGCGCCTTCTTCGCCAAGTATGGCGAGGTCAGCTCCGCCAAGGTGCGCGACCTCGGTGACGTGCAGAGCGAGGTCGGCCTTGGCTACGTCGCCTTTGAAAAGCACGAGGACGCTGCGAAGGCCGTGGAGGAGCTCAACGGCAAGGAGTGCGAGATCGCCAAGGCGGGCACCCCACTCGACGTCAGCCGCTTCCGATCTCGTGAGGAGCGCCAGCGCGACCGCGAGCGCCAGCGTCGCGAGCGTGCCCAGCAGCACAGCAAATACCCGAACTTGTACGTCAAGGGCTTCGACGACACCGTCACGAGTGAGCGCCTTGAGGAGCTCTTCCAGCGCTACGGCGAGACCGTGTCCGTCACTGTCATGACTGACAAAGAAACCGGCATGTCGCGCTGCTTCGGTTTCGTGTCGATGAAGGACCAGAACGCCGCTTCGCAGGCCATCCAGGAGCTGAACGGCAGTACCTTCCTCAGCCCCCGCCCACTCTTCGTGACGTACGCTCTGCGCAAGGATGCGCGTCGCCAGAACCTGGAGGAGCGCAGCAAGCAGTTCCGCATGCGCCAGAACCCGATGGGCGGCCCCGGCATGGGCGGCATGCCCCCTATGGGCTTCATGGGCCCGCAGATGTTCAATAACGTCAACATGCCCTTCATGAACCCGCGCATGCCGATGATGCCTATGGGCGGCATGGGCGGTATGGGCGGCATGGGCGGAATCGGTGGCATGAACGGCATGGGTGGTATGAACCGGCCCATGGCACCGAATGCGATGAGCCAGATGCGCTCGCGGCCGATGCCGCAGAAGCCGCCGATGCAATCCCTGATGCCGCAGCAGCACCCGCAAGTTCCGCCGCAGGGCCAGAACCTGGCCGCCGTGCTTGCCAACCTGAACCCCGAGCAGCAGAAGAACGTCCTGGGCGAGCGCCTGTACAGCTACATCGTGCGCAACCACCCCTCCGTGGCGGCCAAGATCACCGGTATGCTGCTCGAGATGGACAACTCGGAGATCCTTAACATGTTGGACTCCCCTGTTGTATTGGATAGCAAGATCGCTGAGGCCCAGGATGTGCTGAACCGCCACATGAGCGTCTAAGCAGTGGTGCCATCTTGCACGGATTGTTTTAAAGGAAAACTAAAAGCGACAGCGAGGCTGGCATGCGCGAACCCCTCCCTACACACGCATATATACGCACATCAACTAGGAAAGGAGAAAAAAAATAAAAAAGAGCCGGTAAACTTCGACATTTGAGTCACCCAGGAACCTTCACACGTTTGGCAAGAGAGTGTGCTGCTGTGTGTTTAAAGTCCGTACACGGCGTTGCATTATGCTCTCTCCTTCTCTCTCGCGCGCATTTGTCGTTGGGTTGCTAAGGAAACCATTTTCTAGCCGTTATGAGTCCTGCCTATCTGTTGACGCTCACACGCTTCAACGGGTGTCGAAAGGGAGAGTCGTCACGCAAGCCTCATTCTTGTTTCCTTTTTTTTCTTTTACTTGCCGCCGCCTCCTTTCCGTTCCTTCGGGTGCCCACCCCGTCTTTTTCTTTTTCTTTTTTTTTTTTCTTTGGCTTTTGCGTGGTGCACTAAAGAAGTAATTACCTACGCTGGGCCCTGCAATTTGATTGCGGGGGTGACAAATCGGGTGCGGTTGAGGCGGGAGAACAAGTTTCAGCTTACGTGATAAGAGGCTCTTCTTGCAGTTTGGTGCTTTGAGATTGTATCGTCTCATGGGTGTCTTCCCAATGGGTAGGCCTGCTACCAAAGCAACGTGTGAAAAGTAGTTTTCTGCTTTGTGTGCTCTTGGGGTTTTGTCAGGCAAAGGAAAGGCACTTGTTTTCCTTCAAGGTATCTCTGCCTCTCTAAAAATCAACGACCTGCTTTTGCTCTGGCAATGACTTGATGCATCTTCTGAGTGGTTTATTGAGATGACTGAACGGGAGGAATTTCACGGAAACACGGAAAACGTGTCTTTAGAAGAGGCGATGCTTCCTGTCTTCTCTTTTTTTTTTGTTGTTAAAAAAAAAGGCTCTTTCAATCAAACCCTCACACACACACATATATATATATATATATATATATTTTTTTTTTTTTTTCTTTCTTCGGTTGTTGTTATTTCCGTCTTCATGCGTTTTCCCTCCAGCTGTCGTCTTTTTCGTTGTCCTTACTAAAGTGGTCTTTTCTATTTTTACGTTTAGGTTTAAGGTCTTCTTTTTTTCTTTTTGGGAATCCTCATGAAAAGAGCTAGTATTGTATTGTTTTGTTTCTTTTATTTTTTCTTTCCTTTGTTTGGTAGGCGTTGTGGTATGCAGATGCAGACATCGGTACATCTGCGTATGTTACGTCGACAAGGGCGAGTGAAGACGACAACCAAAGCAGCAACAATTCTTGTGGGTGTAGCGTAGCAATGTGGGGAGAGAATATACCCGGAAAATGAAAGAAAAACTACAGATCAGACGTTCCTAACGTTGTTTACTTCTGTTTTTTTTTTTTTATGCGTCCATGTCCCTCTTGCTGTCAATCAGTTTCCTTGTATTTCTGATTGTTTTGCTCTCTCCATCAGATGGCTGCTTGTTCTGTGCTCTCTTTGCAATTGAACGTGCATGTAAGGGGCACTGTCAGTTGTTGATTGTGTCTATCCGAAGTGAGTTGCGTGGTTGCTTACTAAGGGCAGTCTGGTGTTGATCTTTTCTTTACCTTCTCGTTTCATTTGACTGCTTGTCTTTTCCCGTTTATAGGGCTGTGCTTCTGAAAAGGCGTCAGACTCTTTCTCTTTGTTTTCGATACTGTTTTTTTCCTGGTTCCATGCTTTTGTATGGCTTCCTGACTTGTGTTTTGTACTCTTGTATCAAGATCGTTTGTTATTGAACGCGGGATACGAGAGCAAAAAGAACAAGGCTGACAACACGAACGCCTACACACGCAAAAACATATGTTTCGATTCTATTCCGTTCAAATTACCTTCCATTCCCTGTTACGGATATAAAACCAAAAGCTGACCTACGCAATCTGCCAGCTCTTTTTTCGTTCCTTGTTATTATATTACTATAAGAGGCGTGGGAGTGTTGATAAGAAAAAGGAAAGAAGATCGTCGTGTGCAGGAAAAAACAAAAACGAATGAAAACAAATGAGGAGGACTGCTCGTTTGTTTGAGTTCAACGCTCTGATTGGCGAAAAGAAAAGAGAGGACTAAGGTCAAGAAGAGAACATGAGGCTAAGCGATACGCATGGACCAACTCACACACACGCCCACGCGCGACGCAGGGGATCTAACAAACCAAGCAGCTGACGTAATGAACGGTCTTTTTTTCGTTGAAGCGTCCATATAAGAGCGTCCTGCAAAAGGAAAGTTCGCGTTCCCGCAGAAATGCATCAAGTTCTTTTTCTTTGTGAGCTTTTCTACTGTATGATTTCGACACCGCTTCTGGTTGTCTTTTGAAGTTTTTTTTTTATTGTTGCTGGAAACCAACACCACCCCCTTTTTCGTGTTTAGCTTTTGTTTTCCTCATCTTGCTGACTAGCACCTTGTTGGTTTCATACAACGCACATTCGATTCCTCGAGCACCGCCCTCTCTTTTCGCTTTCTTCACGATTGTGAAGGCAGTGCGTGAAGGATAACTGAATTATCTTAACGGTTTTTGTGCGTGTTGCGTCGACCTGCGTCTCAGTCTTTTTTTTTTCCTCATCGCGCTGTTGGGTTCGTCGTGGATGGGTTTTTTTACGTAGTGATTGCAGTGGCAGTTGGTGAGGGTGAAATTAAAGAAAAAAGAAAAAGAGAAAAAAAAGGAAAGGAAAGGAATTAAATAACTAAGAAGCAACTAGGGAGAACGAAGAATAGGGAAAATAAAACCTGAGGGACAGTTGATAGCGAAGAAACAGAAGACCACTCCTTAGTGCTATTATTGTTGGTTTCCTTCTCTTCTTCTGGTTTCCCTCCTTCGCGCCCGTCGATTTCCTTTTCTTTTATTAAGGAGATGCCGTATTAGAAAGGAGATTTTGTTAAGGAAAAGAAAAAAAAAAGAAAACACTGTAGCTGTAAAGAAAACGGGGAACTACCTGGTGCGGGAGAATTGGGAAAAATTAACTTCTCGCGACGACCAAAAAAGGTGAACTTTGGAAAACGGCAAGTTTACAGAGGAGAATTGACCGTCTTGAAGTAAAATGACGGTTCTCGGCACCTGAAGAGAGACCTGCCTCATTTCTGTTTTCTTCGGCTTTTCCACTTGTTTTCGCATTTAGGATTTTTGTTTTCTCTAAAAGCAGCTTGCTTGCTTCGCTCTTCTTCCCCCTTTTAATGCTGCGTTAGTAATTGCTCTAAATCGCATGCTTGCTCGCACAAAAGAACCTTCTCTCTCTTTCCCTTTTTTCCTGTAAGACTGTTCCTTCTACTCTACGACGCATCTCAACATTTTGGTGTGGAGTGAAGAAAAGCAAGGAATGTCTGTGCGGGCTTTCATTTGTTTTGCAGCAATTTCTCTTTGGCTTGGTAAAAAAAAAAAAGACAACCTTTAACAACGTGAGGTGCTTCATCGCCGCAACTTATGCTTTCTAGCGAATGGCGTGAGACCCGAAGGGGGCACTGTCTGCACGCGGGTTAGCAGGAAAAGTAGCGTGTTCCTTCTTCTTTTGCCAAGAACGATGTTTCAGTTCTGGTAACTGTATCCGCCATATGTAGTGCCGTACCTTCCGAACGGCAGCGTTAATAGTACTACCATTCAAGCACGTATGACGAAAACGACGTGCAATAAGGAGGGCAACACACGAAGTTTTCCGCCTTCCTTCCTTGAGCATTTTTTTGTCTGTGGGAAGACAAAGAGAAGACCAACCTGTCACATTGATTTCTCTCCTTCTTCGATTCTTCTTCAACCTTGTTCGGCAATAGATGTTCGCAGCGTGTCCATCGACTTTCTCATTTTTCTTTCTCTTTCCTCGTTTTTCATACTTCTTTTCTTACTTGGCTCTAATGCAAATGGTCTGTTTTCTTTGCGGTCCACACCGTGCTGCGTCAACTACGGCTTTCGGAATGAGAGCGCACACTCTCAACAACAACGACAACGCTGCCAATTGACTTCTTCGGTGGCCACGCAGTTTTTACAGTGTCCCTTTTGCAGCATTTTTCAGAACTGCATTCTGATCGCTCTTGCTGATCTGGCTAAGCCGCGTTTCTTTTTTCCGCTTTTCCGGCTTTCGAGTCTCTTTTTACCACACCTTGTATTTATCTTTGTGCGTTTCACCTGTGCAAATATACGGGGTCAGTTCTCTCCACTTTACTTCTTTATACTGCGCATTCTGTTTGACAGCTTCGCAGGGCAGTTTTCTATCCAAAGACACAGAGGAGGTGATCAGATCGCTTTCTAAGGCCACGGTTAGTTCAACATGCTCGACTCTGCGCGGCTGTTTGTCTTGTCCACGCTGTACTACTTCGGTTTTACTTATGCCGCCTTTACAGCCCTGCAGCAGCGCGCCATCTCCGAAGAGGTCGCCGAGGCGATGGTTGTGTCACCCACCGGTGAGGGCTCGCACCGTTGCACGAAGATCGTAATCGGCATTCCAGCCCTCAAGCTGCTGATCATGCTTACCTCCATGGCTCTGCTGTCGTTCCTCGGCGCGGAGTGCTTGCCCCTCTTCGCAGAGCTTCGCGTCATCTTCATGTACACACTACTTTTCTCCCCGCCCTTCGCGCAGGAGGAGATTTATGATCAGCTCTTTGCCCCCCTCCTTCTCCGTGGTGGCTCTTTAGCGCTGTCGCTGCAGACGAGCAATTGCTTGTCACGCAAGGTACCGCTCTTTATTGTGCGCCACTGTGTCAATGTCGGCATCGCGGCTATGAATTATGTGCAGCGCCACCATGCCCTTGACGAGGACGCCGTACGTGACATCATGAGCGGCCTCGTCTTTAGCCAGCGCGCCCTGAAGCAGGTGGCAGACATGTCACGCGAGGCGGACGGTATCACATACGCCGCGCTCGCCCGCGAAAGCAACTTTGCGGTTGGCCTGTTTACCACGCACGTGAAGCGTGCGCTGCTGCACGAACGCGCCGAGGAAGACGAGGAAGGGGCGGTTGCGCCTGCGCAGACGGGCCGTGTTGTGCGGGAAGGTGAAAGTGCGTGGTTGTTTCAAAACGTGCCAGGGGCTACAGTTTCGACGAGTTTGCCTACGTCGAATGAGCGGGCGGACGGCCTTGTGAACAGCGTAAATCGTGTGTGGGATGCACGAAGCTCCGGTGGTGATGATGACCGCCGCAGCGATCGCTTTCGTCGTGACAAGCGCAGAAAACACAAGTTTTTTGGTCTCTTTTGAACAGTGCCACTTTTCTCGACCCTTCTCCTTTTGGTTGTACGCTTTCTTTTGGTGTACCCGCCATTACCATGTGTGTACTCGTCACCACGCTCACATCCCGGGAGAAAAGAAGTGGGGTTCCCTTGGTTAAAGTATCGGTACTTAAATGTACATCTTCACCCTGGAGGGGGTTTGATTTATCCTTCCAAACGTTCCCTCTGTAACTTAAAGTAGGAAAACCCTTGCTATTTTCAGTATTCTTGTATCTTTCTTAGTGTCGACTACAACATGTGCACATATCTTGTCGGAGGAAAAATTAAGCGGATCAGCTAGTTGAAGAGTTCCAAGCGGAAGTGCCTCAAGCGTGAGTACGGCTATCAAGGCCTGGATGAGCGGCGGAATAGAATACTTCGTAGTATCCGGGTATTGTTGCTTTTAAACTTCATTTTGCGTATCTTTTGGCGTCTGCCATATCTGTTTTTTTTTTATGCATTCATCACCCAAGCAGCTGCTCAGAGAGCTTTTGCGCTGGACGCTTCAATTGCTATGCAAAACACCAACAACAACACAGTATACTGCATGCATGTGAAATAATTGAACACTGCCACAGCGAAAAATTGTGTTAAGCTCCACAGAAACAAAGCACCGTCAATCACACCGGACTTGACGTGATCAACGATAACAAAAAACCAAAACTGAATCCGTTGCGTGTTCGATACGGTCACAAAACAGTAGAGGATAAGTCATAGTCGTCGCCGTTAAAATGAATCGGCACAACAAGTTTTACGCTGAGATTTCTGGTGAGCTGGAGGAGGACGACTACAACTACGACGAAGACGATTACAACTATGATGAGGAGTATGAATGCGAGTATGAGGGGGACTACGACGAGACAGCATCAGACGGTGCTGGCGCACCACAGCCGGCCGCGCGCGTGATCGAAGCTTCTAACAAAACCGGCACTGGTGCTGCGGCGGCAACCAAGACGAATCCCTTCACCACCATTTCACCAACAAATGATGACGACTATGTCCTGCTAGAGGCGGCCGTACCACGGTTGCACGCCTCGTGGAAGGTAAACGCGCCGACGATGTTGCCGCTGACGGAGGCCGAGGCTGTAGCGGCGCTGCGGGCGAGCAACTACGACTTGGGTTCTGCAGTGCTGCAGTTAAAAGCGAAGCGCGACGAGGAGCGGGCAAAGCGCGGTGGCGGTGGCGTTTTAAAGGTGGCCACGGGGCCAGGGAAAAAAGCGGCCGCTTCTACTGCCCCAACTACCCTGCCCCCTGTAGAGTTGCAGTTGGGCGGACCGAAGAAGCGCAGCGGTGAGGAGGAAGACGAAGAGGATAAGCGGAAGGACAGCAACCACTCACTTGGCGCAAGTTCTTATCGCACCGCCGGCTCCCTCCGTGGTTGGAAAGGCACGTCGCAGCGCCGTACAAAGCAGATGCTGGAGATGGAGCCAGATATGGAAAAGCCGGACTGCACCTTTGTTGTCGCGGGACACGTCGACGCCGGCAAGAGCACCACACTGGGCCACCTGCTGTTGTTGTTGGGCCGCGTGAGCATGGACGAGGTGGATCGGAACGAAAAGGCTGGACAGTCCCAGCACAAGGAGTCGTTCAAGTACGCCTGGTTGCTGGACCAGTCAGAGGAAGAGCGGCGCCGCGGTGTGACCATCGACTCCGGATCGTTCTGCTTTGAGACAGAGCACCGCCGCGTGCATATCTTAGACTCCCCTGGACACAAGGATTTTGTGCTGAACATGATCAGCAGTGCGACGCAGGCGGATGCGGCGCTGCTGGTGGTCAATGCCGCCACGTCCGAGTTCGAGACGGGTCTGCAGCACGGCACGAAGGAGCACCTGCTGGTACTGAAGACGCTGGGCGTCGGCTCGATCGTCGTGGCGGTGAACAAAATGGACTCCGTCGGCTACTCACAAGAACGGTACGACTATATTGTACAGAAGCTGAAACTACTGTTAAAGCAGATCCGCATTCCAGAGGAGGCGATCATGGGTTTCTGCCCGATTAGTGGCATGACAGGAGCGAACGTCTGCGAATTGGATGCGGCGGTTGTACCGTGGTACAAAGGGACGTGCCTGCTCGAGATGATCGACAGGTGCCCGCTGGAGAGCCGCCTAGTGAGCGGGCCGCTTCGGCTGAGTCTGCAGGATGTACAGGGCACCACCCTGTATGCCAAGGTGGAGAGCGGGAAGCTGTTCACAGGCGACAATATTCAGTTTGTGCCGAGTGACGTGCGCATTGTCGTGAAGGCTGTGCAGAAGCCGACGGTCTCCGGCCCCGTGCTGGTGGCCTTTGCCGGCGAGACGGTGGAGATTGTGACAAGCTCTTCGGTGACGGGGCTTTACCCTGGCTGCGTCGGGTGCGACCCTAACACACTCATCCGCGCCTCTACCGACTTCGAGGCGCAGATCCAAACCTTCCTCACGCTGGCCAAGTCTATCCTGCCTGGCTCGACTTTCACCGTCGTCGTGCACGCCCTCACCTTCCCGGTGCGCGTCGTGGCACTCATTTCGAAGATGGATGCGAAGACGGGGAACTGGTCGAAAGGAATGGTCAAGTGTGTGCCGCCCGCCGCGCAGGCGATGGTGCTCTTCCGTGCGGAGATGCCGGTGGCGCTGGAGCCGGCGACGGAATGCCGCGCGCTAGGCCGCTTTGTATTGCAACAGGATGGCGAGACCGTCGCCGGAGGTTTGGTAATGCGTGTCATGGGGAAGTAGATTCACCGCAGCGGCACAGTTTTGCAGGTTAATTATTGCGTGGGTGCATTCTGAGAGAGGAAGAGAGCGAGACGGCGTACGCCGTCTATTTGATTTCTTTTGTGTTGAAATGCGGATGTACGTGTGTGTGCCGGTGGTGTTAGTTCTCTACTGTTAGATACCATGCTTGTTTTAATGGTGCGTTACCCGATCACTCTTTTTTCTCTTTGTTTGTTTTGCTGTCATTTGCGGGGTACAAACGAGCTCGTCAGTGCGTTTTAAACGCTCTAACTTACGAAAAACAAAAGAAAAAAACCACCAAAAAACTCCCTGTGAAGAAAACGACCGCTGTTCACTATACAAGTATTTCATGTGTGTCTGCGATGCCACTTGCCTTTTTCGTTTGGTCCTTTCTTTTGAAGACGTAATGGAAGAACTGCACGCATCGCTTTCTCCCGGCAAGTCTAGGGGTACGCTGCGTTTTGCGCCGCTATGCGATCCGCCTGGTTTCGACCCCAACATTATTAAGCATTTCTTGTCTATTTTCAATTTAACTTTTGTCTTGCTTCTCCCCTCTTTACCTTTCTTGGTTATACTTAAACGTTGCCGGTTTCACGCCTAGTGCCTTACGCTTGATGGCTGCTTGTAATATATCAAAGCGGTGAAGATCCATTTTTCCGTAATCTAGGAACTATTCAATCGATTGGTACTTGCGCAGCTGACGTGTACGCTCTCACAGCCGCCTTTGCTTCGTTGTTTTAACCGATGCATGTTTGTGCTTTACCATTAATGTGAAGCCGTTCGAGCTCATTCAAGTGGAACGTTAAGACACACTCCGTTAAAAAAAAATAAACTGATACACACGCACACACACAAACCTAATCAGCCGCAACGTCTTGGTTTGCTGAAAGTGCGTGGAGTTGGATGGGCTCTTTCTTTACGGGGCGCTGCAAGCGTGGGCCATCGGAGAACTTTGCCTTCCATGACGAGTACCCGCTGCTCGACGCACCCATCCAAAATGCGGAGCACATCCCATTGCGGCTGAGCCCGCAAGAGCGCAAGATTCAGCGGCTGATGCGCGGCGTCATCCTGGCCTCGTCCTACACCGACAAGGTTGACTCCGCCACGGCGCTCAAGCGCAAGAACCGCAACCTGCTCATTGTGAAAGAGCTCACGAACGCGCTCACGGGTCTCATCGTTGGCCTCGGCAGCCGCCAAGCGGCGGAATTCTTGCGTGATCACGAGTTCTCACCATACCAGCACGACATTCGCGCCGCCATCGAGATGTGCCGGCGGTACAAAATGATGAATCCGGACATGCTTCGCACTGACTACGTCAAGTTCCTCTATATGATTCAGGATGCAGTGCAGAATGACATGGCCCGAGAGGCGCTGGGTTTTAATGTGGTTAAGAGTTTAGTGACGGTGGGCCGCTACTGCGAGGAACACGGCATTCAAGACATCCTGCAGGACAGCCGGCTGCCGCACTGTATTACACCGGTTCCGGTGATGCGGGACCGCAATCTACTGAACCGATGCCTGCGTGGCAAGGATGTCGCGGTCAACCACCTCGTGGCTCACTACGCGAAGGAGCACCGTCTAGCCGAGGATAAGGTTGAGATCGCCGTGCGTAGTTTGAACGACGCGAACTGCTTTTCAAATGACAATGTAGAAACCACCTCACGCCTGCTGGAGCTTCTGAAAACGCACTTCAAGCCAAATGAGTTTAGTGAAACAACGAACTTGACCATTGACGAAGGCACCGACGGCAGTCGCCTATCGCACAACCATCGGATGCAGTACTTTTTCGTCCTTCAGAGCTTGTCGCTGTGGAAGAACATCTGCCGGAAGATGTACGTGCTCTGGTCGATCGCTGAGGAGGACATCTTGAATCCAGACGAGAAGTACGAGCTGCGCTCCACCGGGCAAGGCCTGCAGCGCGTGCAAAAGGCGCCCCACCTTTACAAAGCCATCCAGCAGGTATTGAGCGAGACAAAGGAGGAGCTGGGGGAGTGGGTCGGGTCGGAGCGCATCCACCTCGGCGACAACCAGGTCCCGAACGCGTTCCACTTCATCGACAAGTACGGCCAGGTGTCGCGTATTATTATTCCCATTTTACGCACGCTGGACTACATTGACCGGCTGGAGCGGCACACCGAGCACGCCGCGTACCTGCGTGAGGTGTGGGGCGGCGGCGAGCAAGCGAAGCGTGCCATCCTACGCGACTTCTTCCGACACGGCTTCGACGGCAGCGGTGGCGATAACATGGATGACGCCGGCAGCTGCATTGACGGTCGGCTTACCAGTGCGTGGAACTGGTGCAACAACATTCGCTTCAAGCCGTTTTACCCGCTGTTTCTCTTCTCTGGGTTCAGCTCTTTCGATGGTGACATGTCTACTTAAAAAGAAAAAAAGAGGTCGCTTGTTAGACGAGGGATTCCCTTCCGCGTCTAGCCTCCGCCGTTTTGGCGAGAGCTCCACCGTTTGTAAGATGTCTGTGTGTTAGCTTCAAATGTATCTTTACTTTGCTTCGGGTTTTGCATCCGGCGAAGCAACGCTGGGTTTCTTTGTTCCAATCCCGTTGTTATAATTCTTGTTACTTAGAAGAAGAGGCGTTCTTTGATGTGAGCGCAGGGAGAATCTTTTTGCATGTGCGTTTAGGCAGCAGTGAATATGACTGTTGAATTTGCTGTTGCGTGCTTTTCTTGAAGGCTCCGGCTGGTACTTCCCTCTTCTTTGTACAGTGTTCGATTTCCGATTGTAGTTACCGTTGGTTGGCCGTTCCCATTTGGTTGTCTCTCTATAACCCACTACTATTCGCAGTCTATTCTGCCCGCCGCGTTTGCGAGAGAGAAATAGGAGAGTTTTTTTCTGGTTTAACTGCAGCTGGCTTAAAGCAGACGAAAACAAACATGAACAGGTGGATGCTACTTCGAATAAAAACACCTCTTTTACGCGGCAGAGTGAATTGTTTGCTGTTGCTGTTTCAGTCGCCTTCTTTCTGAAGCGCCTCTCTTGCTTCAATGTGTGTCCATGGTCAATTGCTTTGTGGCCGTGGTGTCTGTGTTAGCAGATGCCGAAACATGCTGCGCAGCCTCTATCTGAAGGCGCCAAAAAGAAGAAAAAAACGTAGCGAAAAAGTAAAGGGCGTGCTGCTCTGAATGAAACGGGCTGATTGCTACGGTGTTGCGTGTTTGTGAAGTATCGCTCTTCCTGTCTATTGTATACTTCTTCTTCGGTTTTCTTTTTCTCTTTCGCTGTCATCGCAGGGGAGGTGCAAACGAGCTTGAAACAAGGAAACTACGCCAGGACTACAACTTCTTTGAGCGAGCAAAAGGTTTTTATTAGCCAAGCAAAGCAGTCATCAACACTGGTGATGCCGCCGAAAGCGCCGAACTTAAAGTTCAGGCCAAAGCTAGTCCTGCGCGAGGACGACGCTACTGTGCGCGCCCCTGCTCCGCAGGGCACCGACGACCTGAGTCTCGTCCAAATTGCCCGCCTGCAAGGCCTCTACGTCGATGAGAAGGGCGCGACAGCATCGGTCGACGCGACTGCCACCGCGAAACAACAACAGCAAGTACCGGCCTCGCATTCCACACATAGTGGCGGGCCGTCGGGACGTGGTGGAGGAGGTAGTGGCGGCGGTGGCGGCGGCGGTATGGGGGTACGTAGCGCAGCACACGGTGGCAACGAGAAAGCCGGGGGCGATGACACGCAGGGCACCTCGGCGCTTCTGCGCCCCAAAGCCGGCCGCGGCCACCACCTCAGCGCCCACGCCGCTCTTGAGGAGGCCTCGCGTCGACACATGGATCTCTCCGACTACCCGGAAGCTGCTCCACCGCTGCCAGTAAATTCGATGAACACCATCGTTTCCCCGGCGATGGCTCGACAGGGGGCAATGCTGCACACTGCCCTCTATCCACCGCTGCCGCTGGATCCCTCGCTGCCATCCAAATTAGCCGCGCAGGAAACAGAGTGCGCAGACTTTACGAATATGTCCACTGTAACACGTGCAACAGCGACGGAAGCGACCGTTACCGCCGTCGCTGATGCACCGCTGGATGCAGATGGCACCGCGTTCTTGAGGGAGGCCGAGCGGGAACAGCAGCACGCGTATGAGGCAAACACCCGCTTCTACGAGGAGCACCTCCGTCCAACTCAGGAGGCGAGCACTGTAGCCGCTGCACCGGCCGTCGCGGGGGAGTTGATTTGGATGCAGATCCCGCGCTTTCACGAGAACCCGCCCTTCTCCTTCATGGACCTGCCGCCGGGAAAGGTCGGAGAGTTGAAGGTGCTGCGCAGTGGCCGAATGGTGATGGAGATCGCCGGAGTGTACTACGATGTCGCCGTGGAGGGCTACGATGAGGTGGGCAGCGATGGGGCCTGTGCGATGGCGGTGGCGACGCAGCCCAGCAACTATCCGTCTGACCCATCCTCAAAGGCTAGCTGCTATGAACTGGGGCTGCTGCAGAAGAAACTGATTTGCACGCCAACACTGGAGTAAAAAGGGGATCGAATTGACGATTGACTGGATTCGCAAAAAAAAGACAGCGGACCCTGCATGCTCCCCTCAGAGTTCGTTGATCGCGGTGCTTTTCCGGCTTACCGGGGACTTTTAAAAATTGAACTCACTTTCATGGCTCCCATAATCGATTACGCTAAATTTGTAGAAGAGGTGCTTCAACGTAAATGCTCCTGCTCCACCAGTCGCACCGGGAGTTTGCAAAAAGGTTAAAGGCCGATAGAAAACACTCGCCTTTTCATAGTTTTTTCCTCATGGCGTCACTCGTTGTACTTTTTTTTTTTTTTAATGTGAGACTCGCCCTTCGCGAGAGCACTGATCCTGTGACAACACGGAGCTGAGAGTTTTGTAGCTCACTTTTGGTTTCATGCCTTTTAGATTTCCGTACACATCATCTTCTCTTTTCCACACGTCTTTTAAATCCTCTTTAGATCGCCGCGTTGCTAAATCCGGCGTTAAGCATCCGTAGCTATTCTGTGCACGTGCGTGTGCACACGACAGAGGAGGAAGCAAGAGAACGCGCACTGTAGAAAGTATCTTCCTCGTAACAAGTAGGTGATTTTGCTGACGTTCAGTTACACATCCGCAGTGCTCAGCGCATAACGTGCGTACAGCGCTTCATTGAACTTTCTGTACTGTGTATTTCTTAAGAAGCGCATATTACATTAATATATCTTTACCAAAATGCCCCAGAGGGAAAAGACTGGAGGTGAGTCGAAGGAGAAGTTTTGGCTGTACGCTTTCCGCGATCACCTCGCTAACCTTCGCGCCTTCTCCAACTGCATCGAAACGGCAGACGTTAACGGCAACGGCGACTACCAACTGCTCGTGGCCGATGGCAGTAAAAAACTCAAAATCTTCAGCGGAACGTCGTTGCAGCGCGAGCTGCCCCTCTTCGGCGTGCCGTCCGCCATCGCGTCCTTTTACATGGACACCGGGGATGCGTTCAACAAACCCGTCATCGCCGTGGCCACCGGACCTTATATTTTCATGTACCGCAACAATAAACCGCTCTACCGCTACATGATTCCTGCAGTGCCTATTGACGCACAGGAATCGAGCATTTGGAAGAACCTCGCAGACGGGGTATACACCGTGTCAGACGCAGTAGCCAAGTTGGAGTCACTGCTGGACTCGGGCGTGCAGACGTCGTCGCGCACGCTGGAGTTACTTCTGCTTGACACAGAGAAAGAACGCTTGGATTTCGTGACCCGCATGCGCACCACGCCGCTGATCCAGATGGACGTGGCGACCTGCATGACGTCCATCCCACTCGATACGCCTGAGGTAGAGGGCAAAGGCTGCCTCGTCGTGGGCACAGAGGCTGGTTTTCTCTACGTGCTAAGTAGCTCTGCTATGGAGGTGGCGCTCAAAGTAGTGTTGCCAAGCTCACCGGTCTTTCTTATCGCCGCAGGCTGCTTTGAGGTGGACTACCGCATCATCGCCGCTTGCCGCGACGGCCGCATTTACGCAATCAAGCAAGGCCACCTGCACACCGCCGTCATCCAGCCTGATGCACATCCGTGCGCTGTAGCGCGCTTTGACAACCTGATCGCCGTCGCCACCACGGCGAACACACTCACTTACTACAACTTAAAAGGTAAGAAGCAGCAGAGTCTTTTTCTGCCGTGCTCCGTTACGAATCTGTCGACCATCACGGATCCTGTTACCGGGCAGGGCAGGGCGCTCGTGGTGGCCCTTAGCAACGGTGAAATTCGTGTGCTAGTCGGCACGCAGCTGTACCACGTCAGTCTTGTATACGGCACCGTAACGGCCATGAAATTTTGCCGCTACGGCCGCGCAGATGGGGCGCTAGTGCTCGTGCTGCAGAATGGCTCGTTAGTGGTGGAGTTGCTGCACCGCAACGCAAACCTCTCGTCAAGCAAGCTTGTCGAGACAGGGCCGCCGCCGGAGCAGGACGTTCCGATTCCCGTGCCCTTTTTAAGCTCCGTTTTCACAGCGCAGACGTCGCGGGAGCGGAAGTACGGAGCGGACATGTATCAACTCTTTCAGTACGACCTGTCGCAGCTGCGCTTAACGGCCGCGAAGGCCTATTTGGAGATGGTTGGCAACGGCGCCGTGCCGACGGAGCTGGGCAACGTGACTGAGGAAAACGAGGATGTGGCGGAATCGTCACTGCGAATGAACGCAGTGGTCCAGGGGCTCGGCCCTGTTTTTCGGGTCAAGGTGCAGCTGCAGAACGTCGGCGAAACCCCTTTGCACGCTGTTCGCGTCGTGTTCTGCCTCTCCGATGACGAGATGTACCGTATGCCGCAGCAGATCTTTACAATACCGACGTTACTCCCGTCAGTTCCACTGTCGTGCGAGGGAATGGTGGAGTTGATTGAGGGCGAGGTGAAAGGCAACGCCATCCTGGTTGTCGCCTCGGAACCGAAGAGCACCAACCCGCTCGCCAGTACTCTTGTTGATCTACCCGAAGCCGAGCTGATCGAAGGGCTGTAGTTAAGCATGTTAGATTCTGGTTCTCCGTTTTTTTTTTCCCTATGTCTCTTATTGCGCTTCTGTGGTGTCTTCTATTGGTGTCATGTTCAATGCTGTAGCATGTTCTTGCTTTCAATTCTGTGTGCATAGTTTTCGAATCTTCCCTCTCCGTTGCTCTGCAGAACAGCTGTGTCAGTTTGCGTTGTACTGCGTTTTACTTCATCATCAAACAAGCCCTCCGTTTTAGCACCCGAAAAGGCAAGCAAACGCACATCCCGTATTCCACTCGCAAAGCCCCATTCTCAGCAGAAAGTTGGTGTGCGAAGTGCGCATGCAGTTGGCATGCAGTGTAGAACGTTACGCATTTTTATTGCTCAGGTTTTAGTCTTGCTGTAAAGCACGGAGTTAATACGAGCTTTTCATATCTGTGTTTTTTCTGCTTTGATGTTGTTACGTCTTAACTTCCCCAAGTTTTCTAACTCTGACACTTCCTCTTTTCCCGTTTTGCGTCGCAACCGTGTTTGCAACGCTTCTTGTTTTGTGGGAACATGCAGTGACACAGTCAAGCTTAGCAAACTACGCACCACAAGTCCAACTGGATTTTCGTTTCGCACAACGGTGCGTGTTCGATTTCTACCACGACAATTCCTCTACTTAACGCACAACCCTCACACGGCGTCATGTCGGGCACCACCCCCACAGCAACGAACATAGACAAAGATGATGAGCCGAGGCTTACTCGCGCGACTTCCTCTCCTTCACAGGCGGAAGGCGGAGTCCAGCAAGCCGCAGCGTGGACTAGAAATACAACGGAAGACAACGGCACCACATCTCCTGCTGCACCTGGTGGTGCGACACCGACAGATGCACCGACAGCTGCGGCGTCGGGCAGCTCAGAGCCTGTACGCAAAACGCGTTTGCTGAAAGACGTCGAGGCCGAGGAAAATAAATATATCTACGACACCCTCTACAAATCGCTAGATGATGCGACGGACACAAACATTCGCGACGAGCTGACTGTCGGCGACACAGTCCGTCAGGCGCGCGAGGCAAAGCAAGAATTTCTCAAGGCGACCTCCCTCCCGGTGAAGGAGAAGATGAAAGGCTGTGCAGCACTTATGCGCAATCTCTCCGAGGAAAAGAACAAAAAGGTCGCCTACGTGTTTGTTGTCTACAGTGTGCTGATCTTAACCTTACCCTTGATTATGCTGATGATCGGCATGCACGTTCTGGCCCCTTGGTGGCAGGTGGACTCGACCTACTGCGGTGGCGGGTTGGCAGTAGGCACGGCGCTGGTGCTGGTAGTGTCGTACGTGGTGTACGCTGTGCGTGAGGACATTGCTGATTTCAAGCGCAAAACAGAGCAGGAAGCAGCAGAGAAAAAAAAGGAGTAAGGAACCCCTGAGGCGCATCTCCTTACGAGGTCTTTATTGGAAAACAAAAGCAGGAGCAGCTGCGCAGTAGGCGAAGTTTATGCAGCTCGTTGTGCTTGCCAGAGCTGCAACTTCAAATGAAAAGACGCAAGAACAGAGTACCCTGTTGTCTGAGTTCCACTGCTTGAAGTTCGTGGGACTGCTGTTAAAAGTGCTTGGAGGCTTGTCGGGTTCATTTCATTTTATTATTCACTTTGTTTCGTTGCACGTCACACGGACAACCTCACCAGTTGATCGGCCCTGTTATATAATACGGCATGCCCTTGCCGCTTTTTAGTATTGCCGTTGAAAAGTGACTGTCAAAGGCGAAACAGCTATCTTGGATAAACAACGAGAGACCTCCAGAAAAAAAAAATGCAGGAGAGAACAATGCGAAGAGGAAGTCACGCAGCGCTGAGCTCATGTGCAGAGCCGAAAAACAAACGGACAGCCTATTAGGGCCTTCGTTGCAAACGAAAGAAACACTTGCGCATTCGTTTTGTTGCCGAAGATCTAAGTTATCGTCTTTGCTCTTCTACCCAGGTAATGTCCAACGCAGTCATTCAATCATGTCCTTCGTGCTACAACGACTTCTGTCTTTCTTCATCCTGCTGACTTGCTGACTTTTGTTTTACTGTGTTTTGCGCGCTGATTTTTTGGCTGCGGATCGCGTTATATGGGGCTCAACTCATCAATCAACCCTGATAAAAGTAACGAAACTCTTGATTTTATTTTACGCAAAGAAATAGGAGGTAGGGTTTCTCCTAGCGAGCTGAGCCTCTAGAAGATCTCAAAGCACTGAGTTTTGGTTTTCACGCCATAACACCTTTTTCGTAATTGCACCTCAGTTAAATCATTTCAGAACATAGTACAATGTTGAAAGACGGTGTTGCATATGGTATCTCGTGCGGCGTCTACGTTGGCGCAGCCGCCCTTTTTGTCGGTTTTTGCTTCCTGTTTCCCAAATTCGCCGACCGTTGCTGCCGTCCCCGCGTGCCCGACAGCAACGGCGATCAATACAAGGTTTATGGTACGGAGGTCTAATTGAAACGAGTACGGACGCCTGCTGAATGTTGCTAAGTTGCGCTGATTTCAAATTCAGTTTGCCACCATGGTAACGATAACATCAACAAAAAGCGTTGCCATA